>CAUYUJ010016025.1:238407-245927 GCA_963575745.1 Prorocentrum cordatum | reverse complement strand
TTTTTTTTTTTTTTTTTTTTTTTTTGTTTTCCTCTGTTCTTCCACTTCTGAGCCTTCCCCGAAGAAGCAGAACACTTCTCACGAG
The DNA here is from genome assembly GCA_963575745.1 of Prorocentrum cordatum. Lineage (NCBI taxonomy): Eukaryota > Dinophyceae > Prorocentrales > Prorocentraceae > Prorocentrum > Prorocentrum cordatum. The sequence goes on along the minus strand of CAUYUJ010016025.1, from coordinate 245,842 downwards.
GCGCGAGGGCTTCTGAGTTGTCCCGCCGCCTTCTGAGAGGGCCTCCTCGCTCCCCCCCTTTGCTCGCCGCCGACGGACGGCCTGGGGCACACTTCTGGGCCCTCCCGGATCGGCGTTCGGCGCTCGCGCGTCGTGGCCTCCCGGCGCGCGGTTGGCGCGCCATCTTGGGCCATCCGCCGCAGCGGGTGCTGCTCGTCAGGAGGGGAAAACACACACACACAGACACCATTAATCGTCGATCCCCAGGAACATGTGGACAACTACGGGCAGTGGGGGGGAAGACGAAAAGCCAGAAAATATGGGAACATATGGGGAATCCGTTTATTTGTGTGTATTTATTTGTGTGTCCCAGGGCCCCTTCGGTTCGGGCAGCTGGGGTCACAGGCGTGCATCCCTTGGGGCAGGCCCGAGCTCGGTGGCGAGCGAGGGGGGGGAGTGAGGAGAAGAAGGCCGTCTCAGACGGCGGCGGGACCTCTCAGAAGCCCTCGCCCCTCTTGAGGCGTTTCCTGTGTCTTCTGGGAAGGCTCAGGGAATTTCTCAGAAGGCCAGGGGACGTCCGAGCCTTCTGAGAAGGCCCGCCCCTTCTCACTTCCCCCCCGGGCTCGCCGCCGACGAATCCATCCGTATCCATCGCCCGCCGAGGTCGCCGAAGGACGATCTCCCAGGCGGTCGTTATGGATAGATTCCCGCCTCGCATGAAGGCAAGGGGGGGCCGGACGTCTGGCAGCCCAAAGCAGCCTTACGGGTGAGCCTTTGAGGGAGTGGACCCGTGCATCCTTCGATTTTTGGGTATCTTTTGCACGTCTTTTGGCTTCGCCTGTCTGGGGCAACGTAGCATCCTGACGCGTCCCAGTGGCCTTGCATCCCTTTGCTACAACCTTACGGCTGATTTTGAGTGGTACGTCATTCACCCTGAGGTCGCGTCTTAGATGGGCGTTCCTTTCTCTCGAGCTGCGCTTCGATCCCCTGACAATTCTGTTTCTTGTATCTTCAGGTTGAACGCCACATTCATTTAGGCCGATCGGACATCGGAGCATGAACCTGGAAGAGTGCTTGTTTCTTCATGTTTGCCAGACGTGCAGGCAGCAGGGGAATGCCACATTGTAGGTTTACATGCACATACGCATTTCACGCCCGGGCGTGATGCTTCGGCAGCGCAGAGGCATAATGAGCTTTCACGGTCTCGTCTCCGATACTATTTGGATTTTCCGATTCCAGTGTGTTGTCTTCATTTTGTTTTGGATCGCGATGCCACAGTCAACTCTCAATGCATGGGCTCGTATCTGGAAAAAGTGTTGTAGTGTCAGGAGGGTAGGCGTCAACTTAACTTGCGCCAGTTGAGCGACGCCAGAAACACGGGTTCGTTTGGGCCAGCATTCGCGCGTAAGTTGCCACGTAATGTCGCGCGTAAGCGCCTTGGCTTCCAATGCAGCGTGCCGCGCTGGCTGCCCGCGTGAGCTGCGGCGTAAGGGCGCTATGCCATGTCGCGTAAGACCCGTTTGTGATCGTCGTTCAGTTGTCCTCATGCTTAGGAGGAAAAAGGTTGTCTCGCAACAGACAGACTGGAAGGCGAGCGAAAAAGCAAAGGGATCGTAAGCAAGAGTCTAAATGCAAGGTTCATTTGGAAGTGTTTGTTGCCTCTAGCAGTGGGGATCCTAAAGAACTTATTTTGCGACATGTTCAGGCCAGTTTCAGACTGACCCGCTGCACATGTTGTCGTGGACTGGCAGTGGTGCAGCACAGCTGTCCAAAGCGCCGCCTCCGGAGGCGATGATGCCCGGCATGGGGTTGGGCATGGTTGGGAAGGGCGCTGGCGCGAAGGCAGCCAAGCTAGCTGCTTCTATGCTTAATCCTTCATCATGCTTCCATCATCATGGCCTGCTGCTCGCGCTCTTTGGCCGTCTTGGGCGCGATGGTTCTACCAAGCCCTCTCGGACAGGCTTGGTCGAGTCACGGCTCTACCCCCGTGGGCCCCTATCCGCAGCCCCTTAGTGAGTGTGTGCTTGACGCGATGTTCCGCAGAGTTATCCCGAAGGCTTGGTTGAACCATGCCGAGGCCGTCTCGGCGGATCTTTGGGTGTCCTCAGGTTTTCTTTCGGCCCTCATGCGGAACTCTTGGGCTTTCCTGGGCACTTCTGTGGGTCCTCTGGAGCCGCCCGGGTTTCCCGAAACCATTGTAGGCAGATAAGAACGTGCGCCGCGCTTGTATGAAACAGCCTAGTGGTTTCCATTGTTTTTAGCATTCCAGGCTAAGACATGCATGGTTCTGCGATGCTGCAACCAGCCCCCAGAATACTCTTGCGCCGATTGAGGCCTGGTAGTCTTACCGAGCTCGCTCTGGAAGGCTTGGTAGACTAAATCTGATGGTAAGCGTATTGATCTCGGGGCTCTCTTTGGCACTTTGTTCGAAGGTTTTTGGCAGCCTTGTGTGTGGGGGGGCCTCTTGGGCTTCCTTGGGGGCTTCTTGTGGCTCCGTGGGGCCATCTGGGGGCCATCTGGAGCTTCCCCGAAGCAATGGGAAACCAAACGAACTGCGGAGCCGTGCTCCTGAAAGGAAACATGTCGTTTCAGTTGTGAACGTGCTTCCAGACCGTTGGACCACTGGGCTCAGTCGCATCTCCACAGTGGAAGATCCTTACCTCTGCCCGCGGGGCTTCAGCTTCCACTTCACGGATGCCTGTTCTGATGCTGCGACGGTTCGCTGGCGCTGTCAGAGTACTTCCTGCAGGACCGCGTCACCAGCTCTGTCTGCTCATACCCGTCAGACTCCCTGGACTGACTTTCCTGCCTGGAGATCGTTCCCTACCTTACTGTCGTCTTGTTACGATCACGGCGGGAACGCCCACGCGCCATTTTGGTTGCGCTGGCTCCCCTCGGTGGCTGTTCTCTCAGACTCCCTGGGTTTGCCGTTTGCACGTTTCCTCGGGCTGTCCTTGCAGACTCCCTGGGATTGCACGCCCGCTGGCCTCTCAGACGCCCTGGGTTGCCGCCGCTCGCCGCCTGATCCGCGGCTCCGCGCGCGCCCGCTAGTTAGTCGCGGCCGCAGCCCGACCGTGACCGCTCGCCGTCGGCGCCTCCGCCTGCGGCTGTAAAAAAATGGTGAACGTGCTTGGACATGCCGCGAGCCAGCTCTAGGGATCAACTTTTGCCTTCTCGGACGGCGGCTTGGAGGTCTGGGACGATGATCTCCGTCAGTCCATGGTGGGCCTCCGACCGATGGCTTGCCTAGCTCCAGGAAGGCCTCCGAATACTGCACGGCACGGCAGCAGGCACGGCAACATTTGCACGGCCGCCCAACCAGCGCTGGAGACCTCTGGAATGCTTGACTGCAGGCGACTTCCGTCGACGAGCGTTTCAGGCCCCCAATCCCCATCAACGTCCCCCCAACGTGACACCTCGGGATGGGCCTCGGGAGCTTGAAGGTCGACGGAGAGGGTCGGGATCTCGAAGGTTAAATCGGTGGTGCCAGGCTGCGGTGGCGCAGTGCCATCTGGACAGGTCTGAACGAGGGCCTGGCGGTGGTTCAAGCCTGGCTCAGGCACGGGCCCACCTTGCGGGTCAGAGCTTTCGCTGTTCGCCAACCTTTTACCGACGTGCCAGATGTGCCCATACCGTCGGCCGGGATTAGCAGGTCGACCCTGCCGAATCAAGGGTACCCTCGTGTTCTGCGTCGCGCGACCCGTGCTTCTGGCAACCTTGGCCCTCGGGAGAGTCTTGTGTCCTCTCCAATCAAGTCCGACTGCAGGAGCCCTCGGGGGCACCGCAGACGCGGCAGTGGGGCTCCACCTGGTACCCTGGAGCTTCGCGAGCGGCAGGGACAGGGACTTGGTCGTCCCGGACCGCCGATCGAGCTCACAAGTGCCGAGGGCGACGTACAGTTTTGATGCCCTTGCGTAGGGCCCCGTGCCAGACCGCCTCGTTCCCCACAGTCATGTGCATGTGCCCCAATAGCCTCTTGTGCTGCCAGCGCCGCGCCCCTTGGGATCAGGGCCAGTCTGACCTCATAGCGACTCGTGGTGACTGGGTCGACCTGGTGCCCGAGATCGGTGATGAAGCAACGCGCGCTGCCCATGCTCCAGCCAATGCGGTGTAGCGACAAACATGTGGCCGGCATGGGGCCGCGGGCAACTTCGCCGCGTAGGATTGCCTCCGCGGCTAGCTTTCAACGCCCGTCAGTCCTTCCTGGGCCCTCGCCATGGATGAGCGCGGGTGGCTTCGAACATCGGGGTGTCAACCTGGTATCGATCGGACGGGTGTACTTTTCTCGGCGGGGATTCTTGAGGAGCATCCTGGATCATCCTGCGAAAAAAAACACGCACGAAACCGGAAGCACAGCACAGGGAATGGACGTCCGAGCGATGGCCAGTCAAGCGGGTCCTTGTCGGCGGCCACGAGTGCGGTGATGCCCCCCGTGGGGCCTGTCTCCTGCGAGGGCGGCGGCGAACTGCCGCAGGTGGCGGAGCGACGCGTCGGACCTGCCGGAGACTGCGCTGCCGTGGGCCGCGGCGGGGAACGCGCCCGTCCTCCAGAGGGGGGGGCGCCTCTTCTGCCCGCTGCTGCCTTGGGCTTAGGTCGGGCCTGTCCCTCTACAGGGGGAATCTTCAAAAATAGGCAAACCATAGTTTGGGGACTTTTTAGAGTGTTTTGTGGGCATCTTTTCAATCTGCTGGGAGTATTATTTTCGTCCCAAGCCCCTCTCTAGGGGGACAGGCCCGACCCAACCTTGGGCGCCCAAAACTTACGCTGACGCCGCTTGGCTGCCTCGACGCGGGCCTTCCCCGAGGTCTGGCCGCGCGCGCTCCTCCCGGCTCGTGTCCGAGACATGCCGCATCCAGAGCATGGAGCCCAGCCCCGTCGTCCTCGCACTCCGCCTGAGTAGCTGCTCGGCGGCGTACAGTTTTTTGGTCTGCGGGTCGACAGCGAGCCTCTTCCGGTTAAGAGCTAGGCGGGCCGCGCAAAGCACTAATTGGGGAGACAGAGCGCAGGCGGGCGGGGCCTCAGGCGGCCGGAGGGCGCGGGGTGCAGGCGCTCGGCGGCGTACAGGCGGCCCGGATTAGCAGGTCGACCCTGCCAGCTCAAGGGTGCCCTCGTGTCCCGTGCCTCGCGACGCGTGCCGTCCTGCACTCCCGTGGCGATGTGGCCCTCGGCAGGGTCTTGTGTCCTCTCGCGCGCCCTGTCCAATCAAGGCCGACTGTAATTGGTGGCCGCGAGTCCTGATTTCTTGGGCCGGTTGTGTAGCCCGAGTCCCCATCGCATCATTGGTGAAAGTTTTGATTTCTCTTTCCGACTGCACAAACTGATTCCTATTGTTGGTGATCAGCTGCGAAGCCACGTCGCCCACCAGAGCGCGGGGTGTGACGAGCGGCGCAATCTCATTGACGCCTGAGCACCCGATGCGTGAGAACGAACAGCATGCCCGTCGCATGGCTGCAGCCCGCGAGCACGACTTGAACAGAGGAAGCCTCCTCGGACCAGCTCCCGAGTGCTCAGGGCCTACGCGGCTGCTTGTGCAGCTCCACGAGCATCCATGCTAGTCTCTGGGGGGACTGCAGCGCCTGAGCCTCCTTCATTCAGGAGCTGCTCGGGGTGTATCATCTCGAAACAGTTGACCATGTCGACCAGCACCGATATTGAGATATTTCCCAACAGGCTGGCCATCTCGGACTCCAAATTGTAAGGAACAAAGAAGCGCTGTCGCTCGAGCTACGGCGTCGAGCTGTGCCCCGGATCTCTGCGCTGCCATGCTGCGTCTGCCGCTCGGCCGTGAGCGGCTGTCTGATCTTGCCCCAGACTCGGTAGAAAGTGGTGATCAGCGCAATGAGGCGCGTGCATCCGTCAGGTTCGGCGAGGCGAACTAATTCCATCGTAACCCTTTCGCTTGGTCAGTCCAGGAGTGCTTCAACTTGTTGATGAGGTGAGCCACCGCCTGCAAGGCATCGTCGGAAACCCGCGGCAAAGCCCGCGGGGCTATCTCGAAGGGCCCTGCAGCGGTGCTAGCGTTGAATTCCACGAGGGCGTTCAGCACCTGCTCGGCATCAATGCTTGGGGGAGGGGGCCAGTGCTGGGCTCCGGGGGTCAGCGGGGGCCCTCTTGCAGCCGTGGATCCTCCAGATCTTGGCCCAGGGCATACAGCGCCGTTTTTAATACATGCTCCGCGTGCGGATCATGTACAACAAATGCAGGGATTCAGTGTTAAAAACAACGATGAGTTCATGCATAAACTTATTCTTGCATTAATCATATATTCGGATTCCAGTATTTTTAAACATCCTGTGTATTAAAAGCTGCCCTGAATGTCGGTGTCCACGAGGGTGCGAGGCTGCGCGTCCGCGCTCGAATGCAGGATCTCCCGAAGAGGACGGATCTCACTGAAGCGGTGGGCTTTGGAGGCGCGCCTCCGAGGGGGGGGGGCCTCTCAGAGGCCCGAGTGGTCCAGGTCTGGGTCGCTGCGGCCTCGGCTCTCTGGAGGCTGGCCTTGGCGATGGCGTAAACTTGCATCGTCTTGTTCCGCGAAGCCGGGCCGACCTGGCACCTGGAGGCCGCCGCGCAGAAAGCTCAGCGCTGTCGGGGTCCAGGCAGGCGAGGTCCTTGCCACGGCCGGCCACTCTTTCTCATGGACCGGCTGGACTCCTGAAGTGCGCGCAACAGTGTGTGGGTGTATTTGGCAGGGGAAATCAGGAGGGGAAAAATCACAGACACAATTAATCGTCGACTCCCAGGAAAATATGGGAAAATATGGGAAGTGGGGGGGAAGACAAAAACCCAGAACATTTGGAAAAATGTGGGTGATCTCGTGATTTGTGTGTGTGTGTGTTTATTTGTATGTCCTGGGGCCCCTTCAGAAGAGCTCGCCCAGTGCTGCTGCTGCTTGGAGGCGCCCAACCTCCTCCGGAAGCCACTGCTTTTACCGCTGCCGCTGTGCTTGCGGGCCCCGGCGGAGAGCCGTGGCCCGAGCCTCAGCAGGCGGGGCCCTTGCAGGCGCCAGCCCTTGGGGGGGGGGGGGGGGCCGCGCGCGAGCTGCTCCCCCGCAGCCTGGCGGGGGCCCCGCCCTGCCTGGCCCGCTGGCCACGCTGGGGTCCGCGCGGCCCCAGCTGGAGGCTCACTCGGACCCCCGTGGCCACCGCGCCCCAACGATCGGGGGCGGCCAAGAGGGGGGTGATGGCTAGGGGGGGGTGATATCATGGCGTGGGCCATGATATCTCCCCAGCTTTCGGGGCGCCTCTTCCTGTCTCATTGCGCCCCTGGCCCCCCCGCTGGGCCGCGCACATGCCGCCGGTCATGATTTGCACCCCCCCCCTCTTGGGCACCCCCCTCTTGGCCGCCCCCGAAAAGATCAGGCAGGGCCTCTGCCGTGTTGAGCTTGGGGCCAGCAGCCTTCAGCGCGGCCCTCCGGGGGCGCGCGGGGGGGCGCGCGCGGCCGATGGGTGGGGCAGCG
>CAUYUJ010016025.1:158407-233407 GCA_963575745.1 Prorocentrum cordatum | reverse complement strand
CCAGGGTCCAGTCTACTTCACGCGCCTCCCTACTGCAAGAGTCGAGATGCTCTTGCTGACTGATGCCATTCTCTGGGAGGGTCTGGACAGCATCTACTGCATCCGCCTTCCTACTTCATCTGTTTACCTGCTTGTTCCGACCGACGTGTGCAACGACGGTCAATAGCAACAACGTCAACATATCGTCGGCCGTCCCAGGGCGGTCCCTGCCGCTGGCGCCGCTGGTCGCACGGGGCCAGGACGAGGAGGAATCCCTTCCACAGCGTTCTGGAGCGCCCTCCGAGCCTTGCGGACCGCTCCGAGAAGGCCGCGACGCCCGATGCATCCTCCAGAGCCGCTGGATCTCAGAGATTCTCGATTTTTTCTCTTCCGAACTAATCCTCGGCCTGGCGTCGTCTTCGCTGCGGGGGGGCAGTATGAACCTGGGCGAGGCTGTCTGTGCCCATCGTGTGGCCCTTTGGCTCGCTCGCTCCTTTGCCGTACGTTCACCCGTCAGGCTGTCGCCTGCCGCCAGCGACCTTTGCGACAGCCCGTCTGGGAGGTACCCGCTCCTGAGCTCGTACGGCGCGAGCCTGGCCCACAGCCGAAAAAGGTCTCAGCGGCACATTCCCCAAGGCGTACCCGCACACGAGTCGGCACACCTCTCACACGCTTCGAGACCCATGGAGCTCCGCCGAATGCCCCCCGCGGCACAGTCCGCATGGCGCACCCGCATCCGATTGTGCACACCCCTCACACGTTTCGTGGTCCCACAGGGAGCTCCGAAGGCCACAGTGGCACAGTCCGCATGGCGCACCCACGCCCGATTCGGCGCACACTTCACACGCGTCGTGGCCCCATAGTGAACTCCATCAAAGCCCCAAGCGGCAGTCCGCACGGCTTACCAACACCCGATTCGGCACATCCTTCACTCGCTTCGTGGCTCCACAGGGAGCTCCACCGAAGGCCCCAGTGGCACAGTCCGCATGGCGTATCCGCACACGATTCGGCCCCCCTTACACACTTCGTGTGTCGCCCACCGATAACGATTCTCACGCTTGCGGGACGTACACAGTTGGTTAGGTCTTTCGCCAGGCTTATGCTCGCTCGCAGTGTTTTCCGCAGTTGTGATTTTTCTAACCAGAGGGTCATGCATACAGTGGATACCCATGCCAAGAAGCGCCCTGCTTGCGTCCATTCTGCCCTGGGTTTCTTGGGTTTCGCTGGTCTTGTCATGGCAATCGTGACGTTCCCACACAAACAATCAATTGACGCCCTGGGGTCTTTGGGTCTATTGTGGCAGGTTTCTTGTGGTCGAGCTCCTAAAGTACATCGGGCCTGTCTAACTTGGGCCTCGCCCAGGGCGGCCGAGAGTGGATCCCCATTCCGAGCCGTGGGACGGCCGCCAAAACCCATTTGCTTTGCTCCTCGGGCCAGATGCGGAGACATATCGTGCCGACGTGGCACGTCTGTACTAATGGCGACGGTGGCGTCGATGACGTCGGAGGTGGTGATGACGATGGCGGCGGCCGACGATGTTGTCTTCTGCATGCTGCATGCCCTTGGGAGTCAATCCACTTCCCCCCGCCGTTGAACGAAAGAGGATGGCCCCGCAAAAGCGCGGCAGTACGTTTGCAGGGCCGAGTCCAGGATCGCGAGGCACATCCCATGTGCGGAACTCCACGAAGCCAGCCAAACGCCGTCGCCTCCTCCTCCTCCTCCTCCTCCTCCTCCTCCTCCCCTTCCTCCTCCTCCCCTTCCTCCTCGTCCCCTTCCTCCTCCTCCTCCTCCTCCTCCTCCTCCTCCTCCTCCTCCTCCAAGCGCCAGCGTCTGGTGCACCTCGCCTCCCCTGGGTGCACGCGGCGCGCGGGCACCAGGCCCCCCCCCCCCCCTGGGGGAGAGGTGCCACGCAAGGGGGCTCCCGCAGCGCCGCTGGGCGAGGGTGGCCGCCGCGACGCGTCCGCGTGGCGTCTGGAAGAGCGCGGGTGCGCAGAGGGGGTGCGGGCAGGGCGGGCCGCGGGAAGACGAGCGGAGGCGGAGGAGGAAGGTGACGAGGAGGAGGAGGAGGAGGAGGAGGAGGAGCAGGAGCAGGAGGGGAGGAGGCGGAGGAGGAGGAAGGTGACAAGGAAGAGAAAGAGGAGGAGGAGGAGGAGAGGAGGAGGAGGAGGAGGAGGAGAGAGGAGGAGGAGGAGAGGAGGAGGAGGAGGAGGAGGAGGAGGAGGATGAGGGGAAAAATTGAGGAGGAGGAATAGGAGGGAGAGGAGGATGGAGAGGCGGAGGAGGAGGAGGGGGAGACGGAGCAGGAGGAGGAGGAGGATGACTTTGAATTTGACGAGGTCCCAAGCGAGAACTCCAACCTGCTAACAAGCACGTTAGAACATATAGGTTCTCGCGGCGGTTCGAAGATAGCCCTACACTGGAACCCATCGCTGCTGAATCCTCAACCCGTAAACACGCTAACGGCGATGTAGCTAACGGTTATGATGGTTTCGGTGTTGTGGGTGAGGGTGGTTCTATGCCAAACCCAATTGTAGGAGAGCGCTTTTCGTGTTCCCCCCCACAGATAGTTCATCGCGAGTTCGGCGTCGCAAAACCAGATTCTCAACATAGCCGTGAGCCAACATTGCCGTCAGCGTGGCCTGGATTGACGAGACCAGTGCCCCCGGTGCCGAGGCGTGCGACCCTTTTTGAAGAGGGACGCCCTCCTTCCGTCAAGCCAGTCCAAAACTTCGAAGCGGATGTGCGCGGCGTTGATGCGAGAATTCCATTCCAGAACCACCCCTTCCATCCCTGAATGGGTTGCAGGTTTTTGAGGATGCTGTTCGCGGCGATGAGACGATAGCCACATTTCGAAAACACCTCTGCCACCTGTGAACCTGTTGCACTTGTTTCAGACGAGTGCGCGTGGCGCTGGGACGAGAGCCACATATTGAAAAGGAAGCGCGCTCGATCTTTGAAGGTGATGTAAACTTTTATGACGAATGCGCGTGGCGCTAATGTGATAATCACATGTCGACAAAGGAACCATCGTTCAGCCGTGAAGCTGTCGTCACAGCTCTCAGACGAAGCTGCGCGGTGTTCACGCAAGAACCACATTACGAACACGAGCCGCCCCTATCCGTCAAGCTAGCGCAGACTTTTCACACGAGTGCGCGCGGCTCTAAGACGAGAGCTGCATTTCGAAAACGCCCCCCTCGACCCGTGAAGCTGCTGCACATGTTTCAGACGAGTCTGCGCGGCGCCGAGGCGAGAGCCACGGACTTCTGACACGAACGCGCGCGGCGCTACGACGAGGTCCACGTCTCGGAGACGCCCCGCTCCTCCAGTGAGTTTGCTGCACGTGCTTCAGAACAGTGTGCGCGGCGCTGAGGCGAGAGCCACACCTCGAAGACGCCCCCCCTCGACCCACGAGGCTGCTCTGAGGCGAGGGCCCACTCTTCGGACACGCCCCCCTGCAGCCGGGAAGCTGCTGCAACCCGTTGCGATGACTGTTCTCGGGGCGAAGGCGGGGGCCGCATTTGCAAAGGCCCCCCCTCCATGGGTGAAGCTGTTGCACAAATGCCAAGCTTCAGGGTGACACGAGGTGAGGAAGTCTTGGACGAAACGCCTGGCCCACCCCACGGACATGACTGGGGGTTCGCCAGGGAGGAGTTCTTCAGAAGGAAAGATGTGGACGAGGAGCAGGAGGAGGAGGAGGAGGAGGAGGAGGAGGAGGAGGGGGAGGAGAAGGACAATGAGACTGTGGAGACGGATTTTGAGGAGGAGGAGGAGGAGGAGGAGGAGGAGGAGGAGGAGGAGGAGGAGGAGGAGGATGATGATGATGATGATGATGATGATGATGATGATGATGATGATGATGACGCTGATGCTGCTGCTGCTGATGATGATGATGATGCGGAGGAGGAGTTGGAGGAGACGGAAGAGGTAGAGAGGCAGGAGACATGAGGAGACGAAACAGGTGGTCGACGGTTAAGATGAGCACGGCAGATTTCCGACAGAATGGCCAGGAGGTTCCCCCTCATGACCCGAGGTGCCGGCGAAGGCTGGTGGCGAGAAGGTGGGGTGGGGGGGGCGCTGCGCTGGCTCCCACCTTCTCTCTCCGCTCTTTTCAGGGTGCGATGCTCCGCTACGAAAGGGCTATGTGTCGCGAGGGAGGTGATCCCAAGTGTCAGAGGAGGAAAAAGTTCCGATACCACCAACCTTGTATTGTTTTCGCCATTTCTGGCCTCCTAAGAGGCCCTCGTCATCAAGGCTGGATCCGCCTCGGAGTTCTCGTCAAAACGCACGCCGGGAGTGGTCTGGAGAGTAGCGGTATCGTTATACATATATATATATATACATATATAGATACATGTGTGTATATATATGTCTATATATATATATATATATATACATTTGTTATCCCTCCCATGTGCGAGGTGTTTGGTGCGGTCTGCGTCGGAGGTTCGGGATGTGAAGCCTCTTCTGGTAGGTGGAAGGGGGAAGAGGAGGAGGAGGAGGAGGAGGAGCAGGAGGAGGAGGAGGAGGACGAGGAGGAGGAGGACGAGGAGGAGGAGGAGGAGGGAAGAGGAGGAGGAGGAGGAGGAGGAGGGAGGAGGAGGAGGAGGAGGAGGAGGAGGAGGAGGAGGAGGAGAGGAGGAGGAGAGGGAGGAGGAGGAGGAGAGGAGGAGGGAGGAGGAGGAGGAGGGAGGAGGAGGGAGGAGGAGGAGGAGAGGAGGAGGAGGAGGAGGAGGAGGAGGAGGAGGAGGAGGAGGAGGAGGAGGAGGAGGAGGAGGAGGAGGAGGAGGAGGAGGAGGAGGAGGGAGGAGGAGGAGGAGGAGGGAGGAGAGGAGGAGGAGAGGAGGAGGAGGAGGAGGAGGAGGAAGAGGCGGAGAAGGAGGAGGAGGAGGAGGATCAGGAGGAAAACAAAAACACAGACACAATTGATCGTCGATTCCCCAGGAAATATGGGAGAATACGGGAAGTGGGGTGGAAGACAAAAACAGAATATGTGAACATATGGGGAATCCTATTATTTGTTTGTATTTATTTGTGTGTTCCAGGGCCCCGTCAGAGGAGGAGGAGGAGTAGGAGGAGGAGGAGGAGGAGGAGGAGGAGGAGGAGGAGGAGGAGGAGCAGGGGGGGGGCCACGCCTCCCACGGGCCCACGGTTATACTGGACGATGTCCCGACACGCGCCCACGAGGTGGGCTATTCTCGATCGCCACGAACACGCCCGTGGGCGACGCCGCCCACCAAACCACCCCGATTTGCCCTCCACTTCCAGTGGGGGGGGGGGGTCGGGGAGCATGGAAAACAAAACACTTTTTTGGTCTGCGGGTCGAGAGCGAGCCTCTTCCGGTTAAGAGCTAGGCGGGCCGCGCAAAGCACTAATTGAGGAGACAGGGCGCGGGCGGGCGGGGCCTCAGGCGGCCGGAAGGCGCGGGATGCAGGCGGTGCCGAAGAGCTTGCACAGGAAAAGGTACACCTTGGACAGGAGCTGGAGGCGAAGTCCCGGAGGGTGAGCGGTGTGGTGTTGCCGTCGACGGCGCATCAAAATCACCATCCTCAAGTGCAAAGGAACACAAAATACACATGAAGCCCGCTCCTCCCCAAACCCGAAGTTCGGGTCTTCGGGTCGGGTTGGGGTGGTCTGGTGGGTAAGCCATGGACGGCACCACGAACTCCTCCAGTGTCCCCCCAGCCTCTAGTGCGACTGGAGCCTCCGGTGGTGTTTGGCCTCCTCCGGATCTCCCCTGCCCTCGCCCCCGAGCCCTCCTCCCACCGCCTTTCCTCTGCCACGACGCTCCTCCCTCCAGGGAAGGGGAGGATGCGGAAGAAGATCCGGCACAGGAGCAGGAGGAGGGGGAGACGAAGGGCGAGGAGGGTTAGCAAGGACGAGGGAGGAGGGGTAGGAGGGAGGGAGGTCGAGGAGGAGGAGGAGGAGGAGGTCCAGTGTAAACCCAAGACTCATCAACGATGTTGGAATGAACCCTCCCTCCAAGCTCCTCCCTCTTCATATGCCCTGGGGGAAGTGCCCCGTTGGGAGACAACCGTTTGAAGATCCTGAAGTGTGCTCAAACACCATTCTCGGGACTTCAGCGCCACGAATCAACCTGACAGATGCGTACTGACGATGCTGAATCGTGCCAGAACGCCGTTCTTCGGACTTCAGCACCCTGAATCGAGGTAACTGTTGCGCCCCTGGCAATCCCGAACCGTTCCCAAACATAATTTCTGGTACGGTAACCACGGGAATCCGTGAAAGGCTTGCGAATGTTTACGACCAGTGTACGCGGCATTCAGGCGAGAGCCAAAGTTTGAGACGGAAGCGCCTTCCATCCGTGAACCTCCCGCAGTGTTTTAAGACGAATGTGCGCGGCACCAGGGCGAGATCCTCATTTTGAAAACCAACCGCCCTCAATCCAGAAGCACATGCAATGTTGCCTATTGCTAAAACTTCAGGATCTTCAAATGGTAAGGCAGTCTCCGACGAAACGCCCGACCCGCCCTTCCGACTGGCTTTGGCGCGCGATTGGGAGGAGGCGTGTATATGAGGAAAAGGAGTTGGGGAGGAGGAGGAGGAGGCCTCAGGTGGGGGCTTCGGCTGTTTCGGGGCGGCGAGGAGGGTAGAGGGCAAGGAGGAGCAGGAGGGAGGAGGTTGGGGAGGAGGGATTGTTCTGATGACGATGACGGTGATGGTGCCGACGACGATGGTGCCGATGATGCTGCTGCCGCTGATGGTCCAAACTGGTCGCACATCTCGAGCACCCGCTCCGTGTCCGCAGCCTCGTGCTCCTCTTCCTTGGCTTCCGTCGGGCCTGTCCCCCTACAGGGGGAATATTCAAACGTAGTCAAAACATAGTCTGGGGGCGATTTTTTGGCTTACTGTTTGGCTTTTTGGGAGTATTTGTTTTGAGTCTTGTTTTTTTTTCGCCCAACGTCCCCCTGTTGGGGGACAGGCCCGAACTAATCCTAGGCTTCTTGGGGGCTTCCTTTGGGCTTCTGCTCGAAGCCCAATCTTGAAGGCTCTTATTTTTGGGGCCCAGTTAGGTCAGTCGGGTGCCTCAGGGCCGTATTAGGCCGTCTTGGGTGCGATGATTTCACCGCGCTCTCCCGAAGAGGCTCGATTGGACAATCTACGGGTATCTCGATGTGTCTTAGGGCCGCCTTGAAGCCTTCTCGGGCGGTCTTGGGGAGATTCGCGGGCAGGCTCGGTGCTGTGTGGGGGCTCTCTTGGGGCAGTCTTGGGCCGTAAGGGGAGCTTGCCGGGGCTCTTTGAAGCTCTCCCGAGGCGGTATAGAGCCGAAGCGTTCGGAAGCAAACATCATGGTTGATCGTAAGATGTTCGTTGCAATCTCTCTCTCTCTCTCGTAGGGCCTCGCTTGATGCCTCCTGTGGAGTCTTGCAGGCTCTTTCGGATCTCTTGGGACATCCAGAGGAGATCTTGAAGCCTTAGTGAGCTTGCTTGGCCGTCTTTGGGTGTTCTTTGGGCGTCCTGCGCACACTTTAGAGAGCAGACTCTGACTGTCTTGGAGCCGCCGTCAAATCGAAAAGCGCGCCAGGGAGCAAATCCACGGGTGTCGACTTTTTGAGGTGGGTCGTGGAGGGGCGGTTGGTTTTTCAAGACTACAGAAGCCCAGCAACAATTTTGTCAATGCGCCCTAATCGCGCAAGCTCGGTGGCTGTTACATGCTGGTGCGAGACCTTGGAGTATACTTCTAGGCGCCGCAGGAGTTCTGTTCGGCAGTCCTGCTGGGGAAAGCCGTGAGCCCGAATTCAGTTCGGGAGCCCATCGGGGACCTCTCGGGATCCACTCGGCTGCCTCGCGGCCGCCCCGCGAGAGCCGCCCGTTCGCAGCCTGGAAACGAGCCGGACCGGAGTCCCTCCAAACCCAGGGTCGAGAGTACAGTCAACCCGTATGGTAAGGATGGACAACCCGCCCAAGGATACTCTTGCATCCTTGCCTCCTCAGTTTATCCTTGGCCACTCTTGTCGGCCGCGCTCCGCTCGAGAAGCCTCGACATGGGCGTCCAGGGCCCTTGCATCCTTATCGCGCATCCGTATGATACCGGCCGGCTTTATTCATTTCTGGCGCCTTGGCCAGGCGGCGGCGAAGGGACCACCGACGGACGAGGAGGTGCAGGCGCACTTCAAAAAGCTCTCTCTTGAGGCCCGCGTGGCCCGCCCGGGCCCCCCTTGGGCAGGGGAAGGCGGCGAAGCACGAGGAGAAGGAGGATGCGGAGGAGGCTGAGGAGGACCTGGCAGGAGGTGGGTACAGAGGCGCACGCACGCCGATCTGAACCTGCACCCGCGTGCGAGGCGTCCAGCAGTGCGGTGGCGCGGTGGCAACACGGCGCAGCGGCCGCAGGTGCCCGAAGCCCAGCCAGGTCTGCCGTGGTGTCTCGGCGTCGACGCACGCGCCGTCATGACACTGCAGACTTGGATGGCCCCCCCTCCTCCCTCCCTCCCTCCCTCCCTCCCTCCCTCCCTCCTCCCTCCTCCTCCTCCTCCTCCTCCTCCTCCTCCTCCTCCTCCTTCAGGGCTCGTTTCCGCCAGGTCCCTTCTCCCTCCCGCCTTTCCCGCCCCCCCCCCCCTTCCCTTCCGGCCTCTTCCTTGCCGGCCCAGCGCCCACTTCGCACCACGGCAGCCCTGCCGTAGCCCCGACCGCAGCTTTGATCCAAGGCGCCACCGAGCAGAAAGGTCTTGACGGCGACGGCCTGATCACTGTCTGGTCCGTCCATGCCAGCCCTCTCCGACTCGTCTCACGCGCGGAGTTCATCCGCCTGCGCACTTAAATTTGTACTTAAATTTAAGTGCTTCGCCTTGCCATTGTGTTGGCTGTTTCAATGGAGGTGCAGTTGTTCGGTGCCCACATGACTGTTGCACCCGTATAATCAAAAAATCACTCCCCCCAAAAAAGTTGTTGCCTGAGGCCTCCAGGATGTCTCTCCTTACGTGTAGCCAATGTACCAGCCAGGCCGAGCTGCGTCAGGGGAAGCTCCGCTGTGGCGTGCTTCGCCACGGGGAAGCTCCGCTTCGGCGAGGCGTCTGACCACATGTCCAGGGCATGTGGACGCTTGTTTGTTTGGCCCGGTCTTTCGGAAGGGGTAGGGGGTGAGGAGAGACATTCTAGGCCCTAGGCCTCCTCAGTGGGGTCGGAGTAGATGCGATCGGATCCCATCTGGGAGGCCTCTAGAGACATCCTCCTGCGAAGGCTGGCAGCGAGGGTCCGACAACAGTCGAACAACAAAAGCTACGTCAGCATAGTTTCCACGGGGCTCCGCGCGGATTTTGTGTATCGGCGCTGGACCTCCCTCCCTGGTCTCCCACGAGCTCTTTTTTGCAGGGACGGCCAGAGCGCACCGATTCGGCGCCAAGTGCAGTCGATCACCCTGGGCTCGATCGCGGGAAGCGAAACTGACGAGAGCAAAAGGGGGGGGCGTCCTCCAGTACACATCATTAAACCAGGTCCCACTAAACCCAGCTCTGCTAACGCCCGAACATGGCATGGGGTAGGAAGGCAGGCAAAGTCGACTTGGCTCCGGCAGCTCCAGCGGCCGCGGAAGACGGCTGGGCGCAACGGCTCGCGCCGGGGAGCCCGGCAGCGCAGGGAGCCAGCTGCGTGTGCGTGGGAGGAGGCGCCGCCGTGGGCGCCTTGGGACGAGGGGTCATGACGGGATGAGCGGCCTGGGTCTCCTTCGTTTTCTTTCTTTTTTGTTTTGTTTTGTGTGTGTGTGTGTGTGTTGGCCTCGTGTGTGTGTGTGTGTGTGTGAGAGTTGTTTCCCCCAAGGCGTCCATGTCTGTGGCTTTGTCCATCAGCCTGGCCGCCCGTTGGGACAGCGTGGTTCAGATATTCGCGCTGCCACCAACCTTCGAAGAAGAAACAACGCCATAAACATAAACTTTTAGCGCTCGGTGTGGATTTCTTGAATCCGCGCTGGGCCCTCCGGGCGGCGGCTCCGGCGCCGCCCCTGTCGCGCTCCGCGCGCCAGGGATGGGGGTCCAGCGCAGATCCAAGAAATCAGCGCGGAGCGCCAAACGTTTATGTGTATAGTGCTTTTTTTGGTTTGTGTTTTCTTTCCTAAGCATGGACAGGTTGCGATTTAAGAACTCCCGTGCAATACGCGCAGGCTTAACGGGGTCATTGTTCACTGCGCGCAAAGTGTGGCCAGTTCACGCACAAGCACACCGCAGGTATCACTGGTGCCCTGCGTTGCAAACGCAAATGCATTGATGCATTATCTTTGGCGCAGGAGAGTGCTTGACTGAGTGCGATGGCGATTTTTTATAACATTTTTTTTGCAAAACACCTAATGCAGAATAGTGTCATTTCTTAATATAATAGTGTCACGCGGACTACGTAACCTTCAACGAGTACATGCTTTGCATTCGCTGCACGATTACAGGGCGTATTTCCACAACGTTTGTAATGTGTACGATGGTTATATGTATTCGGTTTCTCCCCACTCATATGCTGCAGCCAGGGCCTTGGTTCTAATCCTCTTGTCTTAACGCTACTACTACCATTGCAGGTCGGTTGTGCTCGCGCTATTGCTTCCCGCCGAAGTGCCATTCTTACTACTCGGTAAAGTCCTCCTGCCACTTCTATTGCAATTCTTCTCGCTGCTTCTCCTGCTAGGACCGTTGGTGCTGCTGTAACTGCTCGACCTGATACGTTCAATCTGACTGGTGTTTTTGCTACTACTGCTACCCTTTCTGGAATGACTGACTATCACTAAAACTATTGTTATTATTACTACTACTACTTCTACTACTACTACTACTACTACTGCTACTACTACGACTACCACAACCACTACGACTACTACTACTACTACTGCTACTACTACTACTACTACTGCTACTACTACTACTACTACTACTACTACAACGGCACCTACTACGGTTACTACGGCTACTACTACCACTACTATGATTACGGCTACTACTACTACTACTACTACTACTACTACTACTACTACTACTACTACTACTACTACGACTACGACTACGACTACGACTACGACTACGACTACTACTACTGCTATTACCAGCTGTACTACCGCTACTATCACTACTCTCACTATTTTTACTACTACTATTTCCTATTACTTCGATTCTTACTACTACTACTACTACTACTACTACTACTACCGCGATGGTGATGGCTATGCTTTTTAGGAGTAGGCGTACGACGACAATCGTGCTTATTACTACTACGACTACGACTACTGCTATTACTTCCACGACTATAAGTACTAGTGCGTGTTACTACGTCTTACTACTACTACGGCTACCACTACCCCTACCTATGCCGCTCCCGCTGCCCCTGGCACTGCCATGTCTACCACGAACTACTACTACCATCACTACCACTACCACTACCACTACTACCAGTTCTTCATCTTCGTCTTCTACTGTACTAGCAAACCGACGACTACTACTACTACCACAGTTACTACGACGATTAGTATTGCGACTATTACTACTACTACTACTACTACTACTACTACTACTACTACTACTACTACGACTACTACTACTACTACTACTACTACTACTACTACTACTACTATACTACTACTGCTACTACTACTACTACTACTACTACTGCTACTACTACTACTACGACGACTACTACTACTCTTACTACTACTACTACTACTACTACTACTACTACTACTACTACTACTACTACTACTACCACTCTTACGACTACTACTACTGCTACTACTACGACTACTACTACTACTACTACTACCACCACCATTACCTTATCACTACCACTACCACTTCCGCTTCCCCTAAAACTGCCGCCAATACTACCAATCTGTGTTCTTCGTCGACTACCATTACTACGACGACGACTACTGCTACGACTACTACTTCTATTACTATGATTGCGACTACGACGACGAGTACCACTTCTCCTATAGCTATTACTGCTACTTCTGGTCCCAACTGCTGTTCAATATTATTACTACAGCTGCGACTCGTGCCACCACTACTACTACTACTACTACTACTACTACTACTACTACTACTAGTACTACTACTTCTACTACGGCGACGGCTATTACTACTACTCCTGCTACTACTTCTACCGCTACTACTACTACTACTACTACTACTGGTACTACTACCACCGCTGCGACTGCTACTACTACTTGCTACTACTAGTGCTACTTCGACTTCTACTTCTACTCGTGCTACCTCCATTACTGCATTAAGACTAGTAGTAGTAGAAGTACGACCGCTCCTAAAATTTTTTCTACTACTAGTGCTACTACTACTACTACGACTATACGTACGACTACGGCTACTACAACTACGACTACTCTTAACTATCACTACTACTATTAGTACTACTACTACTACTACTGCTACTAGTACTACTATTACTACTACTACTACCACCACTGCTACTACTACTACTACTGCTACTACTGCTACTACTAAAGTACTACTACTACTACTACGTAGTTGTACTACGACTACTTACTTCTTACTTCTACTACTACTACTACTACTAGCACCTATAGTCGTACTACTACTTCTACTACTACCGCTCTTACTACTACCACTACGGCTACCACTACTTTTGCGACTACTACTGCTACTACTACTACTACTGCTACTACTGATACTACTACTCACTACTTACTACTACTACTATTACTACTAGCACTACTAGTCGTACGACGACTACTACTACTACTACCACTACTACTACTACTACTACTACTACTACTACTACTACTACTGCTACTACTACTACTACTACTACTACTACTACGGCTACTACTACTTCTACTACTACTACTACTACTACTGCTTTTACGACTACGACTACTACGGCTATTATTATTACCGCTACTACTACGACTACTACTACTACGACTACTACGTTTACTACGACTACTACTACTACTGCAACTACTACTTGTGCTACTACCAGTTCTACTGCTACTAGTACTACTAGTACAAGTAGTACTACTAGTACTACTTGTACTACACTACTACTACTACTATACTACTACTACTACTACTACGACTACTACTACTACTACTACTACTACTACTACTACTACTACTACTACTACTACTACTACTACTACTACTGCTTACTACTACTACTATACTACTACTACTACTATATACTACTACTACTTACTACTACTACTAACTACTACTAATACTACTATACTACTACTACTACTAATACATACTAACTACTACTACTACTACTACTATACTACTACTACTACTACTACTACTATCACTACTACTACTACTACTACTACTACTACTACTACTACTACTACTACTACTACTACTACTACTACTACTACTAGGGCGACCGCACCGTGCTTGCGCAGAAGATCCTCGGGAATCCGATTGAAATGGTATGGGTTCCTGAGGATCCCTGCGGGCCCCGGAGGAATCCTAAGGAGCGCGTGGGGATCCTGAGGGGTCCTGGGGCATGCAAAGGAATCCAAAGGAATCCAGAGGACACATGGGGGGCCCCAGGAACCCGCAGGAAACCATAGGAATCCTGAGGATACCTTCCCTGGCTTTCACAGGCGCTTCCAGGCGTCCCCACGCACTTCTAGGCGGAACCCAGGCGCTCTTTGGCGCTCCCCGGCGAGTTCCCTGGCGCGCTCCCAGGCGCTACCCCAGGCGCTCCCAGGCCCGCGCTACCCCAGGCGCTCCCAGGCCCTCCCAAGCGCAGTCCCAGGCGCTCGCAGGCGCTTCGGCGCGCTCTCAGGCGCTCCCAGGCGCCCTCAGGCGCGCCTACAGGCGCGCGCCCAAGCGCCCCCCCCCACGCGCTCCCAGGCGCCCCCAGGCGCCCCCAAGCGCACCCCCAGGCGTTTCCAGGCGCCCCCAGGGTCCCAGGCGCCCCCCAGGCGCTCCCAGGCGCGCCCTCAGGCGCTGTGTTTATGTTTCGTCATAAGCTCCGTGCGTATGTTCTGCATCTGTGGTGCATGCATATTGCATAGTTTTTGTTGTTTTTGTATTCTATGTTTTGTTTGTTATTTTATTTTGTGTGTATACACATATGTATGTATGTACTTAGGGCGTGTATATGTTGAACACACGTGTTGCATGCCTTTCGCATAGGTTTTGGTAAAGGATTTGTGCAGGATGATCGACGAGGAGCTACTCGACACGTTCCCCTCCCAGAGGGAGGATGGAGCATGGAGGGTGGGAGGGAGGGTGGAAGATTATCGACGAGGAGCCACTCGACACGGATATCCCCTCACACGAACGACGCAACAAAACGGGGCCGTCTGCGCTGACATTCGCGTGTCAGCGTCCCGCGTAAAGCCGTGCGTAGGCGCCCTCGCTTCCAGCTTGGCGTGACGCGGTGGCGGCCTGCGTAAACCGCCGCGTACGGTCGCTATGCCATCTCGCGTAAGACCCGTTGTTGATCGTCGTCGCTCATGTGTGCATCGGCGTCGACGTCATCGTCGTCGTCGTCGGCGTCGTTGTCTTCGCCTGCGTCCTCGCCGTCGCTGGCGACGTACGTCTGCGTCGTCGTCGTCGGCGTCGTCGTCGTCGTCGTCGGCGGCGTCGTCATCGTCGTCGTCGGCGTCGTCGTCGTCGTCGGCGTCGTCGTCGGCGTCGTCGTCGGCGGAGAGCCGTCGGCGGCGAGCCGTCGGCGGCGAGCCGTCGGCGCGCCCCCCCCCCGCGACGAGGCGAGCAGCGCGCCCCCCGCGGAGGCGCCGCCGCCGCCGCCCGCGGGCCTGGAGGCGCCAGCGCCGGAGGGCTCTGACGACCAGGCCGCCGCCGGGACGGCGACGGCGGCGACGCGGACGACGACGGCGACGCCGCCGACGACGTCGACGCGACGCCGACGACGCCGACGCCGACGCCGCAGACGTCGACGACGTCGACGCGACGCCGACGCGGCCGACGACGCCGACGACGTCGACGACGTTGACGGCGGCGGCGGCGACGGCGGCGACGGCGACGACGATGACGACATGCGGCAGGGAGGGCTCGGACGACCGGGTCGCCGCCGCGGCGCCGCCGCCCCAGAGAGGCCTGCCGCTCTACCCTGAGATCCTGCGAGGCGCCGCGCACGATCCAGACTCGGCCGCGAAGTGCACTCTGTATTGTTTTGGACATGAAGGGTGGCCCTGTGCGCAGCAGGCAATCTATGAGCCCCACTCGCCATCCATGCCAAAAAACAATACAACGTGCTCGGGGGGCCAACGAGCATGACCCAACATATTGCCCCAAAGTGTATCCTTTATTGCTTTTCGACATGGATGGTGGTGGGTGTTGTCATTGGTTCGGGTTGGCTGTCGGACCTGGGGGAGGGATTGCTTATAAACAGGGCACAGTGATCAAGACACTTCTTCCCCAGACGCAAACTGTTTGGCCCACTCCCACCGCCCTCCCAACGCATGAGTAGCACCTGGGTCTCAGCATATTCAGCGGCCGTGTTCGAATGGACAGCTACTGGCAGCCAATACAGACCCCAGGTGCGCGACGCTGGGGCGACGTGCGCCACGCGTGCCAGGCGCGCCACGCGCACCAGGCGCGCCAGGCACCGGTGGGGCCCGATCGTGCCAGGCACGCCTGGCGCGCCAGATGCGCCACGTGCTCCACGTTGGCCATTTTTGCCGCATGCTCCAGCCTGAGCCATGTGCGCAACGTTCGAGGCACGCGTAGAGTGTGCCAACTTGTCTTGATGCCTCTTTGATGTCTGTCGGAGGCATCTTGAGCCATGCACGATCTCTTGGGACCCTCTTGGGGGTAGGATGAGGAAGCGGAGAAGCAGCAGCAGCAGCAGCAGCAGCAGCAGCAGCAGCAGGAGGAGGAGGAGGAGGAGGAGGAGGAGGAGGAGGAGGAGGAGAGGAGGAGGTGGAGGTGGAGGAGGAGGAGGAGGAGGAGGAGGAGGAGGAGGAGGAGGAGAAGGAGGAGGATGAGGAGGAGGAGGAGGGGTAAAAATGAGAGGATGAGGAGGAGGAGGAGGAGGAGGAAGGAGAAGGAGGGGGAGGAGGGCGATGGAGGAGGAGGAGGAGGAGGAGGAGGAGGAGGAGGAGGAGGAAGAAAAGGAAGACGAGGAGGGGGAGGAGGGGGAGGAGGGCGATGGAGGGGAGGAGGAGGAGGAGGAGGAGGAGGAGGAGGAGGAGGAGGAGGAGGAGGAGAGGAGGAGGAGGAGGAGGAGGAGGAGGAGGAGGAGGAGGAGGAGGAGGAGGAGGAGGAGGGAGGAGGAGGAGGAGGAGGAGGAGGAGGAGGAGGAGGAGGAGGAGGAGGAGGAGGAGGAGGAGGAGGAGTATGGCATGAGGAATACGAGGAGGAGGAGGCGGAGGAGGAGGAGGAAGAGGAGGAGGAACCGACGATGACAAGGAGGATGGTCAGTCGGGCTTTTGAGATATGTTGCTGTGAGAGTTTCTTGAAGGACCATTGAAGCCACCTTAGGGGCTCTCTGGGGGTCCCCGTGGGGCCTCTTGGGGCACTCTTGGGGCCCTCGTGGGGCTTGTTTTGGGGGTCTTGGGGCCCTCCTGGGCCTCATTGCAGGGGTCTGGGAGGCCTCTTGGGTCCCATGGCTCAAAAAGAGGCGCGGTGCTCAATTCAGCCCTCCCTCAGGAAACTCAACCATGGCGTCTTGGGGCCCTCCTGGGCCGCTCTTGGAACGCTCTTGCGCGCTCTCGGGGCCCTCTTGGGGACCTCTTTGGCCCCTTCTGGGGCTCTCGTGGGCCGCCGTGGGGCCATCTGAGGCCTCAAAAGCCCATTGGAAGCGAAAACGCGAGAAGGCAAACGCATGCTGGTTTCCCTGTTTTTTGTAAAGAGGATCTTGGCCTCTTGGAGGGTGCCTAGTTGGGCTCGAAAGGCACCTGGAGCCGTCTCCGGGCTATCTTGGGCCCTCTTGGAGGCAATCTTAAGCTCTCTGATGCCCTCTTCGGAGCCACCTGGGAGGGCATCTTGGACGCTCTGTATAGCGCCTCACGCCCCCCTCCCCCCTCCCAGGCCAGGGGAGGGGGCAGGGGTAGCGGCCAACCCCTTCCCGAGCAGGGGGAGAAGGGGTCATGGAAGAAAGAAGACGAGACAACTCGTCGAAACATCTACAGTGGAAACCCACGCCACGAAGCACCATGCTTGCCTCCAGGGTGCCCTGGGCTTCTTGGCTTTCGATGGTTTGCTATGGAAAGCGTGACGGTCCCACACCAAAAGTCAGTGGACGTCCTGGGGTCTCGGGGCTGGGTTTCTTGTCGAGTTCCCACTGTAAACCACCTGCAGTCAAAACTCATAGGAGGAGGAGGAGGAGGAGGGGGAAGATGAGGAGGAGGAGGAGGAGGAGGAGGAGGAGGAGGAGGAAGAGGAGGAGGAGGGGGAAGAGGAGGACGAGGAAGAGCGGGAGGAGGTGGAGGAGGGGAGGAGGCCAAGGCTGAGGAGAGGGGGGGGGGCACGGGGACTGCGATCGGGTTGTCGCGGGATCTTGTCGGCGCCAGTCTTGGCCATGCCACATGCCGTGCGCCGCAGATCTTCGCGAGGATCTGCCCACGAGTAGGTCGGCGGCGAGCGAGGGGGGGAAGTGAGAAGGGGCGGGCCTTCTCAGAAGTCTCGGAAGTCCCCCGGCCTTCTGAGAAGTTTTCGAAGCTTTCCCCGAAGACAGGAAAATCTTCTCAGAAGGCGCGAGGGCTTCTGAGAAGTCCCGCCGCCTTCTGAGAAGGCCTTCTCCTTCTCACTTCCCCCCTTCGCTCGCCGCCAAGTAGGGGCGGTGGCCAGGATCGACTCCGGCGTTTTTCCGCGCTCAGGTCGGCGATGGTCCTCGTCTTCTTCCCCTCGGGGCCCCGTCGTCAGGCAGAGTCGGGTCCCCGAGGCCCGAGTCTGGAGCGGAAGCAAAAGCGCGATACACATACACTTCTGGCGCTCTGCGCGGATTTCTCGGGTCCACGCTGGGCCCCCCTGGCGGCGCCTCTGGCGCCGCCCCTGGCGCGCGGGGCGCGCCAGGGAGGGGCGCCCAGCGCAGACCCAAGACATCCGCGTGGAGCGCCAAAAGTTTACATGGCGTTTTTCTTCCTCTACAGTGCCCGAGGCACGAGTCTTGGAATCTCTTCGACCCTGGGTGGGGGGGCGGCGGTGGGATCTCCTGTCCTTCTGGGGGGACCAGCCTGCAGGACCTGGCCGCTCGTCGAGCCTCCCCCCCCCCCCCTCGCCCCCTCCCCCCCCCCGCCCCCCCCCTCCCCGTCTTGGCGACTCTGAGGGGCGCCCTTTCGCCGTGGGGTGCGCTCTGGTGCCCCCCACCCCCGCCGCCGCCTCGGGGGCCCGCCAACGGTGTGCTGACCACCACGCCGCGCACTGAGTCCGTAGGGGCTCGGACTGACCGCACGGTTTCGGGACCTGGGTCGTGCTCCGAGGATGCCTCGGGCGACGGGTTCTGGGCTTCTCGGCCGGGACCCCGCTCGTACGGAGCGGCGTCGCGTGGACGCACCGCGCGCAACGTTATCTATACGATCGTGTATCCACGGGACCACGCCTCGGAATCCAGACCGCCAGGACACGGATATATGGCAGTGCCCGTACATCATGTGTCCCAGCGGCGATGCTGAAGAGTGCTCCTGCGCTGGGCCGCCCTGTGAAGTTGAGCTCGGGGCTCAAGAGACGGGGGTCAGTGCAGACGGGGGTCAGCCAGAGCACTGGATCTTGCAGGATCTTGCAGAGCCAGGGCCGCATTGACCTGGGTTCGGGCGCAGGATCCTGCAGGATTTTGCAGGGTCCTGGAAAGCCTGACCGACCCAGGTGCATAGACCCAGGTTACTTAGTGCAGTCAACCCGTGTGGCAAGGATGGGCATCTTTCCCAAGGGTGCCCTTGCATCCTTGCCCCTCCGGCCCGTCCTGAGCGACATTCGCTGGCCAACCCCGTTCGAAAAACGTTAACGTGGCCCTCCAAGGCGCTTGCATCCTTACCGTGCGTCCTTCTGATACGGGTTGATTGTAGATGCCCGATGGGGAGCGTGGCAAGGGCTTCCTCCGTGGGGGACGGGGGGCGAGACGGAGGGTGCCTCGGCCCCCCGTGGCACGGGCGCCTTTTCACGTGCAGGGATGGGGGAGGGGTGGGCGGGGAGCGTGACAGGGGGCTTCCTCCGTGGGGGACGGGGGGCGGGACGGAGGGGGCTTCGGCCCCCCAGGGCACGGGGGCCTTTTTCACGTGCAGGGCCGGGGGAGGCCACTGGGGGCGCCCCTCTCCAGGGCCCCCGAAGGGGTCCGGAGGGGGGCCGCGCAAGGGCGCGCCGCGGCTCGGGCTCGGGCCCTCGGGCCTCCAGCGCCGGAGCGCTGCTCGTCGGTCGCTGGGGGCCTTCCTGGAGGGCTCTCCGAGAGCCAAGAGCGGGGGCGGCAAGGAGGGGGCTCCTCAGGGCTCAGAGGGCTCACAGGGCTCGGCGGGCTCCCGGGAGGCCCACACAAGGGAGAGCAGATCCGCCAAAACCCCTCAAATGCAACAGGCCCTTGTGGCTCCTGGGAGGGTCCGCGAGGGCGAGCGAGGGGGGTGATGACTACTCCAGATTTCGTAATAAAAGGGAGGGGGTCTGGACCCTCCAAGACAAGCCATGTCAGGCCTCCCCCGTGGGAGAGCCCTCCCAAACATCGTCCCCAGACCCCCCAGGCCCTCCAAGATCGCCTGGAAGAGACGCCCCCGAAATGAGACCCCCCTCCCTTTATTACGAAATCTGGAGTAGGGGGGTGGATATCATGGCGTGGGCCATGATAGTTCCCCAGATTTCATGGCGCCTCCTCTTATTTCATGACAGCGCCGGTTTTAATACATGCTCCGCGTGCGGATCATATATTAAGAATGCAGGGATTTAGTATTAAAGGAATGATGAATTTATGCATTGATTTAGTGGTAAATTTGTCATGCATTAAAAATCCAATGTATAATTCATCCTATGTATGAAAACCTGCCCTGTACGTCCCTGGGCCCCCCCTGGGCCGCGCACGTGCCGCCGGCCATGATTTGCACCACCCCCTCTTGGACGCCCCCCTCTTGGCCGCCCCCGACAAGAGGGGCTCTACACCCAGACCTGGACTCGCAGAAGAAACGACGCCACAATTACAGGTAAACTCCTGGCGCTCCGCATGGACTTCTTGGATCCGCGCTGGGCCCCCCCGGCGGAGCCTCCGGCACCGCCCCTGGCGCGCTCCGCGCGCCAGGGAGAGGGGCCCAGCGCAGATCCAAGAAATCCGCGCGGTTCGTCGAAAGTTTATGTTTTTGGCGTTCTTTCTTCTTCTAAAGACCCCCTCGCGTTGTGAACAAATGACGACGGGAGGGTTTCCGTTTTTTTCGGCCTCCGGGGGCCCCGGGACCGTAACAAAAATGGTTCAGGATGCAGAGCCCGTCCTACCCTAGACTTCTGGGGGTCGACGGTGTGACAATAATCACGACGTCGGGGGTCTGGAGAGTAGAAGCTGGCAACACAGGGTAGGCCAGGAGCTCTTTCTGGCGCCGGTCAAGCAGCGCCCAAGCGCCTATTGTGAGGTCGCAGCGTGGTTTGGCAAGCGTTTTCCTGCTCGTTCCCAACGCGTTTGCTGGAAGCCTTTCCGCAGCTCCTTCGAGGCTTTTCCTGGGCTCCTGCGAAGCTCCATTCTCGAGCTTGCAAGCCAGACATCCTTTCAAGCGTCTTTGCAGGCGTCTCCCAAAGGCTTTCCACGCGCTTGGGACCGGTTCGCTACCTGGGCTTCGGACGCCACAAGTGGATTCCCAGATCCCACTCTATTTTGCGCCCCTTCATATTTCAATAATCGGCATGGTTCTGATGTTGTCTGTTCTTCTCTTGGAGGGCCTGGAACCAAAGCATTGTATCGGCCTTCCTACGTTGCGCTTTCGCCTACTTCTTCCGACCGACGTGCACGGGGGGATGGGCTCGGGGGGGTGCCTCGGCCCCCAATCGCCCACTGATCGCCGATAGGGGCCCAATATCCAACCCCGCCCAAGGAGCGTGCGGTTGCGCTATTGGTAGGGGGACGAAAAATGACATGAGCACAAAAACTCGGAGGCCTGCGCGGATTTCTTGGATCCGCGCTGGAGCCCCCCAGCGGCGCCTCCGGCGCCGCCCCTGGCGCGCTCCGCGCGCCAGGGAGGGGGGTCCAGCGCGGATCCAAGACATCCGCGCGGACCCCCGAGTTTTTATGTTTATGCCATTTTTTGCTCCCCTGACTAGGGCCCATCTC
Source organism: Prorocentrum cordatum (assembly GCA_963575745.1). Classification (NCBI taxonomy): domain Eukaryota; class Dinophyceae; order Prorocentrales; family Prorocentraceae; genus Prorocentrum; species Prorocentrum cordatum. Next base: position 212,263 of record CAUYUJ010016025.1, on the reverse strand, counting down.
CGACCTCTTGGCGACGCATCGCCGATTCCAGGGCGATGCTCCCCCCCCACCACCCGTGCCAGTCCCCCCTTCCCCTTACAGGGAGTTCAACAGAAACTAGGTCGGCATGCCCGGGCTCGGCCTCGCGGACCTGTGCAGTCAAGCCGCACAGTAAGGATGAGCCACTTCCCAAGACTGCCCTCTTGCACACTTCTTCCCCCTTCGGCCCCTCCTTGGCCGCTCTCGCTGGCCGCGCCCCGCTCGCAAAGTGCCGACGTGGCCTTCCGGGGCCCTTGCGTCCTCCTCGTGCGTCTTTGTCATGCGCGTTGACTGTATCTTTGCCCCTCAGTCGGCGGCGAGCGCACGGGGGAAGTCAGACGGGGCGGGCCTTCTCAGAAGGCTCGGAAGTCCCCGGGCCTTCCGAGTAGTTTTCAGAGCCTTCCCCGAAGACGCAGAAAACTGAGGAGGCCCGCCGCCTTCTGGGATGGCATTCTCCTTCCACTTCCCCCCTCGCTCGCCGCCGACTCAGGGCCCCGGTCCCGGATCTTCGGTGGCAAATCATGGGAGCCTGGTATACCCCATTGATTCCTGACGCTTCGCGTATCCCCCACCAGAGGTTTCCCCACCTGTGGGTCCTGGCTTGTGCACAGTCTGCGAGCTGGCGTTGTCAGGGCGTCTGCTCGTTGGCTTCCGCTGGCATTCACCCAGTGGTCCTCTGCATCCCTAATCTTCTGGCATTGCGCCCCATTGCCTAGTGACACGCCCTCTGGACTTCTCCTTGCGGGCCGCAAATCAAAAAGTATCCCCCACCAGTTTTTCAATTCACGAGAACGCCGCGCTCAGCCACACAGAGCGCCCGCCACTGAGCCCCCCAGCTTCCTGGCAACAGCGCAGCACTGGTCGAGGAAGTGAGCCACAAATCGCATCCATTCCACAGGCGCGCCCTGACGACCTCATGTGCGGTCTCCCCATGTATCTGAGCTCCATCAGCGAAGCAGAGCCCAAGGAAGAGCCAGCGCAGGACAATATCAGCCGACTGCAGAGGACGCTGGGAGGAGCCTTCAACGGGATTTGGCCCGCCTGGGTCCGTAAGTCAGTCAGCAATCAAGGGGGCCCATGGGTCAGCGTCAAGTCCGACCCCAAGAAGAACTCCGTGCAGGTCTGCGAGGACTTTCTCCAGGCATGGGGCAAAGCGGGCTTCGACGCCTACAGGGTGGACGACGAACACCAGCTCGGCGTAGACTGGCCAAGCACTACGGACAGACATCGCAAGCAGCTACAGCGTAACACCAGGACGCACCACGACGGCCACAAGGGTGGCGCACGCCCATACCCATGGGCAGACAGCAGCAAGGCGGCGGCTTGTCCCCCCTCAGCCTCCTCAGACGACAGGGGGTCCACGCTATGGGCTGCCTCAAGCGAACCCACCAGGGATGAACGACGGCACCCATGGAGCAAACCCAAGGAGGCCGCCTGCTCCCCCCCGGTGTACACAGACTACAGGGTCGCCGAGCAGGCAATCCCACCCAGTGCCGCAGCCCGATGGGAGGCCTGGCAGGCATGGGAAGGATTGGACCACCGCCAGGACACCTGGTCCAGCTCCGACTGGAGGACCAGGGAGAAACGGTCGACCCCCAGAGGAGACGCTCAGTACGCTGACGAACGGCAGCGCGGATGGGACCCCGCCCGCAGATGGACCTGACAGCCTCACCCTGGCGGAGCGCCGCCTCTCCCCAGGCCCAGGTTGGCAGCACCTCCACGGGGGACAGACGGAGAGAGTTCCTCGCTGTCCTGCAGCTCATCTGCGGCTCAAGGCCTTTCCCCCTTAGTCATGCCCATTGTTCGGGTCGCCACTCATCCCGTATCAGAGCGCCGCGCATGCTTTCTCGACGACAATGACTTCGGACAGTTGGGGACTGCTTCCACCTCCGTATACGGGCTTGTCTCCATTGCGCTGACACTGTGGGCCACCTGGTCCCCAGATGCGCCTTGTGGGGCCCAGCGGGTCGGCAGTCCGTTGGTCCTCCACCGCCCCTTCGCCGCACGCAGGGGCAGAGGTCAAGAGGATACAGTTGCTGCAGGGGCTGTCCCCGCAGGCCCCTTCCGCGGATAGCCCCTGTGCAGCAGGGGCTGGTTTCACCGCAGTGGCAGGCTCCGGCCTTGATACATTCGTGCCACCTCTCGGGAACGAGGTGCACCGCTCCCGCTGCATCTAGACTCCCCCGGCCCAGCGTGGTCTCTAGCCCGTGTTGGTGCGGACGACGCATTGCCGGCGCACGGTTCATTTGGGCTCTCCTCCACGTGGGCCCATGGTGCCAGCCGCGCACCCACTTGGGGCGGCGGGGGCTACAGGGCGATGGTACCCCCCCTCTCGCTCCACTACCTGCGCTTCTGACAGCATCGACCTTACTTCTCACAGCAGCGACCTGGTGACGTTCCCGACCTCGCGGAGTTCGTATACGACTGTTGATGAGCGCTGGGCCCTCAGCGTTTCCCGCGTATTCGCTTGACCTGCGGCTATCGGCTGCGCCCCCCCCCCCCCCCTCCTCCCATCCGCATTCACAGATGGGCGCCCGTCGTGACTGTTTCACCTCAGTGACATGTTGTGGCTCTCCCTACCTTCCTCCCCTGGAAGCGGGATGCCATCGGGATGTTGCGTTTTGCTTTCCACGGTATACCGTGGCTTAGCCCGTGTGACGGCGGCTGCAATAATTCCCGCTCGCGGTGTGATTTGGCCACGCGCGCGCGAGCATGGGCCCGCCCGGCCCGCCCGGGCGTTTGAGCGGCTGGGTGCGTCGGCCTCAGGCCTGCCCCTTCGTTCCACAACCACAGCTGGGCCTTCGGCGTAGCTGACCTCATCTTAGCGACAGATCGTGGCCCACATTGCAGTCCCCTCAGCACGCGGGGTGCTGCTATGACTTGGTTGCGGCTTTTCTTTCACGGCGCACCGTGACTTAGCCCGTGTGACGCTGGCTGAAATCATCCACGCACGCGTTGGGATTTGGCCTGGCTCTCGTGATTGGGCCCACCTTGCCCGCCCGGGCGTCCGAGCGCATGGGTGCATCGGCCTAAGGCCCGCCCCATCGTTCCACCCTACACATCTGCTGTGGCACCCCCCATCGGCAGGCGCTGACGACGGCTACTTCTCGGGCGTCGGTTTCGGGCTCGGTCTGCCCGCCTGTGCCCACCTACACGTGGCGCTGTCAGCTGGCAGGCGCACGGCCCCCCTCTGTGGCCGTGCTAAGGTGCTCTCATCCTGGTGACGCGCAACGGTCCATGAGCCTCAGTTGCTCCGTGAGTGAGGGTGTGGCTTACTTCCGGCGTTGGCTCTTGGCCTGCTGGTGATATTCTCGCCCGTCCGCGTCTCCTCGCGCTGGGTTTGGGCCCGCGGGTATCTTCCCGCTCGGTCCTTTCCGGCCCGCGTCGCCGCCCCCCCCGCCGGGTTCCCCCCGGTCTTTCGCTGGCCTGCGCCTGGGAGCTGGCGCCGCTGTGCGTCCTTCCGCCGCCGCCGTCCCGCTCCTGCTGCTGTGCTCCTCTTATTATTTGGCGTGTTTATCATGCTCCTGCTTGCACTTCAGCGCTGGCTTTTGGCCCGCTGGTAACTATCTGCTCTCCCCTTGCTGGCTCGCCCGCTCTCTGTTTTGTGTCCTTCTTAATTGTCTGGCGTGTTCACTCGTGCTCTCGCTTGCACCTCGGCGCTGGCTTCTGGCCCGCCGGTAATTCTGTGGCGTGTCACCTCATGCTCGATACTGTCCGCTCTCTGGAATCGTCCTTGGAGCCGCAGATCAAAAAAGTATCCCCCACCAGGTCCCGCTGGCGACTCGTTCATCGTTCACCTCGCCTGTGCGTCCTCCAGGCGTGTGAGGGCGTACATAGTTTTTTCTGGCATTTTGTCAGACTGCACGTTGCCCGAGCTTCCCTGGGTGTCCTCAGCCTGCCAGTCTCAGCGGCGCAGCAGCGGCGTTGTGAGCTGGCCTGGCCGGCCCGCTGCGCGCCCAGTAGCTAATTAGGCCCGTTTCCGCGCCCCAGACAGCCTCTGACTCCGCCTGCGCTCTCGCTCGCGACCGAAAAAGTATCCCCACCAGGCCCATTAGAGCTGACGGGGGGAGAGGAAGAGACACGCACAGTCAAACAGCGAGGGAGGCCGGCTTTGACGGCGTGCTGGGGCTATCTTGAGCCATCTTGAAGGTCACCTTGGGCTTTCTGGAGGGACCTCTTGGGGGCCTTTCGGCTGCCTTTTGGAGGCCTCTTGGAGCTTCTTGGGGCGCTCTTTGTGCCTTCTTAGGGGGCCTCATGGGAGTCCTGGAGCGCCCCTTGGGGCCATCTTGGAGGCGACCGGTCAAAAGCGGGGGGGTACTCGATTTAGGTCACCCCCTCGTGGGCCACGATCCTCGGGAGGTGTGGCAAATAGCGGCCCTCCCAACGGCCGAAAAGTGAACCTCCGACACCTCGCGATCCCTCCCAAAAAACGTCAGGGAGGGGAGGGAGGGGGATGGATTCACCCCCCGAAGGGAAAAGGGTTGTGGAAGAGGAAAGAGACCCTCCTTAGACCACCTGTCGCCCAAAAGGCTGGTGGGATTATATCTGTAGCGTCGATTAGCATCGACTAGCGTCTGGGAGTCGATGAGATAGCGCCGACCTAGCGTCGGTTAGCGTCGACCGGCGTCGATTTAGCGCCGATTATCGTCGATTCAGTGCCGATTCGCAAGAGCCGACAAGGTGAAATGGAAGGCTCCCACGAGTTGCCACTGAGCAGATCCCAGCGCAGGATCCCAGGCCTCGGGGCCGGACCCCGACGCCGGCAGCGACCCCCCCCCCCGCGGCGCGGCGCGGCGCGGCCCGGCAGCCTCGCTCCCCTCCCCCCGAGGCGGAGGCCAGCGCGTCGGCGGACGGCGAGTGATCGCCGCGAGCCCGGCGCGCCGTGTAATTGCGACGGCTGCCCAGTCGTGGTCGACCAGGGCTCGAGCTGAACGGAGCTTTTGGGCAGCTCCGCGGATCCTTTTCGCTTTGCTGTCGCTTCGCAGCAACAAGAGGCAGGGCGAAACCATCACGAAGGGAGAGGAACGCAACACGGAAAACGAGCAACACTGTTGAGCTCGGGCCCTGTGGCCGAAAAACAAAAGCGGCGTAGACAGTTTCTCGGAGGTCCGCGGGATTCGCTTGGATCGATGCCTGGGCCCCCCTGGCGGCGCCTCTGGCGCCCTGGCGTGCTCCCCGCGCCAGGCGGGGGGGGTCCGGTGCCGACCCAAGAAGTCCGCGCGGACCCCCGAGCAATCCTCTGCCCCTCCTCCCGGTGCCCCGCCGCTGGGGGCCGCCCAAGTGCAGGTCACGGGCGTGCTGCCGCCCACCAGGGAGGAGGAAACGAGGAGGAGGGAGGAGGGAGGAGGGAGGCGGGAGGGGAGGGAGGAGGGAAAGAGAGGAGGAGGGAAAAGTAGGAGGAGGAGGAGGAGGAGGAGGAGAGAGGAGGAGGAGGAGGAGGAGGAGGAGGAGGAGGGAGGAAAGAGGAGGAGGGAGGAGGAGGAGGAGGAGGAGAAGGAGGAGGAGGAAGGAGGAGGAGAGAGGAGGAGGAGGAGGAGGAGGAGGAAAAGGAGGAAAAGGAGGAAAAGGAGGAGGAAAAGCAGGAGGAGGAGGAGGAGGAAAAGGAGGAAAAGGACGAGGAGGGGGAGGAGGACATCCGCAGTGTATGCCGACTTTTGTTCTTCACACGGGGCGGTCGCCGGCAGCGTGGCGGCTCCGACGGCAGTTGGCCGCGGGGCCGCGCGGAAGGCAGTCGCCTCCCTCGCGGGGTGGCGGGCGCGGGGGCCGGCGCACGTAGGCTGGCCTCGCCAAACTGCCCCTGCTCGAGCCACCGTGGCAAGACCGTATATATCATGGAAGCTTCCGCTAGTCTTGTCGACCGCAGACGATCCCCAAGCTTGATGCTGTTCCAACCTACTTTAGCCTTTGTCACCAGGACGAATTTCGAGCACCAGCAAAGGTACCGAAACTCGAGGGTTTTCACGTGTCGTGGGAGACACTCGTCCGACACTGTTTCGACACTGTTTCGAAACTCTTCGATGCTTCTCTGGGTGCTCGAACATATTTCTGCGATGTGGTCCTTAAGTACGATGGGAACAACATAACCCAAGGTGGTGGTTATTATTATTGATGAATGATAATTCCTCGCCTCGCTGGCAGGGCCCAAACAAAACCTGGGCATAGCAAGCCAGGACTTCGCCAGATCCAGCAGGTTCAACTCACGGCCGCAGTTTTCTCGGGCGTGCGAATGTCCCAGTTTATGCCGTCCTCTTTGTAGTGCTAATGATTGCCGCGCCTCGTGTTCGGGCCTTCCTTCCCGTCCTTCGTCGGCGAAATCCGAACCCTGCCCTCGCCGATCAACGATCCAGGCGGTTCGATGGGTGGCTTGGGTAGGGTTCGGATGTCGCCACCTAGCCCTCTCAGCCACGCGCAGAGGGGGGTAGGGGGATGGTGGAAGGCTTCTTGGCAGCACCCTTGCTTCTGAAAAGCCTTCCCCCTTCCCCCTACCCCCCTGTGTATGCCGCCAGTCGTAGACCGCCAAAGAGCGCCCTGTAGCGCCCAGTAGTAGCGCGGAATAGCGCTCGAGTGGCTCCCAGTAGCGACCAATAGCGGCGCTCCCGAGAGAGGAGGGCCCTCCGAGGTTTTTCTCGTGGCTCTCGGCCTCCAGGACCCGTCCAAGGTCCCGGAAAGCCCAGGATGCAGAGCCGGTTCCAGGGAAGCCCCAGTGTCTTCCTCCTTCTGTCCTCCTCCTCCTCCTCCTTCTCCTCCTCCTCCTCCTCCTCTTCCTCCTCTTCCTCCTCTTCCTCCTCTTCCTCCTCCCTCCTCTCCTCCCTCCTCCCTCCTCCCTCCTCCCTCCTCCCTCCTCCCTCCTCCCTCCTCTTCCTCCTCCTCCTCCTCCTCCTCCTCTGTTGAAGTGCCCCAGCGATCATCCCTGCATTTAGCCCACCCGTGCCGCTGCCCGCCTTCATCCGCTCAGACATGACGTTTCGGTGCACAGAGGTTTTGAGTTTACGGTTGCAGAAAACCTGAAAGCTTCTGGCGGGCGGCGGCCCGCCACTGGTAGCGGAGCTGGCCGGTTCGCCCCGGGCAGTTCCCGCCTCCGCAGCGATCGCGCGGAGATGTGCGTGGGCCGTGGCGGGGGCTGCGCGCCAGCCTGCAGGCAGCGGACCGGCAGCCCGGGGGTTGGCGAGCCCGCACAAGTTGGACTACCAGGGCGGTGTCAGGCATATCTGGCACCTGCGTGTTTCCATGCGGCGTGCAGCAGTACCGCTGCGACTCCTATTCTATCCAAGGGCAGCGGCCGCGACCCGCGTGCAGCAACCATGTCAAGGGTATCGAAGCTGGAGTTCGAGAAGGACATCCTGCTCTATGACGGAGATCCTGCGCTATTTGGAAAGTCCCAGACAGGGCTCGAAACGCTTTTTGCGGACGCATGGGTGACGAAAACCAAATAGCGACGCCGACCAACCTCAGGAACGGACTCTGGCACCGCCTGCGACGCTGTCCCATCGCTCTCGCACCAGCAGCTGTTCACCTTCGAGGTCGAGACGATCGAGCACGGTGGCTAGGGCGGCGGCAGCTGCGAGAAGAAGAAGGCGACCACCGAGGGACTTGAGTTGTTGCTCGCGACCCTGGGCGAGTTTGTGCTGAGGAAGAGGCCTGCTCGCGCAGCTGAGTTGTTCGACGGTGCGCTGTGCGACAAAGCAGTCTGGAGGTCACGTGGTGACAGCATGCCGGAGTGCATCACCAGGCGCTCGAAGGCATTCGATGACCTCAGTAGGGCCAGCGAGGAGTCGAACATCATCAATGATTTGCAAGCCCATCATTCATGAAGTTCAAGTCCGGCCATGCATCGTCGGCAGCGCTGGCAGCGCGCATGACAAGGAGGCCTTCGGCAAGGCGCTCCGCATACAGCATCCCAACATCCACGTGCGAGGCTGGAAGGGCAAGAATGACCAGTGGCAGGGCCCTCGATCCCATCAGTTCGGTCAACGGCGGCATCGCCGCGGACGTCAGCAGCACAAGTCAGCGTAACAGGCTGGCGGAGACGAAGAGGGAGAGTACGAGCGCGAGGATGGCGGCGCAGCCTCGACTTGCCGGGGCGCCCAGTCACCTGCGGGGAGCGACTACGAGGCGGTCTACCGTGGCGAGGACGAGGCGATGCTCGAGGATATCGACCACATGGGCGACGAGGCGCTCGAGAGGTTCGCGGCCATTGTGCTGCGCTGGCAGAGGTGCCGCGGCAGGGGCGGCGGACGTGGCCGAGGCCGCGGGCGCGGTCGCGGAGACCGATCTCAGTCGGCAATCTCGAGGGGCAAACCGACGGGGCGAGCCAGGAACGGCCCAGGCGTGAACCCAGAGCGACGGGCCCGCGTCGAGATGCTGAAGCGGACGACCAGGTGTGCGAGTTGCGGGCAGATAGGACATTGGCATGGAGATCCCAATTGCCCGAAGTCGTCGAGATCGTCGCCATCTCCCTCCTGCGTGCCGAAGAGTAATTATTCTCCAGGCTCACGCCACATCCGCCGACCCCTTGATTCGTACCGGCGGCTATCGCCGCGTTTCCGCCTTCACTGCTCGTAGCTGCCAGGCGTTACAGCGCAGTGGCAAGTGCCAGAAGAAAAGATTGAGAGGCATGGCGTCTCGGAGCTCCCGTGGGCCGTCTTGAACGCCTCTTGGGGCCATCTTGGCCCGTCTTGAGGCTTCCCGGAACCCGGCAAAGCCCCGGCGGCGCTCGTCCCGGGCCCGGCGGCGCTCGTCCCGGGCCCTGGGGGGGGGGGGCTCTGGTGCGCTCTTGGTTCGTTTTCGGGCCCTTTGCTCCCCCCGGCGGCGTTCGAGCCGGGATCCACCGGAGCTCGGATGACCCCGGCTCGAACGCCTCTGGGCTACCTTGGGGCTGTATTGGAGGCCTCCAGGGCCGTCTGGGAGCGTCGGAAAGCTGAAAAGGCAAAGTTTGTGGAAAAAAGTACGTTTCACGAAGGGAACGGGCCAATTTTTGCGCCGAGGGGCCCTCCTGGGACGCATCTTGGAGGCCTCTTGGGGCCTCTTGGGGCCGTCCTGGGCCGTCTGGAGGCGATCGTCGGTGTCTTTGATCGCTCTTCGACCGTCTGTGACCATATTGAGCTCTCTTGGAGGCAACTTGAAGCGCTCCTGGAGCGCTCTTGGGGCCGTCTTCGGGGCCCTCTTGGGCAATCTTGGGCGCCTCTTGGGCTGTCTTGGGGCTCTGTTGGGCTGCCTTGGAGCTTCCCTGGAGGCTGCTTGGACCGTCTTGGGGCGGTATTTAGGGCCTCTTGGGCCGTCTGGGGCCGTCTGGGAGCGTCGGAAAAACCAAAAAAGCGAATTCGTGAAAAATGTACGTTTTACGTGGGGAATGGGCCAATTTTTGCGTCTAGGGACCCTCGTGGGACGCATCTTGGAGGCGTCTTGGGGTTTCTTGGGGACCTCTTGGGCCGTCTTGGAGGCTTCTTAGCCCGTCTTGGAGCCATCTTGGGCGTCTTGGAGCGCTCGTTTGGCGTCTCGGAGCTCCCGTGGGCCGTTTTGAACGCCTCTTGGGGCCATCTTGGCCCGTCTTGAGGCTTCCTGGAACCCGGCAAAGCCCCGGCGGCGCTCGTCCCGGGCCCGGCGGCGCTCGTCCCGGGCCCGGGGGGGGCCCTCGTCCCGGGCCTGAGGCGCTCGTCCCGGGCCCGGGGGGGGGGGGTCAAATCGCCGGTTTGGGGTCCCTGGGGGGGGACTATAGGGGGGGGAACTATCTCACACGCCTAGAGACCCACAAGGGGTCGGCGGACTTCGGCGTGGCCGACTGCGGTGGCAAGAGCAACGGCGGCGAGGTTAGGATTGCAGAGGTGTTCGTTGCAGCATCCAGTGGGCAGCTCGGGGCACGACCGAAGGCGAAGCCCAATCCCGAGCCGAAGCCCGATCCGAGGAAGGAGGAAGACGACGGTTGACGTCTACGACGAGCCACCTGCGTGGCGGAGCCACGGGCCCTTGCCCGTCATGAAGTGTCCCTGCCAGCGCGCGGGCGCGCGGTCGACGCGCGCCCGAGGCTGCGCGAGGGCGCTAGCGGCGTTGCGCGGTGCTTCGCGCGCCGCGTGCGCGACCCGGGCCGCGTCCACGTTGCCGGGGCGCGTCGACCTAGGTCTGGGCGCAAGGGTTGGCAGGGGCGCTGGAGGTTCTGATGTACTCGCTGTTCTACGCGCTGAGGGGGCGGAGAGTCTGGGGCGCGTTCCACCGACAGGGTTCGCGCCCAGGCCGGCTTCTGGAACCGTCGCGCATCGGCGTCCCTGGCACTGGAGCTGGCGTTGCCGCGCCATCCAGGGCTCCCATGGCGGCGGGCCCGTCGAGCTTGGCAGCTCCACCGCCCGGGGGCGTGGCGTATGAAGCCAGGGTGCCCGACTCCGATTGGGGGAGGAGCTCGAGGTCGGATCGCGGTGGGGCCCGAGGGGCTCGAAGAGGGCGACGACGAGGTCTAAGCGGCGTGCCCGGCGGACTTCGACCTGGGCGCGGGCGGCCTCGACGCCGACGACCCTCCGAAGGGCGTCGAGAAGATCAAGACGGGCGCGTACTTCGATTTCGCGTATGCGGAGTTCGCCGAGAGGCGGTCCGCGGTCGCCAACGGCGTCGACGTGATCGCGAGATCTATGGGGCAGGAGGCGCCGGGCGGCGAGCCCGAGCTGGGCCAGCATCGGCTGGCGCGGTACTTGATCTAGCCCACTGCCATCGGTGAGTGGAGCGCGGGCGTCTACGACGACTCGCTCAACATCCTCGGCGGTGGTTTCAGCGCTCTTATGATCGACCCCCGCTACGGACGAGACCGAGGCCAACGGCGTGATATGGAAATATCTACCAGTCTCTGGGCGAGGCGTGCCCGGATACGATGCACGGCAGGTCTTGGAGGATAGACTGCGAACGAGCCCTGCCCAGGAAGAGTCCGAGGTCCCATCCTCGTCCCAAGGGCGCACCTTTTCGTGGAGCCCGCGGCGGGGCTAAGCCGGATGCCGCGTGCATTTACCTGCCGGCATCTGCGGGCAGCCGTTCGCGATCGAGCCGGTGGAGTTCGTCCAAGGCGCACCGATGCTGATCAGCACGGGCTCTCAACGCGGCGCCATGATCGACGTGGACAAGAAGGTGGCGGATCGCGCCAAGCTGGGCGCGTGCGGCTACAAGCTGGTCAACGCCGAGAGCGGGCGCTTCAGCGTTCACCTACTGGACTTCGGAACCTAGCCGGACCTCAGGGCGGCGGTGGCTTTGTTGGCATCGCTCGGGCGTGGACATTTTTCGAGTAGGGGATCAACTGCAACATGGATTGGCCCCAAAGAGTTGATGCCCCCCATCGAATCCACGACGAATGCGCATAATGTTCGCACATCTACTGAGAACTGTCATTTTTTATCAGAAGATTCGGCGGGACAGTTTATATATATAGATATATGTACATACATACATACATACATACATACACACATATATATACATATACATAGTAAAATAATTCTATCCCCATACTCGAATCTTTCCAGTGGGGGCCATCGAGGAGCATTTGAAGCGTTCCAGAAATGACCTTGCCTTCGAGATTCGAAGAAGATGCCACCTCTTCCTCGGCGGAGGTCGGCGGCAGGGCGGCGGAAGGCCGGCGGACGTAAAACAAGGGCGGCGCCGCCGGCGGAAGCCGGCGGAAGGCTGGCGGAAGGCGGCAGAAGTAAGAAATGCGCCCCCCAAGAGATGACAACACTTTTGGGTTCAGGGTTTCCAGAATCCGCTATTTGAGGCCGCCTCGCGAAAAAATGCGCACGAATCCGAACAACACACGGGGAGTGGACGTCCGATCGATGTGTGTGTGTGTGTGTGTGTGTGCATCGGCGGGCTTGTTTGGCGTGCCGGTCGAGTGCGAGGGCTCCCGCGCCTCGCGGCCAATAGCGCTTGCGAGGGCGGTGGCGCTGAATAGCTCGGGGGCGAGGGGAAGGTAGGGGCAGAGTAGGATTTGGAGGAGGACGAAAAAGAGGAGGAGGAAGAGGTGGAGGAGGAGGAGGAGGTAGAGGAGTTAGAGGATATTTAGGTGGAGGAGGAAGAGGAGGAGGAAGAGGAGGAGGAGGAGAGGGAAGGGGATGTGGGGAGGAGGAACGGGGATGACAGGGAGGAGGCGGGGGAGGAGAAGGAGGAGGAGGAGGAGGAGGAGGAGAGGAGGAGGAGGAGGAGGGGAGGAGGAGGAGGAGGAGGAGGAGGAGTAGGAGGATATGGAGGGAGGAGGAGGAGGAGGAGAGGCGGAGAGGAGGAGGAGGAGAGGACGAGGAGGAGGAAAAGGAGGAGGCGGAGGAGGAGGAGGAGGAAGGAGGAGGAAGGAGGAGGAGGAGGAGGAAGAGGAGGAGGAGGAGGAGGAGGAGGAGGAGGAGGAGGAGGAGAAGGAGGAGGAGGAGGTGGAGGAAGAGGAGGAGGGGAAATATGAGGAACAGATAGTGGAAGTAGATGAGGTAGAGGCGGTGGAGGAGGTAGAAGAGGTAGAGGAGATAGAGGAGGGAGAGGAGGAGGAGGAAGAGGAGGAGGAGGAGGAAGAGGAGGAGGAAGAGGAGGAGGAGGAAGTCTGGAACCATCTTGGGTTCAGCCGCTCAACAGCGAGCGAAAACTGCATTGCTCAAGCCGTCTCGGTGATGGTTCCCGCGGCCATGGGGGCTTTTGTCATGGTCCGGCGAGCCTGTTGCGATCGAGGTCGTTTGGAGTGGTGAGGGCAAGGCTCTATCTCGCCTCGCACGAGTTCGCGACGCCATCGAAGATCATCGAGAAGGCCTCGCAGACCAAGCTGAACACCATCCAGCGGCGTACCACGGTGCCAAGGAAGGTGCAACAGGTCGTGGTGGCTCCCAAGGCTCGGGGGCGGCAAAGAGGGTGGTGATGACTAGGGGGTGTAGATATCATGGTTGCGGCCATGACATCTCCCCCGACTTCATGGCGCGTCCCCGGCACCCCCCTGGGCCGCGCACGTGCCGCCGGCCATGATTTGCGCCCCCCTCTCTTGGACGCCCCCCTCTTGGGCGCCCCGGGAAGGCGCCTGCCGTGGTGCAGGCGATTGCGCCCAAGGCATTGGGCATGCGATGCACGCGTGGTGCGGTTGCCTTCTCATGGTGCTCTGGGCTACATTCGGGAGCGCCGCCGCGCGGGACTGGGGCCCCACGACTCGTCGCGAAACCGTTCGTTCGAGTGTAGAGGCGATGTGGAGTTCGTCGTGCCGCTGGAAGCGCCCCACAAGCAGGTGGTCGGCGGATGCCCATGAACAGCCTTTCGTCCGCCGCGCACGCTTCGACGCCGAGGGCCGGCAGGAGACGAAGCATGACGATGTTTCGTACGATGCTTTGCAAGGCCACGCTTGGAATGTTTGATAGCAGAAGTCAGCGAGGACAAGCAGCCATACGAGGCAGCCGTTCATCCGCAGGCGAGGCCGGCTGGATTCTCGAGGGCGTGGCACAAGCAGTTCGCTTTTCAGGTATCGCGTCGCCGTCGGATGATGCAAGCTCTGCGCGTAACAATAGGGTAGTGTCAGCTTGTGATTAAACATGGTGTTCCCCCCCCACCCCCCAGGGCGCTGATGAATAGACCCCGCGGTGCGCGAAACATTTTTCCAATCACGCGCGCCAGGGGGTCGTCGCGGGCGCCGACGAGGGGTCGTGTATCCCCCATGACAGCCTTAAAACATTTTTTTCGTGTGGACGTTGTTATCGGGGACGTATATTGCCGAGGCGATGTTCCCCCCCCCCCCCCTCCCAGGCATCGTCGTCGTTGCCGTCGCCGCCGCCGCCGTCGTCGTCGTCGTCGCCGCCGCACTCGTCGCCGCCGTCGTCGTCGTCGTCGTCGTTGTCGTCGACTTCAACGGGCTTGCGCAGCACTCTTCCTGATGCCTCTGATGGTGATGGTGATGCTGATGCTGATGATGATAACGACGGCGATGATGATGGTGATGATGCTGAGTATAGTGATGATGCGGGTGAGGATGCGGATGCCGATAAGGATGGGGATGGGGAAGGGAGATGGTCGGGGAGGAAGAGCAGGAAGGATGAATTAGACACATGGAAAGAAGAGGGGGAGGAGGTCGAGGAGGAGGAGGAGGAACACAAGGAGGATGACGATGAGGAGGAGAAGGAGGAGGAGGCGGAAGGGGTGGAGAAGGAGGAGGGGGCGTAGGGGCAGGAGGAAGATAATCGACGCATGCCCTCAGCTGCGCCATTTGTGGCCGTTGTGGCAGATCGAGAGGGCTGGGCTTGAAGCCCCGCGCGCCGCGTACCTGGAGGAGTCCGGGGGGGACGCTGGGATCACTATGAGCTCAAGCGGTTCCGAGGGAAAGACTCCCCGAGTTTTTTTTCGTCATGCTTGGCTCATCGATGCCTTTCCTGCGCCCCTTAGACCGTCATGAGACGCCCTAGGGTGAGAGGACGTTCAGGGACCACCCCAGGTTGTATAGGATCCGTTTCCCTCAGGGCCCCTTCAGCTCATGGCCAAAGGGGTCAAGCCAGTCTCAGGCAGCAAGAAGTCGACATCCCGATTTCCGTACCGAAACCGCACCAAGCTCAGGTGTTCAGACGCGTTGACTTTGATCTGCAGCGCATTCTGGGGGGGGGGGGGGGGGGATCTGGGAATTTGGGCAAACGGTGCGGAGGGAGGGAGGGAGGGAGGGAGGGAGGCAGGGTGCACCTCGGGATCACCTTTGCCGGTTGTGCTTCTCTCATACGATTTCGCTGGCGCCACTGCCGTGAGGAACAACGTTTTACGTCGTGGTCTGCAGACTCGATCCTCGGTCCTCGATCTTCGACCCTCGATCCTCGATCCCCGCTCCCCGCTCCTCGATCCTCGATCCCCGATCCTCGATCCTCGACCCCCGATTCTCGACCCTCGACGCTCGATCATCGATTCTCGATCCTCGAGGTTCTCGAGGTCCTCGATACTCGATCTTCGATCCCCGATCCTCGATCCTCGATCCCCGAACGACCCTCGATCCGACCCTCGATCCTCTCTCCTCGAGATCCTCGATCCTCGAGATCCTCGATCCTCGATCCTCGGCCCCGATCCTCCTCGATCCTCGATCCTCGATCCTCGAGATCCTTGATCCTTGAGATCCTCGATCCTCGATCCTAGATCCTTGATCCTCGAGATCCTCGATCCTCGATCCCCGGCCCTCGATCCCCGATCCTCCTCGATCCCGGGGCTCCAGGGCACCTTGCCGGCGCCGGCGGGGTGGGGGATGCTCTATGCCGCGGCCCGAAACGGGGGCCAGCGTGTCCCCAGGGCGAGGCGTTTCCGCTCCTCCGGCCGCCGTTTTGGGCCCCAGGGAGAAAGAGCAGGAGGAGCGTGGTTCCTCGTTACTTGGGGCATGACGGGCGTCATGGCCCCCGCCGCCCCGCCCCCCCCCTATGACCTAACGCTCCCTCCCTCCAGTGCGCTCCAGGCACTGCCGCCGTGCGCGTCGGGATCCGCATAGGTGTCCGCACAGGTGTCCGCGTAGGAGTCCGCATAGGAGTCTGGTCCAGTCGTCGTCGTCGTCGTCGTCGTCGTCGTCGTCGTCGTCGTCGTCGTCGTCGTCGTCGTCGTCGTCGTCGTCCTCGTCGTTGTCGCTCGTCGCTCATCGTCGTCGTGCGCGCGGGCGCGGCTAGACCCTCTTTTTGCAGTCTGGGCCGATGACGGCAATCATTTGGGCGGGGGGTGGAGGGGGCCGATGACGTCATGTTTCGCACCGGCGGCGTCTGGGAATGCTCAGGAATAACCGAAGACGGGTAGGAGCAGCATGTAGGTGGCGATCTGCACCACAACGCCTGTGTACACCACAGTGCCTGCGTGCACCACAGCGCCTGTGTACACCACACCGCCTACGTACACCACGGCAGCCGAGTGCAACACAGCGCCAGTGTGTGCCACAGTGCCTGCGGGTACCGCAGCGCTTGTGTACACCACAGCGCCTGCGTACACCACATCCGCCGTGCGCAACACAACACCAGTGTACACCAAAATGCCTGTGTGCACTACAGCGCCTGTGTACACCACGGTGCCTGTGTGCACCCATTCAACCATGTGCAACATATCAACACTGTTGTTAATATCATGTTAGAAGGAATCCTTGAGACAGAATGGAGCGCTTGTGGATTCCACCGGAAAAAAGTCTCGTATATATGAGTGGGAAAGAGTCCTTTTGGACAAAGGAGCGCCGCTGGAGTCTACGAGTCCCCGAGTCCGCCCGCATCATCCCAACCCCTCCCATCTGCGTCCAGGAGGGTCCAGCTAAATTGGCCGTCCGAGAACCACGTGGATTGATCCAATCGACCATTTTGCGGTGCACGCTGGGATGCGCACGTGCGCTGTATCGCCGACCCGCACGACAGCGGGGAAGGGTGAGGGAGGAGGAGGAGGCGGAGGAGGAACAGGAGGAGGATGAGGGGGAGGAGGAGGAGGAGGAGGACGAGGAGGAGGAGGAGGAGGAGGAGGAAGAGGAGGAGGCGGAGGCGGAGGAGGAGGAGGAGGAAGAGGGGGAGGAGGATGAGGAGGAGTAGAGGATCACGCCCCCTATGAGCGCTCCAGGAGGATGAGGAGGAGGGGGAGGGGGAGGGGGAGAGTGAGGGTGAGGGGGAGGGGGGAGGAGGAGGAGGAGGAGGAGGAGGAGGAGGAGGAGGAGGAGGAGGAGGAGGAGGAGGAGTAGGAGGAGGAGGAACATGGAGGGGACGACTAATTTGAAACATTAGAACAAACATACGCAGAACAATAACAACATCAGTATCAGTAGTAGTACTAACACGGAGAAGCGTAAGACTACGAACAATAAGTTCCATACTATTGCCAACAAGAGTAGTACTACTAGTAATAATAATACTACGAATTCTACGACTACTCCGACTACCAGTATGACCTGTTACAGTTTTCTTCATATTGGTAACAAGAGCATTTACAATACTACTACAACTAATACCCATATTAATCCCATTCAGAATATGGAGAAACCGAGGGCTACACATACTACAAGACTCGAAGATTGAGAAGCGTAGTGCCATTGTAATACGGGTGGTACTAAGAAGAATAATCTCAACGACACAGACGACGAAAACGAATACTACGACAAAGCACAATAGTACTAATACTCATAACAAGGGGGGCACCGACTCATACTGATACTAATAACTAGACACGTACCACTAACACTACTATCGCGCACCAATTTCATAGTAGTAATACGATTCGTAAGAGTAATCATACTATTAACACTGCGAAGGCACAATAATAACACTACCATCACGAACGCTACAACCAATGATACTACGAACACTAGCAACATACTTCGAATAATATCGATGTCCATACTGATAGGGCACGTTTATAGTACGATGCTGACTCATAACGTCAATACAGCGCATCTCGCGACTCATAACAATACTAATAGTACGCACTATCCGAATGATAACGATGCTGCAGCTGGCTTTGTGGCTAGTCATAATACGAGTACTCATCCCACGCATACGCACGCCACTACTATTCATACACTTCACAATCCACCGGCTAATAATACGACGCGGGCAGAAAAAAAAGAGGAGGCGGCGGATGAGGAGGATGAGGAGGAGGTTGAGGAGGGGGAAGCGAGGGAGCAGGAGGGGGAGGAGGAGGAGGAGGAGGCGGAGGAGGAGGAGAAGGAGGAGGAGGAGGAGGAGGAGGAGGAGGAGGAGGAGGAGTAGGAGAAAACGGGGGAGTTGGAGTTAGAGAGGAGGAGGAGGAGGAGGGGAGGAGGAGGAGGAGGAGGAGGGGAGGAGGAGAAGAGGAGAAGGAGGGGGACGAGGAGGCGGAGGCGGAGGCGGAGGCGGAATCGGAGAAGGAGGAGGAGGAGGAGGAGGAGGAGGAGCAGGAGAGGAGAGGAGGAGGAGGAGGAGGCGGAGGAGGAGGAGGAGGAGGAGGAGGAGGAGCGGAGGGAGGAGAGGAGGAGGAGGAGGAGGAGAGGGAGGAGGAGAGGGAGGAGGAGAGAGGGAGGAGGAGAGGGAG
The DNA here is from genome assembly GCA_963575745.1 of Prorocentrum cordatum. Lineage (NCBI taxonomy): Eukaryota > Dinophyceae > Prorocentrales > Prorocentraceae > Prorocentrum > Prorocentrum cordatum. Next base: position 194,275 of record CAUYUJ010016025.1, on the reverse strand, counting down.
GAGGAAGGAGGATGAGGAGGAGGAGGGAGGAGGAGGAGGGAGGAGGGAGGGAGGAGGAGGATGTAGGAGGGAGGGGGGAGGAGGATGAGGATGAGGAGGGGAGGCGAGGAGGGATGAGGCGGATGAGGCGGAGGAGGCGGAGGAGGCGGATGAGGCGGAGGAGGCGAAGGAGGCGGAGGAGGAGGAGGAGGAGGATGATGAGGAGCGGAGGCGGAGGCGGAGGCGGAGGCGAGGATGGAGGAGGAGAGGAGGAGGAGGAGGAGGAGGAGGAGGAGGCGGAGGAGGAGGAGGAGGAGGAGGAGGAGGAGGAGGAGGAGGAGGCGGAGGAGGAGGAGGAGGGGAGGAGGAGGAGGAGGAGGAGGAGGAGGAGGAGGAGGAGGAGGAGGAGGAGGAGGAGGAGGAGGAGGAGGAGGAGGAGGAGGAGAAAGAGAAGGAGGAGGATGAGGAGGAGGGGGAGGAGGACGAGAAGGAGGAGGAGGAGGAGGAGGATGTGGACGAGGAGGAAGAGGAGGTGGAGGACGAGGAGGAGGATGAGGAGGAGGCGGAGGAGGAGGAGACCAGATGGTCCCGAGGGCCAGTTCGGCGCCCCACGGAAGGGGCCGCTCGCGGCCTGCTTCGGCTCGGGCCAGTCTCGGCTCCGCTGGCCCGTCTCTTCCTCCTCCTCCTCCTCCTCCTCCTCCTCCTCCTCCTCCTCCTCTTCCTCCTCTAGGAGCTGCTGTGGCTCGCAGCACAGCAGGAGCTCCCACCACACCTGCCACACCGTACAACCCATGGGTGGAGGTAACTAACATGCGGGGCGGCAGGCCTAGGCTGGCCTGCATTTCCAACCCTTCCTTCCCTCCACCCGCAGGAATCTTTCTCGCCATGGTCTTGAGAGTTTTGGCACATAATGTGGAATGGGCTGATCACACTCGTATGGAGGAAATATCGACTCTCACGCCGACAGTCGACATGCTGATGCTCAACGGCACAGGGCGTGCTGCAATGAAGGACGAGGACGTGACGCAGACGAGCTTGCCGAACCGCACGTGCGTGCAGTTTGGGTTCCGAAATTCAGCATGGTCAAACCGTTCATGCGGCCTGGCGGTGCTGTTCAACGCGGAGATGAAGGGCACGCTGCAGCAGACTCTGTTCCCACCACGGTCCAGGGGCATTGCAGGGCGGATCGCCATGGCCAAGCTTCGCATTGGAGCACGTACGGGGGCAGTCTTTCCTGTATACCCGCCGCCCAAGGGCACCACGCCGTCGCTGCTGAAAGAGGCGGTCGATAGGTGCATGACATGGTTCACCGAGACAGTTGACAAGCTTGGACATCAGTGTTTTATTATCGTGGGAGGAGATCTGAATTGTTCTTTCGGCGCCCGAAGAGACGCCACTGGACGCAAGTACTAACGAGCTGATCACATAGTCGGGATGAGGAACCCAGGGATGGAGACAGCAGTTTCGCAGCGCATTCGAGACGCGCTTGATGAGAACCACCTGACCCTTGCAAGCAGTTTCTGGGATACGGGGCCAACTTATTTTAGCGGTGCTGCTAGCAGCAAGATCGATCATTACATCGTGCCCACCGGGTCCAGGCAGCGCATCCTCACCATGAAGACGCTTCGAGTGCTCGGTCGGCGCCGTCAACGGCGCGTGACCACTCTGCCGCAGGATCGTGTTCCACTGCTCATGGAGTTAGACATCCATACGAAGTTGGCACACAAAGGCGCCCAGCACCCTCAGGTACATCGGGGCTCCATCTTGGGCGCATATGTGCACGGCCATCTGCGCATTGAGTACCTGAGAGAACTTGGGAAGAACACCGAAGAGATCCCAGAAGACGTATGGAGACAAATGTGGGAGCAAGGCGACGTACAAATTGGATGGGACTTACTGAGGGCCAGCATTCACAACAGTTTGCAACGAGTCTTTCCACCAGGGGAACATCCTTCTCAGAAGTACGAGCACATGCGCACAGAGAGGATCGCGCTGATCAGACAACGAGCAGAGCTTCGTGAGCGACTAGGGCGAGAAGGCAGCAAAGCCTTCGACCAGGAGAACCCGCATCACGCCAGATACGATGACATATGCAGACAACTTGGATCGCTCACTCGTGAATTACAAGCTGCATGCCGACGGCACACGTTGGAACGACGCATCGAGACTGCTCAACAACTAGAGCACGCATGGAAGCGACGTGACCGGGCGCAGGTGCATCATTTGGAGACCTCTATGTCAGGCACGGGAAGGGGGCCAAAGAAGCGGTTCATCTTCGGCGCAAAGCACAGCATGGCAGTTGATGAAGCAACACGTGGGCCCGCGCAGAAAGCTGAAGACGGCGGGCTCGGAGCAGTACCTATTCAATGGAACGAGTTTGCTGCAGATTACAAGTTTTTCCCAACCATCCTGTGGTGTTGGGTCCTCGTTTTGAAGAGACGGTGCCCCGCGTTCCTCTCCTTCTCCTCCTCCCTCACCCCCCTCCTTGCCTCTGCTCTCTGCACACCTCTCACGCGTTTCGTAGCCCCATCGGGAGCTCCACCGAAGGCCCCAGTGGGGGTGTTCGCATGCGGTTCCCCCACCCAGGGCAGCGTTTCGTGGCCCCATAGGGAGCTCCACCGAAGGCCCCAGTGGGGGTGTTCGCATGCGGTTCCCCCACCCAGGGCAGCGTTTCGTGGCCCCATAGGGAGCTCCACCGAAGGCCCCAGTGGGGGTGTTCGCATGCGGTTCCCCCACCCAGGGCAGCGTTTCGTGCCCCATAGGGAGCTCCACCGAAGGCCCCAGTGGGGGTGTTCGCATGCGGTTCCCCACCCAGGGCAGCGTTTCGTAGCCCCATAGGGAGCTCCACCGAAGGCCCCAGTGGGGGTGTTCGCATGCGGTTCCCCCACCCAGGGCAGCGTTTCGTGGCCCCATAGGGAGCTCCACCGAAGGCCCCAGTGGGGGTGTTCGCATGCGGTTCCCCCACCCAGGGCAGCGTTTCGTAGCCCCATAGGGAGCTCCACCGAAGGCCCCAGTGGGGGTGTTCGCATGCGGTTCCCCCACCCAGGGCAGCGTTTCGTGGCCCCATAGGGAGCTCCACCGAAGGCCCCAGTGGGGGTGTTCGCATGCGGTTCCCCCACCCAGGGCAGCGTTTCGTAGGCCCCATAGGGAGCTCCACCGAAGGCCCCAGTGGGGGTGTTCGCATGCGGTTCCCCCACCCAGGGCAGCGTTTCGTAGCCCCATAGGGAGCTCCACCGAAGGCCCCAGTGGGGGTGTTCGCATGCGGTTCCCCCACCCAGGGCAGCGTTCGTAGCCCCATAGGGAGCTCCACCGAAGGCCCCAGTGGGGGTGTTCGCATGCGGTTCCCCCACCCAGGGCAGCGTTTCGTGGCCCCATAGGGAGCTCCACCGAAGGCCCCAGTGGGGGTGTTCGCATGCGGTTCCCCCACCCAGGGCAGCGTTCGTGGCCCCATAGGGAGCTCCACCGAAGGCCCCAGTGGGGGTGTTCGCATGCGGTTCCCCCACCCAGGGCAGCGTTTCGTAGCCCCATAGGGAGCTCCACCGAAGGCCCCAGTGGGGGTGTTCGCATGCGGTTCCCCCACCCAGGGCAGCGTTTCGTGGCCCCATAGGGCTCCAGCCCCAGTCCACCGAATAGGCCCCCGAAGGCCCCAGTGGGGGTGTTCGCATGCGGTTCCCCCACCCAGGGCAGCGTTTCGTGGCCCCATAGGGAGCTCCACCGAAGGCCCCAGTGGGGGTGTTCGCATGCGGTTCCCCCACCCAGGGCAGCGTTTCGTAGCCCCATAGGGAGCTCCACCGAAGGCCCCAGTGGGGGTGTTCGCATGCGGTTCCCCCACCCAGGGCAGCGTTTCGTGGCCCCATAGGGAGCTCCACCGAAGGCCCCAGTGGGGGTGTTCGCATGCGGTTCCCCCACCCAGGGCAGCGTTTCGTAGCCCCATAGGGAGCTCCACCGAAGGCCCCAGTGGGGGTGTTCGCATGCGGTTCCCCCACCCAGGGCAGCGTTTCGTGGCCCCATAGGGAGCTCCACCGAAGGCCCCAGTGGGGGTGTTCGCATGCGGTTCCCCCACCCAGGGCAGCGTTTCGTAGCCCCATAGGGAGCTCCACCGAAGGCCCCAGTGGGGGTGTTCGCATGCGGTTCCCCCACCCAGGGCAGCGTTTCGTGGCCCCATAGGGAGCTCCACCGAAGGCCCCAGTGGGGGTGTTCGCATGCGGTTCCCCCACCCAGGGCAGCGTTTCGTGGCCCCATAGGGAGCTCCACCGAAGGCCCCAGTGGCTGCTCTCGCATGCGGTTCCCCCACCCAGGGCAGCGTTTCGTGGCCCCATAGGGAGCTCCACCGGAAGGCCCCAGTGGCTGCTCTCGCATGCGGTTCCCCCACCCAGGGCAGCGCTTCGTGGCCCCAGGGAGCTCCACCGAAAGCCCCCGTGGCGCAGTTCGCATGCGCTTCCCCCGCCCAGGGCAGCGTTTCGTGGCACCATAGGGAGCTCCACCGAAGGCCCCAGTGGCGCAGTTCGCATGCGGTTCCCCCACCCAGGGCAGCGTTTCGTAGCCCCATAGGGAGCTCCACCGAAGGCCCGCCCCGGTGGCGCAGTCCGCATGCGGTTCCCCCATCCAAGGCAGCGCTTCGTGGCCCCATATGGAGCCCCACCGAAAGCGGCACCCACAACGCGTTACCAACAATTGCTTATGGTTGGGTCTTTCGCCAGGATAATTTACCCAAGCTTGTTCCTCCAGAACTGGCAATCGACCAGGCACATGCAGACCGCGTGGGCCAGATCAAGTACCTTCGGCGGGCGCCGAAGCGTCGAGTCTGCCCGGCTTGGGGAGTTTTTTTCCAGAAGCACTATTGATGGCCATTGATCGTAAGAAGTATTCGAACGATGACGGCGCGCACTACTTTGTCCCGCGCGCCTTCTCTCGTGGATACAATCATTTACTTACCCTCATCAGAATGGTGCAGTTCATGCCCATGAGCGCAGTGCGGTCCCACACTTTTTTGTCAGCCCAAGCGCAGCGGGTCGCGTGGCATCATGGGTCAGAGGATTTTACACTGTTATGACGCTTTCGGCATGAGTTTTTATGGGCAGCTTCTCACGCGCACGAGGAGGCCAGTACCGCGAGACATTGCACACGGGGGAATCAGAGGGCGACGTCGGGAGGGCTGTCGGCTTGCTCCTTCTTCTGCTGCCTGGAGGTGTCGAGACGCACGAGTATCGCGCGCGCTCGCGAACTTCGATGGCACGAACGCGTTCGCGTGCGCGAAAAGGGATTGCCTCCTGAGCACCAGGTTTTTCTCAGAACCGCCGTAGAGAACGCCGCCATTCACGTGGGCAGTATCGACGGGGGGACTGATTTTCGAGCCGATCGGGGGACCGCCATGGGCCACTCACTAGCGGCCGCGGATTTCGTGGACGTTTTTATTCCAGGTATCGATACATGGTGCGACAAACTTCGCCAGGGAGACTTTAGTTATCAGTTGCTTACGGGACGCAGTGTTACCAGTAGCAAGAATATCGACATCGGTGTCGGCGCGTTCATCGACGACGTATCGCGTGTGCACGTGCATCCTCACAAGTCAGCAGCACAGCACATCGCAGCGCAGCTCAATCATGCAACGGACTTGCTGCAATAGCAAATATTGAAGACAGGGCATTACCTCAACAAACAGAAACCAGCACACATCGTGAACATCGTAGGGCACGGCTCGTTCGCATGCGTCAAGCAGCTCTGCGCGCCGTCCTTAGAACAGGGCACTGTTGACAGGGAGGCAAGGCTGCTTGGGCCCATCTTGCCTTTTGACGGCGTCTTGCGCACCGAGCTCAACAGGCGCATAAAGGCAGCTCGCGCGGGATGGCGATCTCTTGGACATACATGGCACCAGCCGCTCCCGCACAGATTGAAGCGCATGCTCTTCCTTTGTTTTGTTTATTCTGCCGCTATCTCAGCAGGACTTTCAGCATTCGTATTGCCAGAAGACTTCGCTGATCGTGTGGACAGTGTGATCGTAAAAATGCTGAGGGGACTCATGAAGGGCAGGGCTGCGGTAAAACTGGAAGATGGACGCGCGCGTACCATGCCATCACGTGTAGTTCTTAGCCACTGGGACACCTCGCCCACGGCCGTCGAGCTACAGTTGCAGCGTCTTCGGTGGATTAGCAAAATCGTCAGGGACCCTGGGGACCATGAGCAGGTCATCATGGGTGTTTTCGGCACGACTCGTCTAGATGAATGCGTCGAGCGCCGCCGTCTAGACAACGCGGGCAGGGTATATAGCACAGGACTCCCTGGGCAAAGCAGTGGCTAGGTGATCTGAACACACTAGCTAAGGTAGCACAGCGCTACAGCGACATCCACTACCAGGTCTACGGGTGCAGGCCAGACTTAGATTGTACGACTGGATGGCACGACGCGCAGAACAGCACCGAGTTATTCAAAGATGCGGAGGCGGCATCAGTATTTAAGAAGTTCAAAATCGACAAGCCTATTATGCGCACATGGCTAGAGCGAGCACGCGACGATGAACGAAACGCACGAGGACACACGATGCACGATGAGGGTGAGAAGTACGCGGGGGAGTACTTATGCATGCACGAGCTACACGACGGCACAGCTTGCGGAGCGACGTTTCCGACTATGAAGGCACTCAATGCACATGCCACTTTCGCACATCAGCTTCGCAATGAGTACTCACTTGCAATTCGTACAAATACGTGTCCAGTGTGCATGACATCATTTGCGAGCACGGCATCATGTATACGGCACGTGTGGACCATGGCAAGCAAGACGCCGAGAAAGTGCCCTGCTCGCTCGGTTTCGTTTGATTTCCGGCCCGAGCCTGATCCACCTTGCACGTGTGGACATTGCGGCCTCGTCCATCAAGATCCCCACGCGCACTTACTTCGCGTGCGTGAGCACGTACCTGGGCCAGAGCCGCAAGATGATAGGGCCAGCGGGCTGGATGCTGACGGCCGCGGGGGCGCGACCGAGGTCAGGGGCGCTCGACGCAGCCAGCGCCGCCGCGGCGCCGCCGGCGCAGAGGCCGCGCCAGGGGCCCGCGCCCCATCGCGCTGGACACCAGCCACGCCGTGCGAATGCTGGGACTGGATTAGGAACGCAGGCAGAGCTCGAGGAGATGACGGCCTTGCAGCGCGCGACTCTCAACGCGATGCAGATGTCCAGACACCTGGCGGGCTCGGTCTGGGACTTCTACTTAATTCCACAGGACGAGGCGACGGAGCAGAGCACGGAGATGGGCACGGCCTACGCGGAGAAGGTCAAAGCAGGCGAGAAGGACTTGGGCAGCCCGCATATACATATCGTGGTCGCCTTCTTCGGGGGCTTGGCGCAATTGGAATTGCCGGGCCCATCGAAAGAGATCCTCGAGGTTTTCGTCATTTTGGTGAGCAAGATGTCACGCCTGCACGTGGGGGGCCTCGCCCCATACTTCCGAGTCAAGGCCGCCTATGCCCAGAAGGACCAGCCCAAACAGTTCAAGGTGCAGATAATGTACAACGCGCTCGCAGTCAGTCCGTTCGCGGACGAGTCGATCATCGCCGCGGTCAACAGAGCCAGGGGGCAGCAGCAGGGCGAGGGACCCAAGGAGCCGATCAAGCCGCCAGCAATTTCGGTTCAGCAGTTTCGACAGGCAGTGCATCGAGCCATCACGCACGTGGGAGGGAAAACGATCCAGGGGTCAGCGCCGCCCAGCGCTCTCGAGCGCGCACTTCAGAGCCAGCTACGCGCCCGCCAGATGTAAGATACGCTGCAGTACACTTGGAAGGTTTGCGAAGACAGGCCGCCAGCGGAAGTCAGGCAGCAAAGGACATGCTGAAGCTCATGGGCCTATGATTATCCTTGTGCACGAGGCCACTTTTGCCCTGCCGCCGTTTGACGTGCAGACGATCGGCTTCAGCAGTTTCGTTCAGTACACGATTACCACCACATCTCTCATCAGCCACGTGCTGTATACAGACTACAGCATACTAGTCTTATTCTTTGCCCACATGAGTCAGACGTTCCACAACCACGGCCACACGCTGGGAACGATACATGGGATCTGACTTGCATCGAGCTCTGTCCGTCGGGATCGAGTTCTGCTTTCACCGCCATGGCGAAGTGGCAGCCACGACATCTACGGCCTGGATTCCTGCTCTCTGAGACCCTTGAGCGCGGCAGCACTGGCACATATAATAGCAGTATCACGTTCAATGTCTCGCACATGCATGTCGTGCAGCACGGCGCAGTGAGCACGCGATGCGCATACCTGAATACAGAGTGTGCCCTGGGCGTCCACTAAGCATGTAACTACATAGATAGTTGCAGGTTGGGAGGGTTGAGCCTAGTGTTTCGCCCTCTCGTTTTGCTCTAATTTGGAGGATGGAGACGGCCTAGGACCGACGAGTGGCCCAAGGCTCTATAGGCCCCCACGGGTTCCCTCAGGCGTCCTTCCGCCTCGCCCAATGACAGAACCAGCAGCAATTCAGGACGCTGACAGGCGCCCAATTTTGTTAGGCTCGTGCCCCGCGCTCGAAGTCGAACTGCTGCCGAGGTCGCTCGCTCGCTCGCTCTTCCTCCTCTTCCTCCTCCTCCTCCTCCTCCTCATCTCCTCCTCTCCTCCTCCTCCTCCTCCTCCTCCCCCTCCCCCTCCCCCTCCTCCTCCTGTGCCTCCTCCTCCTCCTCCTCCTCCTCCTCCTCCTCCTCCTCCTCCTCCTAGACGTCCTCCGCCTCCTCCTCCTCCTCCTCCTCCTCCTCCTCCTCCTCCTCCTTTCGGGCTTCCTGGGCGGCCCTCGGTGCCTCCGCTGGATTCGCTCCGAGATCCTGTGCAGAACGCACCCTGGGAGAGGTCCAGGGAGTAATTCGCGGTTCCCCAGTTTCGGCTCCAGTCCCAGCCGTGACGGGCCGGGCCGAAACGCGACGAAGCCAGAACGGGCCGAGGCCGAAACGGGCCGAAGCCGAAGCGTGCCGAAAGCCGAAACGGGCCCAAAGCCGAATCGGGCCTTTGTCCCCAGGGATCCCTGCGGATAGGGCGCCGAGGAGCGTTGGGAGGAGCTTCCGCGTCCCGGCCCTCTTCTGAGTTTTGATGTTTGGGGCGAGCGGCACTGACGCTCGCTTCATCAGAGAACAAAACAGAACGGAAACAGTTCTGAACCTGGGGTGTCTGGCCGTGTGCCCTGTGGATGGTCGCGGGGCGCCGAGGAGCTTCGAGAGGAGGCGCAAGAGCTCCGTGGAGACAGTGCTGAACCTGGGGTGTCTGGCCGTGTGACCGACCTGCCGTTCGGGCGGGCGAGAACTGATTATGCACGTGCGCTGGTCCCGACAAGGCCCATCCTGGGCCCGGGATCGGTGCTTTCCTTGTCCAGGCTAGGATGAGGTGTGCAGTGATCCTGGGTTGGGTATGTGCCTGGCCAGTGTGTGTGTGTGTGTGTGTGTGCAGTTATGTTTCTTTATCTGTACCTTGTTTCTTATGTGCATACAGATCTGTAGGACCAGCCCCAGGCCGATGAGGAGGTGTGGGTGGGGGTGGAACCGACGACGGGACAACTATCGGGACAAACGTCTCCATTCATCACATAGCTTCTCTTTGTTCCACTATATTTCGGCATATCGGCCCCACTATGTATGTATGTATGTATGTATGCATGCATGCATGCATGTATGTCTGTCTGTCTGTCTGTCTGTCTGTCTGTCTGTGTGTCTGTATATATATATATAGATCAGTCGGTCTCGTCATCAATGCATTCGTCCATCTACCGATCTATCTGACTATCGATCTCGCTATCGACCTCACTATCGACCTTACTGTCGAAAACGCTTACGGCGGGTCACCGCCGCCCCCTGCCTTGCAGGATACGCCTACGTGGCCAAACGTTTAGGCATAGTTTTGCCACGCTGCCGGACCATGCGCTCCCCCAGCCGCTGTGGAAGCCTTTCGGGGACCATGTGGGATTAGGAGAGGGAGGACAAAGGAGGACAAAGGAGGATTAGGAGAGGGATGACTGGGAGGACAAATGAGGACAAAGGAGGACAAAGGAGGATAAACGAGGATGATGAGAGGGAGGACACAAGATGATTCTAGGAGAAGGATGAGGAAACCTCTTGGGAGCTTCTTGGGACATTCTTTGGGCCTCCTGTGAGCTTCCTGGGGCCTCTTGGAGGCCTCGTCGGGGCCTCCTTGGGCCTCTTGGTGGCCTTGGTGGCCTCCTTGGGGGCCTTTGTGGCGGCCTTACAGCGTTCCTGGCCCCTCTGTTGCAGTCGGAAGCCGTCCGGGGGGCTTCTCTGGGCCGTCTTGGGGCCCTCCTGGGGCGCTTCAGGATCGTCTTGAAGGCCAGCATGGTGGGCGTCTTGGAGGCCTCTTGGATCGTCTTGGGGCCCTTTGGGGGCCAGCTCGGGAGCCTCTTGGGCCGTCCTGGGGCCATCTTTTGGAGGCCTCTTGGGCGATCTCAGGGCAATCTTGCGGGCCTCTTGGGCTGTTTTGGGTGGCGGAAGGCCGTGTTGAAGCAAATTGCCAATCCGTCGAAACTCGAAGGCGCATCGATGGTATTTGCCTCTTCGGGCCTTCTGGAGGATCTCTTGGGGGCATTCTGAGCGGCCTCTTGGGCGCTTCGTGGGTAGTCTTGGGCTCTCTTGGACCATTCTGGCGGTCTTGGAGGTACCATGCGACCGTCTTGGAGGCCATCTTGGGGGAATTAGGGGTTCTCTTGGGGCCATCTTGCCCGACTTGGAGGCGAGGCCACCTTAGCCGTCTTGGAGGCGACTTGACCAACGAACCGTCCGTGTGGCAGGCGGGTTGGGCCGAAGTCCTATTGGGAGCTCTTTAGTAACGAACCAACATCCACCCAGATGTCCAGCACGCCAGGCACCCCTGTGACACATCAGCAGGGGGCGGCGGATCTAAGGTGCCTACGGCGAATCACCGCCGCCCCCTGCCTGTTGGAAACGTCCATGCGGCCAGACTATCGGACAATCTATCGGACTATGTGTTCCTCCAGCCGTTGTGGAAACCCTTGGGGGAGCACCAGCGAGAGGATGAGAGCGGAACAGGAGAGGGAGAAGAAGGAGAAGACGGAAGAAGATGAGCCCTCTTGAGGCCCTCTTGCGGCCTCCTGGGGGCTTCCTAGGAGCCTTTTGGGGAGCTCTAAGGCGCCTCTTGGGAGCCTCCTGTGGCCTCTTGGAGGCATGGGGCATCTTGGGGACCACTTATTGGCCTCTGGGTTCCTAAAAAAGACCTCTTGGCCTTCGGATACCGTCTTGGGGCCCACTTAAAACACCGTCTTGGAGGGTTCTGGTGGCGTCTTCTTGCCGTCTTGAGGGTCTCTTGGGTTGTCTTAGGGCCCTTTTGGGCCGTTTTGCATTCCTCTTGGGGGCCTCTTGTGCTGTCTTGGGGCGATCTTGGCGGCCTATGGGCCCGTCTTGGAGCGTCGGAAACCCGAAACGGAGAGAACGCTGACATCATTGAAACACCTAAGGATGCACACTTTATTTTGGCCTCCTCGAAGTCCTCTTGGAGCCCTCTTGGGTCGTCTAAGGGACCTCTTGGCCTTTTGAGGCCGTCTTGATCCCTCACTGGGCAGTCGTGCGTCCTTCTGTGGACGCTTTAGGCCGTCTTGGAGGTCTCTGGTACGGCGTCTCGGGGGCTTCTTGGGTTGTCGTAGGGCCCTTGTGGGCCGTCTTGCGTTCCTCTTGGGGGCCTCTTGTGCTGTCTTGGGGCGATCTTGGCGGCCTATGGGCCCGTCTTGGAGCATCGGAAGCTCGAAAAGGCGAGAACGCGAACATCATCGAAACAATCCAATGACAATCACGGATTTTGGCCTCCTGGGGTCCTGGAGGTCCTCTGGGAGCACTCTTGTGCGTCTGAGGGGCCTCTTGGTTAATGGCCCTCGTGGGCCTCATGTGGGCCTCCTTTGGGCCTCCTGGGCCGTCTTGGGGCGATCCCGGGAGCTGACGGGCCCGACCTGGAGCGTCGGAAGCTCGTCATCGAAGCGACCTGAGGACAGTCACGGATCTCGGCCTCCTGGAGGTCCTCCCGGAGCCCTCTTGGGGCGTCCGACGGGGCTCTCGGGCCGTCTGGAGAGGCAGTCTTGGGACGCCGTGGGGGGCCACCTTGCAGCGTCTTGGGGCCGTCTTGGAGGCCATGTTGGGCCATCCTCCTCCTCCTCCTCCTCCTCCTCCTCCTCCTCCTCCTCCTCCTCCTCCTCCTCCTCCTCCTCCTCCTCCCCCTCCCCCTCCTCCTGCTCCTCCTCCTTCTTCGCCGTCTTGGGCACCTTGGGGGACATCTGGGGCCATCGTAGCCGTGTTGCAGGTGATCTGACCAACGAGGGGTGGATTTTCCCGAGCTCTCCCGGTGGCCGGCGGGCTGCGCCGAAGCCCCACGAGGAGTCTCTCAGTGAAACGAGCCGAACGTTTGCCAGGCCTTCGGCACGCCGTGCACTCCTGTGGCAGGATCACAGGGTGTGGCCGATCTAGCGGCCTTCGGCCCACCCCGCCGCCGTGCCTTGGGCTGTGGGCCAGAGTCCTCGTGGATGCCCAAGGGGGACGCTTGGGCGGTGTCTCGGGGGCTTTCTGGAGGCAGTTTGGAAGCCTCTGGGGGAACGTTCTGGAGCCTCTTGGGGGCCCCTTGCCTCTTGGGGGCCTCGGGGTGGCCTCTGGGGCGCCTTTCTGGGGTCCTGTTAGGACGTGAGGCACGAGATTGTTAGCTCGCGCTCCCTTCTTGGGCCCCTCTTGGGGCACTCATTGGGCCTTCTTGGGCCTTCTTGACGGCCTGTTGGGCCGTCTTGGGGGCCTCTGGGGCTGTCTCGAGGCCATCTGGGGGTCTTGGAGTGCTCTGCGGCCGTCTTGGAGGCCTCGTGGGTCCTCTTGGACGCTTGTTGGGACCCTCCTGGCCCGTCTTGGGGGTCCCCTGGCCTCGAGGAAGGTTTCGCAAGGAAGCCCGAGAGTTCGCGAAAGCGCCCAGGAGATTTGAGATGTTGGGCTCCCTGCCTGGAGTTAGAATAATATATAGCGCTGACTAATGCAGATGACATTTGCCTAGGGAACGCTCCACTTCGTGCCTCGAGGCGCGGTGTTGGATATATGTCTGTGTCGACGTCGTTACCCAAGATACCAATCGGTCGGATTCACCATCTATATGTCTACGTGTAGACCCCACTCTATATCAATAGATCTCACTATCAATGCATCTTACTAAAAACATGGATATCGATCTTTCTATCTACCTGGGTTTCACAGTACTCTTATATTTGTCCACATCCATCAATTGGGGCAGTCGTCGGGATAAGCAGCGCGTTGTCATTTTCTGTTTGGCAAACATATCGAGGTGCCAAAGGCGCCGAGCACATTTTGTTGGCCGACATCCATCGGGGTAATCATCGGGACAGCCGTCGGAACCATCGTCGGGACCACCGTGGGGGCAACCATGGGGACGACCATAGAGACAACCATCGGGACAACTATGGGGGAACCATCGGGGCAACCATCGGGACCACCATGGGGCCAACCAACGGGACAACCATCGCGACAACCATCGGGATAACCGTCGGAACAACCGTCGGGATGACAAAATGGGCAGTCACGGGACAAGCGCTGGACAGACAGGGGACAGCCGCAGGGTAACCGTGGACAGCCGCGGGCCTCTGGCCGCCAAGCGGAGGGGACGAGTTTTTTTTGCTCGGACTTCGCCCGGTCACCGGCGGGATCATTCATCTCGCCCGATCGCGCAGCTTCGCCTCGCCCGCACGCGCGGCACGTACACGAAGCCAAAGCCGATTTCCCAGATGGGAGTCTGCGTTTCTCCTTCGACGTCATCCCGATTTCCTGATAGGCATGCACATACACATACATACATCTATGCACATCTCTCGCTCTCTCTCTCTCTCTATATATATATATACACATGTATCCATTTATGCATATGTATGTAATCCCGGGTCGAGGGTTCGCAGGCCCCCCCCAGATGGGATGGGTCCCAGGGTGTCATGGACCCCCCCTTCAGACAAGATGGGGGGGACGACGACGACGATCACGACGACGTTGCCGACGGCGACGACGACGACGAGGACGACGACGGCGACGGCGGCGGCGACGACGACAGCGACGAGAGGACGACGACGACGCCGACGACGCCGCCGGCGCCGACGGAAGACGCAAGACGCCGACGCCGACGGGCACGACGACGAGCCTCTCGAGCCTCTCCACACCCACAGGGGGAGGGAGGGGGCGGCATGGGCACCCTCCACCACGCCACGCCCACAGGGCCACGACCACAGGGGGGGGGGCGGGGAGCGATCCCACGCGCGAGGCCTTCGCAAGGCGCACGGGCGCACCCATGCAGCGGGAAGGGGGGGGCTCGATCCCATGTGCGTTGGGGGGGGGCCCTGGATCACATATACAGATTTCCACATATACACACATGTGTTTATACATGTTGATCTATGCATACGTAATCTCTCAATCTCTACCTCTATCCTCCTCTCTCTCTCTCTCAGAAGCAAGTTGTGAGAACGAGGGTGCTGCATGGGTACTTCTTTTGCTTGCCCCCCCATCTCTGGCGTCCTGATCCCATTCTCCTCCTGCTGTCGGTTTCGAGGTCCTCCCCCTTCCAGGCGCTTTTTCGGCGCTCGCGCGAGTTTCCTCAGCGCCGTGGGTCGTTTCGGCGCAGCGCGGCAGCTTCAGGAGTGGGGGAGGGCTGTGCGTATGTTCAGGGAGGGGTGAGAGAGGGAGGCCGTGCAACTGTCGCTGCTGCGCAGCTCCAAGCTCCAAGCTCCTCTCCGGAGCTAAGGGTCCGCTCGAGGCGGGGCGCGTGGCCAAACACGGGACCGTGGTCTCCCCCGCGCAGGCCGTGCAGTTGTCGTGGATGTCGCGCCGACTTGCGGGATGGGGCGCAAGACCCGCTTGGAATCCCGTGCCTCAAGCCCTTTGTGCCGTTTGGATCCTCTCTATCCGTCCATCTCGTTATTATCAGGGTGTTGACAAAATGGGTGACATCTGGTGCAGTCAAGAGCCGTCGTTTTGATGATTAGGGCTAGTATCACGGCTTTCAATGTGTCGTTCGGATCTTGGGTTGGGGCTGATCTGAGCGGGCGTCGGCGGAGGTGAAGCAAGTTGACAACACTTCCTCAATGGAGGAGTGGCACTGACCTTCCCTTCGGGTTGCCGCAGATGTAGGAGGGAAGAGGGGTCGGGGGGTACACGTTTGCTGGAACGTCGGGAGTCCAGTCTTGTCGCCGACGCTCTAATCTGACATCCTTGTGCGCCGCGTCGTCGGGAGTGGAGTCATGAGGGTTGCTCGCAGAGGCTGATTGGGACTGTACGCGGGGTCATCGGCTTGCACATATTGAAAGGCCATTGGTGACTTCCTCGTGTGCTGTACAATGTGCGGCCCATCTCGCTTGTTTATTTACCTGCTTGGACGGCTGAATCCCGAACACAGCAGCTTGGTCGGGAATGTCAAGCTCCCTAGTCTCGAGTTCCTCCGCCGGATGCATTCATTGGGGTGGCAGAGTCAGCAGGCAAGTGGGTCTAGGCTGCGAAGGGTCGTTCATCTTCTGGCGTGTGCGCCACGTCGCAGACGGCGATGATATCCATCAGCAAGTTCATGTTGTTTCTCGAAGCCACCGCTTCTCTGATTGTTCGGCCCAGGCTTAAGTAAGTCGGGCATGTCCCTCTACAGGGAGAAGATTTAAATCTAGTCTAAACATGATGTGAGGACGAATTTTAGTTTTTGTTGTTTGTTTGCCATTTTCTGATCTTTTTGACAATTTTTTATTCTTCACCCCAAATCCGCCTGCAGAAGGACATGCCCGACCTAAGCCTAGGTTGATATGCCTGATTGCCTGCTACGAGAGCCCTTCGACATGCCAGGCTAGTTGCCATTCAGCCCCTATCAAAAACTGCGTTTGACACATGCGTACTGCTTGAAAGGATGATTATTTGCCTTCCCGAAGCAGAGGTAGGGGATTATCACCAGTTGGCTTGCCGTTCCCTCACGGTTCTCTTCTCCTCGATAGTAATTGCACGTGTTATCGATGTTTGGACTTATGAGGCTCCACCGAAGGCTCGTTGTAGTTGTTGCCATTGGTTTTGGGCAACATGGTACATGCTTGCTGGGACACCGGGTCCGTAGTCATTTTGGCTTAAGTTCACTCCGAACTACAGTAACCAACTGCACTACACCTCACTTCAATTTCTTGTTCAAGTCTGAAGGATGACAACCAAGAGTGCACCCTTGAGCTTGTGCTTAGTCGTTTCATTTGCCTACAGCACGCAATTCGCGAATTCCATTAAGCTGCAGCCGGACTATGCACAGACGTTCGGATTGCACCAGTCACAATTCCGCACACAGTCAACCAAAAGTGATATTTTCGACGGTTGCAGCTACTTCCAATTTGGGCCAGCAAGCAGTCAGTCCGCCACGTCTCCAGCTGCGTGGTTTGCAGCCACAATGGGTCCACGGCATTCAACTTTCCAGTTCACTGTGAGCATGAGTACAACGGATAGCGATGGCTTGTTGTTTGCGAGTGTGGCGAACCCGTTTAAACCTGTAGAACAAGGGTTTGTGGTAATGGAAATCGTGCAAGGTGGAAAGGTCCGTGCAGCATTGGCGTCGAACACTCCAGTTTGTGGAATTCATTCGGTCACCAGTACTGTGCTGGTAAACGATGGGTTGACGCACACAATTTCGCTCGATCGACATACCGCTTTTAGTGATTCGTTCGACCTTGTTATCGACGGCATAATCGAAAGCACGACCGCTTCTGGCTGCACCGACATCGAGCTTGACAGAATGTGGGTGGGTGGACTTCCAGCGAGCCTTTCACCAAGGGCTGGCCTCGACAGTAGCGAGTCTACCATGCAAACAGCCGTGACGTCCACAAGTAATTTCGCTGGCGTCATTTACAGTGTCACCTACGCTTCCCCACGGACAGCTGCCGCAACGGACATTCTCCCGACGACGTCCAGTATCGTGTCAGTCGGAAATGGATGCACGACATAATCGGTTTCAACAGCCAGCCCGACGCCCAGCCCCACGGCGTCGACGCCGAGCCCAGGGGTGGCTGCCACCGGCGACCCCCACCTTCAAAACGTTCTTGGCCAGCGGTTCGATCTGATGAAGCCGGGCAAGCATGTTCTGCTAAACATCCCTCGTGGATGGAGCGCACAAGACGCACTGTTGCGGGTGCATGCCGATGCGGTCCGACTGGGTGGACATTGTGCGGACATGTATTTTCAATCATTGAACGTTACTGGATCTTGGGCAGAGGCCAAACAAGCTGGAGGATATCATTACAGCGTATCGCAACTTGTTGTGGGATCTCCGCAATGGGTTGCCTTTGGTAAGCTTGAGTTGAAAGTCGTTTGTGGACGTACGGAGAGTGGCCTCCTTTATCTAAATCCGTAAGGGCTTCGCCCCATGCCGCCGGCCCCCTTCCTCGGATAATGGGAGATGCAACAGCTAAATCATGAGGTCTGGGCGCCGCCGTGAAGCAGTGTCGGGACCTGTTTGTTTTTCGACCCTGGCTCCGCCGATTTGCGTGAGGGTCGCAACCGAATATCAGGAATGTTGCAAATCCCATGTGTTTTTTGCACCCTGACCCCGCTAATTTGCGTGAGGGTGTTGCCGAACGTCAGAAATGTAGTAAATCTCTTGTGTTTTTGGAGCCTGACCCCGGCGATCTGCGTGAGGGGTGCCAGCAAATTTCAGAAATGTGGCAAATCCCATGTGTTTTTAGATCCTGACCCCGCCGATCTGTGTGAGGGGTGCCACCGAATTTTAAAACATGTGGCAAATCCCATGTGTTTTTCGACCCTGACCCTGTCGATCCGCGTGAGGGGTGCCATCGAATTTCAGAAATGTTGAGAATCCTTTGGGTTTTCGGACCCTGACCCCGCCGATCTGTGTGAGGGGTGCCACCGAATTTTAAAACATGTGGCAAATCCCATATGTTTTTGGACCCTGACCCCGCCGATCTGCGTGAGGGGTGCCAGCAAATTTTAGAAATGTGGCAAATCCTATGTGTTTTTGCACCCTGACACCGCCGACCTGCGTGAGGGGTGCCACCGAATGACAGAAATGTGGCAAATCCGTGATGTTTTTGGAGCCTGACCCCGGCGATTTGTGTGAGGGGTGCCAGCAAATTTCAGAACTGTGTCAAATCCCATGTGTTTTTGGATCCTGACCCCGCCGATCTGTGTGAGGGGTGCCACCGAATTCTAAAACATGTGGCAAATCCCCTGTGTTTTTGGACCCTGACCCCGCCGATCTGCGTGAGGGGTGTCAATTTTCACTCACCCCAGCAATTCAGAGCACACGCTCAGGGCGTGCTAAACCTGCTCGTTTGGGCCCCCCCCCCCTCGCGCGGTCCATCAACAAGGAACAGTAAGCAGCAAGAAGCAGAACTGTAACAGTGGGAACTGGAAGCTGCAACTGGTACAGGAAACTGCGAACCTTCGGCCCACAGCCTGGTGGCCCCACGAGGGGGCCGGCGGATTTGCACGTGAAGCATTTAGGTCGAACAGGGTTTGCTGTCGGAGCACTGCTGGGGGAAGACGACCACAAGGACGTAATGACCCCTCCAGCGTCTTGTGCCAGACGTACGTCTCTGGCAGCAGGCCGGCTGAGCAGAGCCGACGCGGTGGCGTTGCTGGCCTGACAGGCGCTAGACCTCTTCTGTCTTCCTACCTTTGCCCTGTCGGTCAGGTCGTCGCTGATTCCCCGCGATTCGGCTGAGAAGAGCTAGAGCTGTGGAATCGCTGACCTGGCAGGCGATCCTTGAAGTGCCTCCCGCCTGCATCGAGGATCGTGTCGAAGCGCCCGGGACGTTGATGGGAAGTTTAAGCGTTGGCCAATCTATCGTGTGAGTCCACGAGGCCTCGCATGGGGTGTGGGAACCGCCGGGGACGTGGATGAGACTGACGAGGCGGGGGGATGGGAATGCTGGGCGCTTCCTCAGTGGCATTGCTTTTGCACCAACTAGTGGCCACGCTGTTTACGGCCTTGTCCCCGAGAAAAACATGCTTGCTGGGATACCGGGTTATACATAGACTCTACAGCCATCGCAGGTAGCAGATTTGTTGATTTCGGGTTTGACCCCTCGTATATGCATTACCCGCCCCCGTGCTGCCAGTAATGCAAAGCCGACGACTGCCCGTTGCCGGCAGGGCAAGCAGACGTCGACTTGGTTGTCACCTCACTCGCCTCGACAACAGTTTTCTACGTCGTTGATGTGTGCACAATGCCCTTGCCTTCTGCTTTGTCATTCTTGCCGTACGTTCCAACTTCGGGCGCAGATTTCCTCAGCGCGTGGGGTTTTGATAGTTCAGTTGCAGTGCGTTGCCCGTTGAGGTTTTCCGCTGTAAATAGGCTTGGGGAACTCTGTCGCCTGCTTTTTCTTGGGCGGAAAAGAGGGGGGTGATGACTAGGGGGGGGTGGATATCATGGCGGGGGCCATGATATTTCCCAGATTTTATGGCGCCTCTTCTTATTTCATTACGTCCCTGGCCCCCCCGCTGGGCCGCGCACATGCCGCCGGTCATGATTTGCACCCCCCCCTCTTGGACACCCCCCTCTTGGCCGCTCCCGACTTTTGTTTGGTTCAGATCTGTGCGAGAGCGTTCCCCCTGGGGCTATGCAGCCAACGCGCCCAGTAAGGACGCGCACCTTCATCTAGGGTACCCCTTGTCTCTGCGGCCCGTCCTTTGCCGCTTTCCCGTGTCGGCCGCCGTCCCAGAGTCCGGACTCCGGCCTCCGAGGCTCCTGCGTCCTGACCGCCTGTCCTCCATACGCGTCCTGCCTGCAGTGCCAGGAGAGCCGCGGCGCACCGGCGCCGGGTGGCCGCTTCTCTCTCTCTCTCTCTCTCGGTCCCCTGCCTTTGCGCCCCTGGGCCGGGTGAAGGTTTTGGAGCTCCCACGTGGGGGTTCTGGAGCTCCACCTGAGGGTCGCGCGGGTTCGCCGCCCAGCCAGGACCGCCCTGCCAGTTGCCGCCCCCCGCAGGGCACGACGGCGACGGGTCCTCCCCGGCGGCGGCGGCGGCCGCGGCAGCGGCGGCGAGTCCTTCGAGTCTCCCCCTGGCGAGAGCTACGAGGGCGGCGGGCAGCTCGAGCCCTTCCCGAGGGGACTGCCTCGTCACCCTGGCAGTGGCCACTGGATCGCCCACTGAGCGCGGCCACCAGTTTCGCCGTGGTGGCCGCCGCGCTGGGGCCGCACTCCGTGCGGGGACCCGCGGGGGGAGGTCAGCGGGCACTTCTGCTGGCAGGGAGCAGCGACCGCCAGGGGACCGCTGCCCACCTCCTCTGCTGCTCGCCTTCCTCCTCTCCCGCGGAGCCGTCGTCGTCCTGGCCTCGGCCCCGTTGTCTCCTCGTGAGTGTCTTCAGCGTACATCGTACGTGATCTGGGAAAACTAGCTACCAGGCGTATGTACATGTTCCCTGATCGACCGTTCCATGTTGTCGTGCCACTTGTTGCGGAGTTGGTGGTCGTCCATTTCTGTTGAAGTTGGCGGAAGCAACGACAGCCGCTTCGGAGTTGTCTCCTCGTGCGTTTCTTCAGCACCGCTTGAGGTATCTGGCCACATGCGTTTCGGCCGCAGTTGGTGTCATGGCGTCCTCCCGCAGCTCGACCCTCTCCGACCCTCGGTCCGACTCGGCCCGACAGTGCTTTTTGCTGGGCCGGCCTTCGGCATTGTGCGGCTGTGGACGGCAGGGGACGTGAGGGTCCCCGAGCACGTTCCACTACTCGCAAAGTGCCTCCTCGCGAACGTCCGAAAAACACTTGTTCTCCTCAGTGCAAACTGTTGCAGGGCCCCCGTGGTGGATCCAGGCCATTTGCGAGCAGCTGCTTTGCGAGCAGTGGAACGCGCCTGTCTATGAGGGGTTGACCAAGGGTGGGTGGGGTCGTGGTGAGGGTGGGGTACGGTGCAGTCCAAACCCGTATTAAGGATGTGCCCGTTTCGCCAGGGGCACCCTGCATCCCGTGGTTCTGGCCGTCCCCAGCACGTTTTCGGCCATCCCTGGCCCAAGGGTGCGCCTGCGGGCGCGCGCATCCCTGGCTTCCGCGCTTGCCACCTGGGATTTTTGCCAGGGTTGGCTCGTTCTTGACCCTTCGGCGCGTCCACGGGTCTTGTCCTTAGTGGGCCCTGGAAGCGGCAGGGCCGTTTTGCACCCTTACCGAACAAGTGTCTCTTGAAATTGAAATCGGCAAAACAACGGCGATCAGACACGGCAAACAGACGGCTCCGGGATTGGAACCAGAGCTGGAGCTGGAAGGACAACGGCGACGGGGCCGGCAACAAAAGCGTCGTCGGAACCGGCAGCACAGAGCAGAACCGGTAAAGAAGCGGCCCTGTCGTTTCCAGGGCCCGCTGAGGTCTCGTTCCCTTGAACTAGATCCTTACCGCTGCTTTTCGGGACGACCGAAATGGGCACGGAAAGAATGGGTACGATGACCAACAGCAGTTCCTGTTCATTTTGAACAGGACTCGCTGTTCGCGCCGCTGCGGACGTTTCTTTGGAGACGGAGGGCCGCCTGCCCAACAGCGGCCGCTGTCGCTTCTGGACAACATTAATTGTTGGGCATTGTACTTTTCCGTACCCATTTCGCGCGTCCAAAGTTGGAAACTGGAGCATATACATTACCAGTGGCGGTCTGTTTTTCAATCCCAGGACTTTCTTGAGGGTCGGGGACGACGTCGGGGTGGTGTGGTGTATACTTTTTTCCCCGTTTCCCGAGGGAAACAACGAAGAATGTATGCACCAAGATCCCGTATGCACCAGGATCCGCGTTCCTATGCGAGATCCAGTGTGAGGCCAGACAGAGGCGTCGGTGTGTAGAGGTCGGCTCCTTACATGTCGGGCGTCCAGAGATTTCGACGGCATCCGACGTGCTCCTCGCTGACCTGTCCTTGAGCTGCTGTTCCGGCGGGGCGCGCCCCGCCCGGCGCCGACCCGCCCGTGCGCCTCCGGCCCGCCCGCGCGCAGGCCGGGAGCAGAGGGTCACCTGGGCGACCGCCGCAGCCGCACCTGAGGGCACCCCCGCTTGTGGTCGGCGGCGGGCTTCGAGGGGGGAAGTGTGGGCTCCCAGGCCCGAGGCTTGCTGTCGGGGCCGGCAAAGGGGGGGAGGATGGCTAAGGGGGGGGTGGATACCATGGCGGGGGCCATGAGATTTCCCCAGGTTTCATAGCGCCTCTTCTCATTTCATTACGTTTAAGTCGGGCCTGTCCCTCTACAGGAGGAGTATTCAAAAATAGTACAAAAATAGTCGGGGGATTATTTTCTGAGCATTTTTTCGCCATTTTGCTGTATTTTTTGACTATTTTTTTCATTTTTTCGTCAAACATCCCCCTGTAGGGGGGCGCGCCCGACTGAACATGACGTCCCTGGCCCCCCCCAATGGCGGCGCACACGCCGCCGGCCTTGATTTGCGCCCCCCCCTCTTGGACACCCCTCTCTTGGCCGCTCCCGATTCTGGCGTCGTCGTCGCTTCGCGGCGGTTTTCCGGCCTCGGGGTGCGCTCCAGCAGCTGCGCCCTCGCCGAGGGCGCTCCGGGGGTGCCCGGCTCGTCCCGAGCGGCCACTTGTGGAGCCGAGGTAGCACCGAAGGACCACCAGGCGTCCGAGAGAGAGAGGGCGGGCCTCCTCGGAAGGCTCGGGGACCAGTCCTCTGAGAAGTTGTCGTGTGCTCTCCCCGCAAGGGCACGGGGAACACTTCTCAGGAGGCGCGCGGGCTTCTGAGGAGTCCCGCCGCCTTTTGAGGAGGCCTTCTCCTTCTCATCTTCCCCCCTCGCGCGCCGCCGATGCTGACCCTGCCAACCTCGCATGCTTGAACAAAATGGCAGGGGCCTCGCCCAGGATTGAGCAGGCGAAGAAGCGGTATACCATGAACTGTTCTTACGCCAGCGGGGACGCTTGTCCTGGGGCGGCTGGGAAGTTTGTACCCCTACCGTGGCTTGAGGCAGGTGTGGGTATTTTTTGTCCGGCCGCCCTGGGACAGGCGTGCCCCGTGGCGGAATTTGGTGATGTTGTACCAGTCTTCGCCTGCTGCAGGGAAGCAGGGACGATGCACAGATGCAGCCAACCCGCACAGCAAGGATGAGTCACTTTCCAGGGTTACCCCTTGCATCCTTGCCCCTTCGGCCCATCCTTGGCGACTTTCGCTGGCCGAACTCGCTCGCGAGACGGTCACGTGGCCCTCCAAGGCCTCTGCGTCCTTGCCGCGCCTCCTTGCTCCACGGGTTCTTTCTGGTGCGCGTGCACGGCGCGCCCTCACGCGCCCGCGCACGAGCGCACGCAGCCGACGCAGGTGCCCGCGGGCGCCTGGGCGCACGGCCACCTGCGGGAGCGCGCACTGCCTCCTCCGCAGGCGCGCGCGCGCCCGTGGCCCGCGGGGCGCTGCGGCTGCAGCGGTTCGAGGGAGAGGCAGGAGACGGCGAGGCGAGGCGAGAGGCGAGGGCCGTGAGCCTCTGGCCCGCGCGCGCCTGGAGAGCCCGGGGCGGCCTCGCGCCCTGGGCGTGGGGCGGAGGGCGTCCGCGCTGCCAGCGGCGCGCGCGCACGCGCGGGCACGCGGGCAGCACTCGTGCGCGCAGGGGCTCGCGCGCTTGCTCACGCGCTCGCGCGCACGCCACGGCGCACGCTTGCACACGCGCCGCGCGCGCGTGCGCGCGTGCATTCCCGTACGTTTCTGATGCGCGGGCGACCGGCGGCTGGCGCCAGTGCAAGAGCCTCAGCACAGAGAAGCATCTATGATAGCAGTCGTGGCGGTCCCAGTTCAGGAGGGAACAAGAACACGCAGACACAATGAAATGTCGATTCCCTAGAAAATATGGAAAATATGGGAAATGGGGGCAAGACAGAAACCTAGAAAATGTGGGAAAATATGGGGAATCCTTCTATTTGTGTATATTTATTGGTGTGTCCTTGGGCCCCTTTGAAACTATGAGAGCAGTCGCGGCGGTCCCAGTGGCCGCAGTCTGCCCAGAAGGTGCCACGTGCAGGATCGCGAGACCATCCGCGCATCCATGCACAGAGCTCGTGGTGCCTCTGCGTGTCCTCTTCCCCCAGAGCCTTCATCTCTGCCGTTTCTCCGCTGTCTTCCCATGCTCTCTCCTGCGCTCTCGCTCTCTCTCTCTCTCTCTCTTTCTCTCTTATGCCATTATGTTTTTTTTTTTTTTCTCTCTCTCTCTATATATATATGTATACATATATATATATATATATATATATATAAAAATATCTGCACATACGTGTGTGCATGAATACATATTGCAGCAATCACTGATGTTTCTTTGCGGCATGAGTCGTGGCCAGGTCCTTCCGATCCATCGCCCATTGTGCTCAAGTTTTTTCTGCTGAATAGTTTAGCAGCATATGGTTGAGTGGGCCTTCTCCTATTCTTCGACCGCCCACTTCATATATACGCTCACCAGAGACGCCATTGCACCGACCAGGTGCGAGTGCATCTGTCCCACTCCGCCCGCCGCGGCGGAGGTCTGCGAGCCCGTGTTCGACATCGTCAGGCAGGCGGTGGGGCGCCCCTTGGTGTGCCCAGCGGCGCCAGCCTGTACCTGTGCTGCAGCACCGCCTTGTCCAGACTGCTCGGGCGCGGCGACACCCCTTGCAGGCCCGCCGAGCAGCGGGCGGACGGTGCCACTGGAGTTCGCCGTGAGCTTCAGCTTGCTGTGCCTGCTCCTCGGCTACGTGCTTGGGAGGTGCGGAGGGCGTCGCCGAGTGGCACGGTCGTCCACGCCTGCCGCCTTGCAGGGACCAACGACTCGTGAGGAGGTGGAGGCATGGCGGCGGTCAATCGGACTCTAGATGTGGACGAGCTGCAGATTCTCGTCCACTACGACGACGATGCTGCTGGGCTGCACTATCACCACCGTGTCTTGTTCACAAAGGTGGCCGCAGGTCGGTGGATCATAGGGACTCCAGACGGTGATGTCTATGAGGAGGACTTCAATGGGGTTGAGGTGCGGCCGCTAGCTCGGAACGGGGCCTTCCTGGTCGGCCTGGCGGGCATGATGTGCGTGTTTCGAGGGCCGCAGCGAGCCCCTGCTCGGATCGCCACCATGCGTGAGCAGGCGCGTGGGATCGCTGAGGTGCTGGGCGTGGCTCCTGCACCAGGTGCAGGCGGCGTGGCAGGCTCCAGCTGGCGTGTGGCGGACCCCTCGTCGGCTGAGCTTGATCAGGTCATCACTGCTGCCGAGCTCGCCGACTCAACAGATGATCGCGACGATGGTGTCGAAGTTCAGCGGTTGGCTCTCATCAATGGCGTCACCCAGTTGGTCGAGCTAGTCAAGGACTCAGACCACGACACTTTGTTTGCTCGGAAGCGACCTGGACTGCCTGGTGGTGCTTCGGGCGACCTGCGACTGCTCGGCCATGTCTTGAACTCCGCGCAGAGACGAGTGCTGCCGCTGTCAAAGGCGATGGAGCTTGTGACACCCAAGGCGTTCGCAGACTGGCCTCATCCTGGACCGAAGGCGACCCAGGAGTTTCTCGAGTCAGTCCTCGAGAACGGCGGTGACCTCCAGGTGTGGCTCAACGCGTTCATGCGCAAGTCTGGGGTCAGCGAGAACTCGTCGGTGGCGCATGAGCTTCGGAACTTGGTCCAGATCGCGAGGCTCGGGATCAGCTACGACCAGATCGATCCGACCAACTTGGCCTGCATCGAGCAGGCCGTGCGCAGGATTCACGAGATCCAGCAGGCCATCCGTCGGAACCCGAAGCACCCTGACTTCGCAGGCCTGGACATCGGCACCATCGGGTCTTGCGACGAGATCGGCGGGGCCCGCTTGCACAGTTTCGACACCTGGCTCAGCAGCAAGCAGAAGGAGGAGGCCAAGACGATGGAGGCCCAACGGAAGTGGCGCGAGGAGCTGGCCGCCGAGCGTCGACGTTCTGACAATCGTGATGGGCCTCCCAATCCCAAGTCCAAGGCGAAGGCAAAGGCCTCTCCTGCTGGCCAGCAGGAGGGGCAGGCATCATGATCGCCTTGGCTCCGGGGGGGCAAGGATGAGACACTTCCCTGCCGAGCCTCCCGTGTTCTGAGTGGGGAGTTTTTTGGGCAGAGGAGGTGGGCCCAAGCACGGTGATCCGTTCCCGCTGCCAGTGCCTTATGTTGCTGGACGTGGTGATCGTGGGCCCCCTCCACGCCGTGAAGCGCCTGGCTTAACTGTTCGAAGAAGCAGACAGCTCAGGGTTGCCGAAGCGGTGCGCAGCCTCAACACATTGGCTGCCTCTACTGCCTCCTCGATTCGTTCGGGTGGTGCCCGGTTCGGGACTTCGTTGCCGCCGCGCCTCTCTTTCGCCCAGACTGCTGCGATGAATCGAGTTCGAGACGTCGTTGGTAGTTATGGGGCGATGCCGGCTGGGATGACTGCTCGGGAAGCTTTCTGGGGGCTTCTCAAGGCTCATGACGTGCACTGCGTCGGCGAGAAGAACCTCGCCCCGTATCAGCCCGATCTTCTGAAGATCGTGAAGGGCAAGACGGTGCCGAAGCCCGCCGTCGACTTGCTGCCGCCTGAGGAGGCGGCGTTCTTGATTGATCCTCATAGGTACCTCGTCCGCTCGCAACCCGAGATCGATGCCTGGAACGAGGAGCACCCGACTAACAGGCCCTACTGGGACCCCCTTTTGCGACAAGATCGGTCTGCGCGGCTCGACCCCTATCGTATGCTTTATGACAAGGGACTCTTGGGGTTCAGAACTCGTATCAAGGCGAAGGGTGGGGATATTCTTCGTGTGGAAGTCGTCTCGCCGTGGGATCGGGCTTATCGCGGGCGCCAGGGTGCCGAACGGCCACCGCCGCTTGCCGCCGAAGACTAGACTAGGCGGAGCTGGCGCCCTCTCGCAGCTCGACGGCTGGCTTGACCAGGATGAGCTCGCTAGCCTGGCGCAGGGGTGTGGCCCGATCGCCGAGATCCCGAACCTCTCCGTCTGCGTAGGTGACGCGGAGGACGCCTTCTACCAGTTTTCGGTCGAGTCGATGGCTGAGTGGTTCGGCCTAGACGACCCCGTCCGATGCTCCGAGTTCGGCCTCTCGCAGATCCTCGACGACGATCTCGGGAGGCTTCGCCCCGCCCGGCCCACGGAGAAAGTGATTCCTGTCTTTCTTGGGATGCCGCAAGGCTGGTCCTGGGCCCTGCACTTCTGCACCACCTCGGTGAAGCACTTCACCTCCGTGGCGATCGGGGGGAAGCACCGGTTAGTGCAAGAGGGGCTCCCTGCCCCTGATCTTCGATCTGGTCCCGTCTCGAGTGTCGATGTGGATAACCTTGCCACGGTGGGCCTCTCGAGCTCCGAGGTCTCGTCAGACTACGCAGCGATCAAGAAGGAGCTTGAGAGTGTGGGGTTCACGTTGCACGAGGAAGGCGGGGACGCACTGCTTGTCGAGAATGTGGGCATTGTGATAGACAAGAGTAGGTGCAGCATTCGTCACAAGTCTGAGAGGGCTTGGCGGTTGTATCTTGGTATTAAGTATATTTTGAGGTTGCGTCGGGTGACTGGAGAGGCAGTTCGTGTTATCTTGGGTCATTGCATCCACTACCTTGTCCTCCTGAGGCTGGCGATGTCTGTCTTTGCTCACGCCTATCGGTTTGTGAACGACAGCCTCGGACGTACATGTGAGCTACCTGGTCAGGTGAAGCGCGAGTTCCGCGTGATGGCGGGGCTCGTTTTCCTGGCCGAGGCACGGCTGTCTGTTCCGCCATCGGATCGGCCTACTGTGGAGACGCGTCAGGGAAGGGATGCGCCGTCATGGACACCCCCCATGGGCCCCGAGGAGTTCCGAAAGCTCACTAGGTGGAAGGAGCGTTGGCGGTTCGTGGAAGTGGAGGGGGATCGCGGGGGCACCGTGAGGGCCTCTGGGAACCTGCCGCCCCCGAACCCTGGCTGGTCTGCTGATCTCGAGGTGCCTGACACGTCGTATTCACGGTGGCTTCTGGAGTCTGCTGGGATACCCGCCCCGTCTTCGGGTGTCCTGGAGTCGGGGGGTTTTCGTTCGGGAGTCTGTAAACTACGAGGTACGGAGCGTAGACAGCTAGAGCAGAAGGAGATAGTTGGCATGGTCCCGATTCCCCCCCGAGAACGTTGTCGAGCCTGGTTGTTGGCGTACTTTATTCGAGGGGAGGTGGAAGAGGGACGAGGCCATCCATATGAAGGAGGGGGGGGTGATTCTGCTGGCGCTCCGCAGAGAGTCGTACACTCGTTCCGGTCATGAACGTCGACTCCTCGTGCTGTCTGATAATCTCTCGTCGCTGTGCTGTCTCGACAAGGGCCGAGCTAAAGACTTCGGCCTGCTTGCCTTGG
The DNA here is from genome assembly GCA_963575745.1 of Prorocentrum cordatum. Taxonomy (NCBI): domain Eukaryota; class Dinophyceae; order Prorocentrales; family Prorocentraceae; genus Prorocentrum; species Prorocentrum cordatum. The sequence goes on along the minus strand of CAUYUJ010016025.1, from coordinate 166,010 downwards.
CCCGCAGGTGTGCCGCCTACTCGATTGGATGTGGCATCGACCTGAGGCTCCGATACATCGAATCCGAACGAAATCCCGCAGGCGAGGGATCGAGACGTTTCGACGACGAAACAAATCATGTTGCCACAACCTCTCGGGGCCCTCCGCGCTGCTCGGCCTCGCCAGCTCTCTCTCGCCGGCATCGGGGCGACAAGCCCGATGCCCGACGTCCTCTCCGGTCTCGGGGAGCAATGCCGCTTGCAGGAGATTCATTGGGTCTGAAAATGAGCACCTCTCGGCCTGCGTCGTCCCGTCAGCCAGGCAGGGAGGTGAGTGCTCAGCAGTCTTCATCTCGTCCGCCGCCGTTGCCGCGTTCTTCGAGACGCTTCGCGCCAGCCTTCCTGGAGCTCTACTCCGGCTGTGGGGCTCTGACTTCTGGGATGGCCGAGGTGGGCCTCAGGGTGTCCGTGCCGTTCGATATCGCCGAGGGTCCGGAGTTCAAATCGTCGGTGAGGGTGTCTCGGGGGCACGTTCGGTTCACTGCAAAGTTGATCAAGCTCTGCACGGATCTGAAGATATACTTCTCCCTCGAGAACCCCAAGACCTCATCTCTGTTTAGGCAGCCCGAGATCCAGAAGGCCCTGAAATATGCGGACGCGTTCTTTGTCGAGTATGATTGTTGTCGATGCGGTTGTTCGTGCAAGAAGCCGACCCTGCTAGCGACTAATTGTGGTTCTTTGAATAGCCTGAGTCTGAGGTGTGAATGTCGGGGGCCTCGCGAGATCCTCCAGGGGAAAGTGCGACTATCGGCTCAAGACGGACATCATCGTTGGAAGTGAAAGACCAGTCTTGCCGCTTCGTACTCTCCCTGGCTGTGCCGATCGTGGGCGTGGGCCGCGCGCTGCGCCGCTCCGAGGGGGGCGAAGCGCGCCCCAGGCGAGGCGCGGCTGTCGGATGCCTGGCAAGAGGAGCTGCGTCAAGACGCTGGGGCCGGTCTCCAACGGCCGCGGCTCGAGCTCAGCCACCTCCCGCGTCGCTGGACCTCGCCCTGGGCCAGGGCGACAGGCGCCTGGGGCACGGGCCCAACTTGCCGCTGCGCGTGCTCAACGTCTCGGAGCGGAAGGAGGACCAGGGTTCCTGAGGGCGCACGCGAGCCGGTCGGCAGGGGCCCGCCAGGCCTACACGGAGGCTAACAACAAGTTCGTCGCCTTCGCCCGCCGCAGCGGGCTGCCGTTGGACACCGCTGATCACGTTGACGAGGCGCTGGAAAGGTTCATGGAGCTGCTGTTCTTGAGTGGGGAGCCGCAGTCAGTAGCCCGCTCCGCCCTGTATGGCTTCGCGTGGTGCCATCCTGAGATGCCTCGCAAGGATCGGAGGCTCTACATCAGGAGTCGCGCCGCGCTCGCTGGATGGCGGAACCTTGAGCCGGGCGGGACGCGCGATCCAGCCTCTCTCGAGATCGCGTGGTGGATCGCTGACGACATGATCCAGCGAGGTCTGGCGCTTGCCGCTTTTTTAGTTGTCCTGTGCTTCGACTGTTATCTGCGGCCTGGCGTAGGATGCACACTGCGCCGCTCTAACGTCATGCCGCCGGCTGCTGCAGTTCACGAGTGTTATGATCGCTGGTGCCTCCGACTGTCCCCAGCCGAATCAGGCCAACCTTCGAAGACCGGCGCCTACGATGACAGCATCGTGGTCGGCGAGGTCGCTGGACGGGAATGGATCGCTCGAGCTTTTGCGATCATTTTCTCTCATATCCAGTGTGATCATTTCATCTTCCCCTCCGGGCTTCGAGAGTCCGAGAAATGTTTCAAGGATTCGGTTGTGCGGTTCGGCATCTCGCACCTCCGTCTGTCACCCCACTGCTTGCGCCACGGTGGTCCGTCGACCGATGTATACACCAAGGCTTACACCCTAGAGGAGGTGCGTCGCCGAGGAAAAAATTGGCCGACCATCGCAGTGTGTCTAGATACGAGAAACACGCCCGCCTGCACGCTGTGTTTCAGAAGTTGCAGCCAGGCGATCAGCGCCTCGCCTCGACCGCCGCTGCCACTCTGTCCAGTCGCCTGCTCGCGGCCCTCCGCCAACCAGCCCTTTGGTTTAATGCAAGGTATATTGCAACTGTTACGTGAAGTGACTGTTTCGGTCGCGCCTGCAGCGATCGTGGCTCCGGCAAGCGCGCTCCGAGCTTGTGTTTTTCAGATCCAAGCGTGTGCTGGCTGCGCGCGGTCCCGAGAAAAAAGAGAGGCTCTGGAGGTCCTTCAGGCTCTCAAGTGGTCTCAGAGTGTGGGTCAGCATGTAGCCTCCTTGGCCACGCAGTTTAGTGAATGTAAAGATTGCAGCAATCACTGATGTTTCTTTGCAGCATGAGTCGTGGGCAGGTCCTTCCGATCCATCGCCCATTGTGCTCAAGTTTTTCTGCTCCTCCTGCGTCCTCACCACCTCCCTCTTGCTTTGTTCCATTGAACCCAGCCCACTTTCACTCACCTGGCAACTGTTACGTGAAGTGACTGTTTCGGTCGCGCCTGCAGCGATCGTGGCTCTGGCAAGCGCGCTCCGAGCTTGTGTTTTTCAGATCCAAGCGTGTGCTGGCTGCGCGCGGTCCCGAGAAAAAAGAGAGGCTCTGGAGGTCCTTCAGGCTCTCAAGTGGTCTCAGACTGTGGGTCAGTATGTAGCCTCCTTGGCCACGCAGTTTAGTGAATGTATGTATATATATATATATATATATATATATATATTTGTATATATATATATATATCTTTAGGGGTACGAGGCCGGGGGCTTCTGGCCAGCTGCCTCGACTCGCCATGGGGGGACCCCTCCCTGGGCCTCTCCAGAGCCGCTTCGGGGCGTCTCCCGAGCGGCTCTGGACGGACCCTGGTGCTGTCTCAGCACCAGGAATGGTTCCCATCCTCGACCCATGTCGCCGAAGCACGTGGTAGAGGTTTCGGGAGGCCTCCAACATGGCTCCAGACGCTTCCAGGAGCACGCCCAAGAGAGCCCCGGGAGGCCAAAATTGATTGTTTTCCAATGGTTTTGGGAGAATTTAGGCCTTCTGTTTTTTTTCGGTTGTACGACGCTCCAAGACGGCCCAGGAGGTCTCCAGGTCCGCCCCCAAGTAGCCCCAGAGGCCCCCAAGACAAGCCCAGGGCGGCCCCGGAGAGCCCAAGGCTGGCCCAAGAAGCGCCCACGACAGCCCAAGAAGGTTCCAAAACAAGCCCAAGAGAGGGACCGCGTACCGAACACCCAGGGATCCCGCTTCAACAGTGACCCTGGAGGCCCCAGGCAGCCCCCAAGAGTCCTCCAACATGGTTCCAAACGCTTCCAGGAGCACTCCCACGAGGGCCCCAGCAGGCCAAACATATATGGTTTTACAATAGTTTTGGAAGGGTTTTGGCCTGCTGATCTTTGCGGCTGTCCGACGCTCCTAGGCGGCCCAGGAGGCCTCCGAGACCGCCCCCAAACAGCTCCAGAAGCGACCAACGCCGCCCCGAGGCGGTCCGGGAGAGCCCAAAGCTGGCCCAAGAAACGCCCAGGGCAGCCCACGAGTGCCCCAAAACAGGCCCGAAAGGTGTCCAAGAGACGGACCGCGTCCAGAAAACCCAGGGCTTCCGCTTCAAGAGAGCCCCAGGAGGCCCCAGGTAGTTCCCAAGAGGCTTCAAACATGGCTCAAGACGCCTCCAAGAGCTCCCCCAAGAGGGCCCCAACAGGCCAACATCGTTCATTTTACGTAGGAATTGGAGGATCTTGGCCTTCTTGTCCTTTCGGCTTTCCGACGCTCCAACAGGGCCCAGCGCGCCTCTAGGCCCGCTCCCTAACAGCCCTAGGCGGGCCCAGAGAGCCCCAGGGAACCCGCAAGACCGGCCCTACGCAACCCAAGAGTTCCCTGGCAGGATCGTCCGGGAGGGGGGAACACCGGGGGAGCCTCTGGCGCCCCATGTTACGGGAACGCTCCTCCGGAACATGGGTCTTCCGGGACACGTGGCTTGCAGTGCACGCCGCCGTCTTCGTGGTAAGAATCGGCGCGGGCATCGCACCTGAGCGGTGACCTCAACTAGAACGTGAGCGCGCGCCAAGCGCGCGCGCGATGATATATATATATATATATATATATATATATAATATATATATACCATACTTAATCCATATTTATACATACATACACACATGTATATGTAGATATCAGAGAGAGGGTGCCCGAGTGGTTTTACTCTGTCCCTGCTCGCGTTCGTCCGTTTCAGGGTCGTCTCCCCGGCGTCCACGCTGGGAGGCCACGCTGGGGGTCCACGCTGGATGGCCACGCTGGGAGGCCACGCTGGGAGGCCACGCTGGGAGGCCACGCTGGGAGGCCACTCTGGAAGGCCACGCTGGGGGGCCAGTCTGGGGGGCCACGCTGGCACGCTTGGAAGCGAAGCGAAGCGAAGCGAAGCGCCGGAGTTGTGCGCGCTCCTCTCGGGAGCCCGCCCGTGCCCACTGGGGCACGGCGTGGAGGCCGTGGCCTCGAACGTGTCAGCTTTTGTGCCTGCCCGTTGCTTCGGCGAGGCGCGCCTGCCGAGAAACGACTCGCGTGACCTGGTCCATGACCTCGTGGAGCTCATTCAGCTTAGCCATCGTTCAGCCCTCGAAATGCCGGAACCATTCGGGTGCTCCCTCTCTCGTCTGCTCCCTCCCGTCCTCCGTGTCAGGGCGCTCCTTCTGGTCCTCCTCGTCGCCTTCCTCCTCCGTGCAATTGCTCGCAGCCTCCGTATCCATGTTCTTGTCCTCATTCGTCTCCTGCTCGTCCTCCTTATCCTCCTTGGCGTCGCCTTCGGAGCCGTTCGCGGTCAAGTCCGGGAACTCCAGAACAGGCGGAAGTTCCGCTGATGGCTTCTTGGGATCAAGTTGCGGCACAATCTTCATAATTTCTGCATCTAGCACCCGGAAATCATGAAGCGACGTGCGGAGCAGCAACAATTCGATCTTGCCGATTAGGTCGGGGAGCTGCTTACAAGCATTGGCTGTAGGAATATGTTCCTCCAGGTTGTCCTTCTCCATCTCTGCTTTCTCGATGAGAGTAACCATGTCGATGGTGTGCTAGCTGATTTTCCCGATATGATCCTGAGGGCATGCTACGCCTTCCACGCGCTTTTGGGCAGTGTTCAGGATGCGCTCGAGCTTGCAGTTCAGAGATCCTGATGCAGTTTCGATGGACTCGAGCCTCGTTTCCAGCAGTGCCATGTCTCTAGCGACTGCTGCTCTCCGTCGCTCTCGCCTCGGTGGCCAAGCGCTGGGAACGCTCATGGACGTTGTAAGCTGTGCCAGCTGTACATGTTGTTACGCTGTGCAGGCTGTGCTAAAATCTGGAGCTAAGAATCCTGAGCCAAAGTCTCGAGTCTTGAGCCACCGAAGAGGAGCGGGGTGTCTCCGTAGCGGTTTCGGTTCACGTCCCGCCAGCAGCGAGCGCGTCGTGGCCTCTGAGGGCGCCGCCGAGCACCCCCTCTCCTTCTCTGCAGCTGCGGGGGACCCTCCGCCGCCCCCCCCCTCTCTCACTGGTGCGTGCGGCTGCGTGGACAGCGCAGCGGGTGCTTCGCGTGGCAGGCTCCTCGGCGGCGTCTGCGGGTCCCTGCTGGAGCTCTTCGGAGACCGTCTCGGAGCCTCTTGGGACATCTTTTGGGTCGCTTGTGGGTCTCCTTGGGCCTCTTGGGGGCCTCTCGGGGGACTCTTGGGGCCTCTTGGGACCTTCGTGGGGCCTCCTGGGCCCTCTCGGGGCGGAGAGGCAGAATTTTCGGTTCGTGGGCTCCCTCTTGGGCCTCTCTCGGGACCGTCTTAGGGCCCTTTTGGGCCGTTTGGGGCGCCTCTTGGACCGTCTTGGGGCCCTTTTCTGCCGTCTTGGGGGCGTCGTCTTGGGAGCCTCTTGGGCCGTCATGGGAGCTGCTGGGGCCGTCGTGGGGTGATCTTGGGAACCTCTTGGTCCGCGTCAGAGCGTCGGAAAGCCGAAAAGGCGAGAAGGCCAAAAACCGTCAAAAACGTTAGTGAAATTGTTGATGCTTGCTTCGTGGGGCCTTCTTGGGAGGCCTCCTGGAGGCCTCTTGGGCCGTCTTGGCAGCATCTTGGGCCGTCTTGGGGCCATCGTGGGACATCTTGGGGCCATCTTGGGCCGTCTTGGGCTTTCTGCGGAGCCTCTTCGGGCAATCTTGGAGGCCTCTCGGGCCCTTCTGGCCGCGCGGTGGCGGCACCATGAGAATCCTGCGGTGGCCTCGAGCAGCCAGGATTTGGGGTGGCCTGGGGTGGCCTGGAGGTGGCCTGGAGGTGGGGGGGTGGCCTGGGGTGTCCTGGGGTGTCCTGGGGTGGCCTGGGGTGGCCTGGAGGTGGGGGGGTGCGATCGACGTGCAGCGAAGAGCCCCCCCCCTGGACGTCGGCTTCGGTTTCGGGCTCGTGCCGCGCGTGCCGGCGAGGCGCAGCACTGAAGCTGCGTGGGCCGCCGCGGCAGGACGGCCGCCGCCGTGGCCAGGGGCCGTGGAGCCCTCTGACCGCCTCGCCCTCTGGCGCGCCCCGCCGGTGGCCCGGGGAGCCCCGCTGGTGGCGCGGAGGCCCGCCGGCGGTGCCGCCGGGGCCCCGCCGGTGGTGCAGGGGTGCCCCGTGGGCGGTGCGATGGTGAGAGATCCGTGGTGAGATCGGAGGTCGAGGGTGAGATCGATCAGTGAGATTGAGAGTGAGGTCGGCAGTGGGATCGGCACTGGGACCGACGGTGGGATCGACAGTGAGATCTGCTGCAAGATCGGAAGTGAGTCCGGTAGTGAGATCGATAGTGAGATCGACAGTGAGGTCGATCGCGTGATCGATAGTGAGACTGATCGTGAGATCGATAGTGAGATCGATGGTACGATCGATGGTGAGGTCGATCGTATGATCGATAGTGAGACGGACAGTGAGATCGAGAGTGAGATCGATAGTGAGTTCGATAGTGGGATCGATAGTGAGGTCGATAGTCAGATCGATAGTGAGAGCGATAACAATAGCGACAGTGAGATCGGCAGTGCAATCACTTCTGATTTTGATCATCAGCTCGATCTTGAAATCGACAGAGATATCGATAGTGAGATCGACGCCAGTTTCTCCACCCCGAACCTCCGTATCACCCGAAGGGTGGACGTACAGGTATACGGTATACGTGTATATATTTATATATGTATGTATGCATGTCTGTCTGTCTGTCTGTCTGTCTGTCTGTCTGTCTGTCTGTCTGTATGTATGTATGTATGTATGTATGTATGTATGTATGTATGTATGTTTGTATATATATATATATGTATATGCTGAGAGGCTTAGTTTTGGAGCACCGCTGCGGCGCATTGGATTCGATTTGGGCCTACCGAAAACGGCAGCAGCAGTGATTAGCACCGACAGCAGTTGCAGCACGCGTGAGGCAGTAGCAGCAGGTGAAAAAGCAGCAGCCAGAGCAGGGGCAGCAGCAACAACGGGATCATAAGCACCGAGCAAGATGAGGCGACGCCGGAGGTTAAGGTGGAGGAGTAGCACGAGAAGGCGGAGGCCGAGGAGGAAGGAGGGGAGGAGGAGGAGGAGGAGGAGGAGGAGGAGGAGGAGGAGGAGGAGGAGGAGGATGAGGAGGAGGAGACGGCGGAGG
>CAUYUJ010016025.1:137327-158307 GCA_963575745.1 Prorocentrum cordatum | reverse complement strand
GGCGGGGGCGGAGGCGGAGGCGGAGGCGGAGGCGGAGGCGGAGGCGGAGGCGGAGGCGGAGGCGGAGGAGGAGGCGGAGGCGGAGGCGGAGGCGGAGGAGGAGGAGGAGGAGGAGGAGGAGGAGGAGGAGGGGGGGATGAGGAGGAGGAGGAGGAGGAGGAGGAGGAGGAGGAGAAGGAAGAGGAGGAGGAGGCGGAGGAGGAGGAGGAGGAGGAGGAGGAGGAGGAGGAAAACTAATACTAATATGACGAATAAGAAGAATACGACTAATACTAATAATACTAATAATAATAATACTAATATTGCTAATACTCATACTACTACTACTACTACTACTACTACTACTAAGAATACGAATAATAATAAGAAGACGCAGAATAAGAAGACTAACACGAAGAATACGAAAAATAAGAAAAAGAAGCAGACGAATAAAAATACCAAGAAGCAGACGACTAATAATACTACGAATAAGAACACGAATACTAATACGAAAAATACTAATAATAATACTAATAATAGTACGAATAATAGTAACAATACTAGTAATAATAATAATAGTAATACTAATACTGATATTACTAATAATAATACTGATAATAATACTGCTAATGCTACTACTACTAATAATCTTAATACTACTAATAATATTAATCATACTAATAATACTAATACTAATAATAATAATGATAATACTAATAATAATACTGATAATACTAATAATAATAATAGTACTGATACTACTACTACTAATAATAATAATAATAAGACTACGAAGAATAATATTAGTAAGAGTAAGAACAAGACGACGAATAATAAAACCAATAATCATAATAAGAAGAATAATAATACTACTAATACGAATAGTAAGAATACGAAGAATAATAAGAAGAAGCAGAGGAGGAGGAGGAGGAGGAGGAGGAGGAGGAGGAGGAGAGGAGGGCGGGGGAGGAGGAGGCGGAGGAGGAGGCGGAGGAGGAGGCGGAGGCGGAGGCGAGCGATGCGGAGGCGGGAGGCGGCGGCGGCGGCGGCGGGCGGCGGCGGAGCGGAGGAGGCGGCGGAAGGCGGAGGATGAGGAAGGAGGAGAGAGGGGAGGCGGAAGAGGAGCGGAGGCGACGGAGAAGGAGGAGGAGAGGAGGATGAGGGGTAGGAGGAGGAGGAGGAGGAGACGGAGAAGACGGAGGAGAGGAGACGGGAGGAGGAGGAGGAGGAGTGGAGGAGGAGGAGAGGAGGATGAGGAGGAGGAGGCGAGGAGGAGGAGGAGGAGGGCGGCGGAGGCCGGAGGCTGGGCGAGGCGGAGGCGGAGGGCGGATGCGGAGGAGGAGGAGGAAAGGATGAGGAGGAGGAGGAGGAGGATGAGGAGGAGGGAGGAGGAGGAGGCTGAAGCGGAGGCGTGAGTAGGAGGAGGAGGAGGAGGCGGAGGACGGAAGGCGGAGCGGAGGGAGAGGGCGGATGAGGATAGGGGAGTGTCAGGAGGAGGAGGAAGGAGAGGCGGAGGCGGAGGCGGAGGCGGAGGCGGATGAGATGAGAGGAGGAGGAGGAGGAGGAGGATGGCGGAAGGCGGAGGGGAGGAGGAGGTTGGGAGGCGGAGCGGAGGCGGAGGCGGAGGCGCAGGCGGAGGCGCAGGCGGGGCGGAAGGCGGAAGGAGGCGGAGGCGGAGGCGGAGGCGGAGGCGGGGGAGGGAGGAAGGAGGAGGAGGAGTATGAGCGGCGGAGGCGGAGGCGGAGGCGGAGGCGGAGGCGGAGGCGGAGGTGGAGCGGTGGCGGAGGCTGAGGCGAGGAGGAGGAGGAGGAGGAAGGAGGAGGAGGAGAGGAGGATGAGGAGGCGGAGGAGGAGGAGGAGGAGCAGGAAGAGGAGAAGGAGGAGGAGGAGGAGGAGGAGGAGGACGGGCGAGTTGGAGGCAGCACGGGGCAGCAGGGGACGCAGGCACCGTGGGGCCGCGAGGAGGGCTGCGCTGCGGGCCCCCGCCGGACAGCGGGCGCCTCCCGCGGGGCCGCCCCGCCCCGCCCGCGCGCGCGCGCCCGGGCGCCATCGGATGCGGCGGGCGGATGTCGCCGGCGCCACCGCGGAGGCTTCGGCGTTCCCCCTCCATGGGGGCCACATGCTCAAGCAGTGGCGAAGCGTCTTGGCTCGCCTATAGACCTACCAAACAATGTTCTAAGCACCTTTTGTGGTCTGCACGACCTGTTCTTAGAACATTTCTGGTTGGGACTGTCTTGTTTTAGCACATCGGGTTGATGTTCTAAGAACATTGCTTTGTTCTTAGAACATGTCTGGGTTCTAAGAACATTCCGTGGCAGGACTACAAGAATGCCGGGACGGTCGGTCTCTGCTCAATCCATGGGGGGCCACATGCGAACCCTACCCCTACCCCCCACGATTCCTGAGGGGAAGGGTGGGGTTCACTTCGTTCGGGAGATCCCGAGCGAAGTGACCCTCCCCCCGGAGAAATCGTGGGGGGTAGGGGTGGGGTTCGCATGTGGCCCCCTGCTCGAGTCACCAGCAATCACGACGGGAGGTTTCTTGCCATTCTCGGCCTCAGGGGGCCCTGCGCAGGCCTCGGGGCCGTCGAAACGCGGCTGGCCGGGGACGAGACAGCGGTCCCGGGGAATGGGTCGAGACCTCTGCCGGTCGACGGTCTGCTCAAATCATGGCGTCCAGGGGTCTGGGTGATTCGCTATGGGGGAAAGCGGGTCATGAGGCAAACGGGTCCCGAGGTTTCTCGCCGTTTTCGGGCTCTCGGGGCCCTCCACGGGCCCCGGGGCCGTCAGAGAATTGTTCAGGACGAGAAGCTCGTCCTGGGGGGAGGCCCTGGGGTCCAGGACCCGTTCCCCTCGGGGCCCGCTTCCCCATGCTGAGGCTTCCCCGCGCCTCGGGCAGCTGTTCAAGGAGGCCGCGGCGGTGGCGCTGCAGAGCGCGTGGCGGGGCAGGTCCGCGCGCCGCCACGTGCTGGAGGAGGCCGCGGCCGTGATGGTGCAGAGCGCGTGGCGCGGCTCGCGGCAGCGCCTCGGCCTCGGCCTCGACGGCGGCTCCCTGGACGAGTCCTTCTCGCGGCAGCGCCTCGGCCTCGGCCTCGACGGCGGCTCCCTGGACGTGTCCTTCGGGAAGGCCGTGCCGGGGCTGTGGGGCGGCCAGGCGCCGTGGGACGCCGACGAGCCAGAGCCGGACGAGGAGCTGCCGGCCCCCGCGCCGACGTGGCTGCCGCAGCAGGCTCTGATGGGCCGAGTTTCCACCACCGCTACCAGAGGCAGGAGGGGAAGGGAGGCGAGGGGACAGGGAGGGTGGGAGGGGAGGTGTAGTTAGGGAGGGAGGGTGGGAGGGAGGGGGAGGGAGGGAGGAGGGAGGGAGGAAGAGGAGGAGGAGGTGGAGGAGGAGGGGAGGGAGGAGGAGGAGGAGGAGGAGGAGGAGGAGGCAGGAGAGGTGGAGGAGGAGGAGGAGGGACGGAGGAGGAGGCGGTGGAGGAGGAGGAGGAGGAGGAGGAGGCGGTAGGAGGAGGAGAGGCGAGGAGGAGCGGACGGTGGAGGAGGAGGAGCAGGAGGAGGAGGAGCAGGAGGAGGAGGAGGAGGAGGCGGAGGAGGAAGAGGAGGAGGAGCAGGAGGAGGAGGAGGAGGAGCAGGAGGAGGAGGAGGAGCAGGAGGAGGAGGAGGAGGAGGAGGAGGCGGAGGAGGAGGAGGTGGCAGAGGAGCAGCAGGAGGAGGAGGACCTCCCCGTCCTTGCTTCTCGCCCCTCCTGTCTGTGCCTAGCGGAGGCGGACAATGGGCCCGTCAGGCTCGGGCCGGCGAGGGCGACTTGCTGCCGCAGCGCCCGCCGCCGCTGGATCCGGGGATCTGGCGGGTCCTCTTCGGCGGCGGGGCGCCCCCGCCCGCCTCGGAGGGCGGGTGCCGCGGTGCACCGGCCGCGGCCGGCGCGGGCGCGGCCCACGCGTTGCTCTGGCAGGCGGGGGCGGCCACGGACGCAGAGCTCGAGGGCCGCATCTCGGAGGGGCGCGGCGCTTAGTGCTGGAGGAGGAAGATTCGAGGCGGGAGTGTATCCATATCCACCGCCTGGAGGGTCAGTTTTCGGAGCCTCGGCAGGCGGTGGATATGGACATATTCGGGCCCCGGGGGGCCGAAACATGTCCATATCCACCGCCCGCTGGGGCACCAGGACGTCGGTTCCCAGGCGGTGGATATGGATAAATCCCAGCCTCGCAGAAGAGACACAGTCAACCTTGATAGTAAGGATGGTCGACTTCCCATGGGTGTCCCTGCGTCCTTGCCTCTTCGGTCATCTTCGGTCCATCCTCGACCACTTTTGACGGCCAGCCCCGCTCGAAGAGCCTCGGCATGAGCGTCCGAGGCCCTTGCATCCTTCCCGCGCATCCTTACCATTTGGGTTGACTGTGCCCATGCCGCTACCTTTCCCCCTTTTTCGTTTTTTTGTTGGCCTCTGGGGAGGCCCTCGTCGCCGCCGCTGGATTCGCTTCTGGTGAGAACACATTCCAGGGAGAGGTCCTGGGAGTAGCGGTATTGGTACCTTGTGGTGCCCCCATAGTTGGCCCCGGAAGCGGCAGGACTTTCCCTAAACAATATTTGTACTTTTGGGTTATGTGTTTTGGTCTAAGGATTGGGGCTGGTATGTCGGTTTGGTGGCGGTTATGTAGTCGCCGTCGCCGCCTCGTCGCCGCCCCGTCGCCGCCTCGCATAGCTTGCACCGCATAGATTCAAACGCATCTAATGATCCAAACTACCAAAAGGGCTGCGCGCGCGCATGTCGACATCTTTCGAACGCCCTTGCGCGCGTGCCGTCGCGAGAATCCTCTTCAAAAAAATGGGACGAAGTGCACGCGCGCGCGCCGTCGCGCGCGCATGCCGAGATCCTTCAAAACCGCCGGTTTCGGGAGGATTTCAAACTTGATTTTCCAGGAACCTATTAAAACAAAGGATTTCGCAACACGGATTTTCAACAAAGCGTGCGCGCGCGCTCTTGCGTCGTCGTCGTCGTCGTCGTCGCCGTCCTCCGTCCTCCCTCGTCGTCGTCGTCGTCGCCGTCGTCGTCCTCTGTCTTTCCTCGTCGTCGTTGTCGTCGTCGTCGTCGTCGTCGTCTTGGCGTCGTCGTCGTTTCCGTCGTCGTTGTCGCCGTGGTTGTCCTTCCCCCCTCGTCGTCTTCGTCGGCGTTTCGCCGTTGTCCCTCCTGCTTCGTCGTCGTCGTCGTCGTCGTCGTCGTCGTCGTCGTCGTCTTCCGTCCTCCCTCGTCGTTGTCGTCGTCGGCGTCGCCGTCCTCCCTCTTCGTCGTTCGCGTCGTCGCCGTCCTCCCTCCTCCCTCGTCGTTGTCGTCGTTGTCACCGTCATCGTCCTCCCTCCTTCCTCGTCGTCGTCGTCGTCGTCGTCTCCGTTGCCGACGACGTCGTCGTCGTCGTCGTCGTTGTCGTCGGCGTCGTCGTCGTCGTCGGCGTCGTCGTCGTCGTCGTCGGCGTCGGCGTCGTCGTCGTCGTCGTTGTTGTCTTCGTCGTCGAAGTCGTTGGAGACGTCGTCGTTGTCGTCGAAGTCGTTGTCGGCGGCACCGTCATCGTCGTCTTTGTCGCTGTCGTCGTCGGCGTTGGTGTCGCTGCCAAGTGTCATTTGGTACCCACCGTCACGTTCTTTAGAGGTCTTGCGACCAAGTTGCGGGTGGGAGGGTGGGATGTTTGCACGAGCAGTGGAGAGGACAGCTTCAAGTTGAGCAAGTGATTGATCGCACCACATCGCCTACGTCGTCCTCTGTCTTTCCTCGTGTTCGTCGTCGTCGTCCTCTTTGGCGTCGTCGTCGTTTCCGTCGTCGTTGTCGCCGTGGTCATCCTTCCTCCTCCTCCCTCGTCGTCGTCGTCGTCCGTCGTCGGCGTCTCGTCGTCGTCCCTCCTATTTCGTCGTCGTCGTCGTCGTCGTTGTCGTCGTCGTCTTCCCTCCTCCCTCGTTGTCGTCGTCGGCGTCGCCGTCCTTCGCCGTCCTTCTTCGTCGTTCGCGTCGTCGCCGTCCTCCCTCCTCCCTCGTCGTTGTCGTCGTTGTCGTCGTTGTCGCCGTCGTCGTCCTTCCTCCTCCCTCGTCGTCGTCTTCGTTGGCGTCGTCGTCGTCTTCGTCGTCGTCGGCGTCGGCGTCGTAGTCGTCGTCGAAGTCGTCGGAGACGTCGTCGGTGCCGTCGTAGTCGTTGTCGTCGGTGTCGTCGTAGTCGGTCTTAAGAGGTTTTGCAAACCAAGTTGTGGGTGGGTGGGGAGGATGTTTGCAAGAGCGTGGGATGTGTCAAATCATGGGTAAAAATCAATTGCACCACATCGATTGCACCACATACAATGAACGACATTTACGACATCACGTATATTGCACAACACATATTGCACAATGAACTTCGCACAGCACATGTTGTATCACATAGATTGCACGCTGTACATTACATCACAGTGATTGTGCCACCTAGATGAATCCACATATATCGCACCACTTGTACCACGTGTATTGCACAACATAGATCGCTCAACATATTTTGTTGCAACTCATGGCTTGCACCACATGCACTGCACTACGTTGATTGCACGACTTACTTTGCACGACATATATGGCACAACGCATACTACACAGCATCGATTGCACAACATAGACAGCACCACATCGATTGCATCACATATATTGCACTGGATCAGTGGCACCACATGGATTGTACCACAGGGACTGCTTTACACTGTCTGCACCGCGTGGACTTCTAGAAGCACACTGGACGGGGCCCACGCTGGCTGTCGCTCCAGAGCAATGCAATCGGCATCTGTGCCACGACTGCCGTAACAAAGCGGCTCCCAGACGCGGTGGGGAAACACGGCGCCGGAACCGGCCGGCCACGACAGCGGCTGAGCGGAGCAGGCGGCATCCCTTGCCCGGTCGTGTGGGCCCACTCAGGCTCGGCGTGCAGGAGGCCGAGGTCCAGCGCCGCAAGGCCCGGCTCGCGGCGGACGAGGCGCGCCTGCGCCGCCAGGACGAGGAGGTCCGCCGGCGCGCGGCGGAGCTCTCGGAGGACACTCGGCGCGTGGAGGAGAGCCGCCTGGAGGTGTCCAGGAGGGAGGCGGAGCTGGGCGTCCTGGCCGAGGAGCTGGCCGGGGCGGAGGCGGAGGTGGGGCCGCAGGAGGAGCTGCTCGCGAAGCTCGAGGAGAGGATGCGGGAGCGCGAGGCGCAGCTCCTGAGCGCCCGGCAGCAGCTGCAGCTCCGCGAGGACGAGGTGGCCGCCGGCCAGGAGAGGGCCCGGCGGCGGGAGGCGGAGCTGCTGGCCGAGGAGCAGCGCGTGCGCCGCTGCGAGGAGGCGCTGCAGGAGGAAGCGAGGAGGCTGCAGCTGCAGCAGGAGGCCTCGGACGCGAGCGAGGCGGAGCTCCGCGGCCTGGAGGCTGGCCTGGCGGACCGGGAGCGTGAGCTGCGTCGCCAGGAGCGCGATTTGGAGGCCGCCGAGCGCCAGCAGCGACAGCTTCGTGAACTGCAGACGGCGCCGACGCCGTCGCAGATGCAGATGCCGATGCAGATGCCGATGCAGACGTCCATGCAGATGCCCGTGGTGATGCCAAGCCAGCCGCCGCAGGACCCAGCCTTGCAGACCCTCGCGCTGCAGATGCAGCAGACGCAGCAGATGCTGATGCTGCAGCAGATGCGACAGCTCTCCGAGGGTGGCGCTGCCGGTGGAGCGGGCCGCTCAGCCGCAGCCGCGCGCCCCGCTTCTCCAGCCGCCGGGCAGGCAGGGCTGACCGAGGCGCAGGAGCGCCAGCTGAGCGAGTTTGAGGAGCGGCTCAGCAGGGGCATCGGGGCGGTCGAGGCGCGCCTGCGCGAGCTCTCTGGTCAGGGCGCAGGCGCGGCGCTGGCCGCGGGCGCGGCGCCTGGCGCCGAAGCCGAGCAGCCGCCGCCCGCGCGGGGAGGAGGCGGCGGCGGCGCCGCGCTGCCGCCGCCCGCAGAGCAGCGCACTGAGGCGGCGCCCCGGCGCAGGGAGGCGCGTCGCGAAGCAGCAGGCGAGGCGGCCGCGGGCGCTCAGGAGCTGCACTTCCAGAGCCACGTGTGGTCTCGCTCCAGGGAGATCACTGCGCGCGAGCAGCGCATTCGGCGGCAAGAGGCCCACGTGGCGGAGGACGAGAGGCGCACAGCCGAGGCACAGGACCGCGCCAGGCGGCTGGAGGCGGCGGCGGCGGAGGCCAGGCAGCAGCTGGAGCTCAAGGAGGCCGGCCTGGGCGAGGAGAAGCGGCGACTGGCCGAGCGCGAGGCGGCTGTTGGAGCGCAGCTGTCGGCGGCCACGAGGCGTGCCGCGGAGGCCGAGCGTCAGGCGGAGAAGCGCTCGCGAGCGCTGGCGGACGCCGAGCGGCAGCTCGCGCTGCGCGAGGCGGCGGTCCAGGAGAGCCAGCAGCGCGCCATCGGGCGCGAGGCTGCGGTGGCCGCGCGCGAGCAGCAGCTGGCTGCCTCCAGGCACCGCATCGCCGCGGAAGCCCGCGAGCAGGAGCGGCTCCAGGCGCAGCAGCGGCGCGAGCGCGCCCTCCGGCTGGAAGCCCGGGAGCAGTCGGCCCAGCGGCGCGCTGGCGGGGGTGCGCCCGGCAGCCCAGCGGGGCTTCGCGGCGGCAGCCCTGCGGCAGCCGCCTCCCCGCGGGGCGGGGCACAGGCCGCGCAGGCGGTCCGCCCACCGCCGCGCCGAGCGGCCACGGCGGGCGGCGCGGCCGGGGCGAGGAGCGGAACGCCGCCGTCGCGCGGCCCCTCTCCAGCGGCCGCGCCCGCCGGCAGTGCGGGCCCCGAGCGGCGGGGGCCGGCTCGAGGCGCCAGCCGCGAGGGCCCGCTGGATCACGCGCCTGGCCAGCGTGTGGACCTGGAGTCGCTGGAGCGCAGCGAGGGAGCCAGCGCCATGCGCGTGGACCTCGAGTGGCACGAGCCCTGCCGCGGAGCCGAGTCGCCGGCGGTTCGCGAGGACTCCCGCGCCAGTCGCGTGGACCTCGAGTGGCCGGCGCAGGGCCATGCGGCCGAGTCGCCGGTAGTTCGCGAAGAAGGTCACGCCAGCCGCGTCGACCTTGAATGGCACGAGCCCTACCGAGGGGCCGAGCTGCCAGAAGTTCGCGAGGACTCCCGCTCTGGCCGCGTGGACCTCGAGTGGCCGGAGCAGGGCCAAGTAGCCGAGTCGCCAGTGATTCGCGAGGATGGTCATGCCAGCCGCGTGGACCTCGAGTGGCCTGAGCATGGCCAGGTAGCCGAGCTGCCAGCGGTTCGTGAGGATGGTCACGCCAGCCGCGTGGACCTTGAATGGCACGAGCCCTACCGAGGGGCCGAGCTGCCAGCAGTTCGCGAGGACTCCCGCTCTGGCCGCGTGGACCTCGAGTGGCCGGAGCAGGGCCAGGTAGCCGAGTCGCCAGAGGCTCGCGAGGATGGTCACGCCAGCCGCGTGCACCTCGAGCGGCACGAGGACTCCCAAGGAGCCGAGCTGCCCGAGGCTCGCGAGGGCGCCCGCCCGGGCGGCGTGGGCGTCGCGTGGCCCGCGCAGGGCCGAGCGGCCGAGCCGCCAGAGGCCCGCGGTGCGGGCCCTTCCGGCCGCGCGGACCTCGAGCGGCAGGCCGAGCTGCTGCAGCGGCTGGAGGACAGGCGCGAGCTGCTGCGGACGCTGCAGGAGCTCCGCGGCCAGGGGCCGCCCTCGCCGGAGGGGCCACCCGCGGCCCCATCGCCGGAGGCGGGCGCCCGCCCCCGCTGAACGCTGCCGCCGCTGCGGCTGCCGCTGGCGCCGCTGCCTCCGCCGCGGCTGCCGCCGCCGCCGTTGCTTCCGCCGCGGCTGCCGCTGGCGCAGCCGCCGCTGCCGCCGCTGCCGCCGCTGCCGCTCCGCCTCGTCCTGTCGCTTCGCCGTCGGCACGATGGAAGGAGGGGAGGCTCGAGGGGAAGGGGTCCAGAGGTTTTTTCGCCGTCTTTTGGCTCCCAGCCTGGAGGAGCATGAGGAGGAGGAGGAGGAGGAGGAGGAGGAGGAGGAGGAGGAGGAGGAGGAGGAGGAGGAGGAGGCTGGCACAACGCACCGAGGATGTCGAGCAAACGAATGTTTGTAAGCGCGCGTGAGCGAGCGGGCGTTTTGTGGGCAGGACGGGTCCGGCCCCGCAGGAGCAGCCATCTTGCCAGCAGCCTGGCAAGGCGGTCGCGTGGGCCGCGGGCTGAGCGTCCCAGGGATGACAGGGAGGAGTCGCAGGGCTTTTCACGCCTCCAGCTAGGAGAGGATGGTGCATGAGGAAGATGAGGAGAACGAGGAGGAAGCGGAGGAGAAGGAGGAGGAGGAAATGGAGGAGGAGGAGGAGCTGCAACATGATGATGGTGACGGGTCTGATGATGAGTCCGATGATGATGCGTGTGATGATAATGGTGATGTTGATGATGATGCTGATGATGCTGATGATGCTGATGATGATGATCATACTAATGATGACGATACTGTTACGTATGATGATGTTTGTGATGACATTGGTGGTGCTGATGATGCTGCTGCTGCTGCTGATTAGTCTGCTGATGCTGATAGTGATGTTGATTCTTCTGATGATGCTGATGATGATGCTGATGCTGAACATGCTGACGATTCTGATTCTGATGATGATGCTGGTGATGATGATGATGGTACTGATGATGCTGATCCTGCTGATGTTGCTGCTGATGCTGATGATGCTGACGGTGATGGTGGTGTTGCTGATGCTGATGATGATGGTGGTGGTGGTGGTGATGCTGGTGATGCTGATGCTGATGCTGCTGCTGGTTATGGCAGTGGTGATGATGGTGGTGGTGATGCTGATGCTGATAGTGATGCTGATGATGATGCTGCTGATGCTGCTGCTGATGATGCTGATGAAAATCACGATGATGCTGATTATGATTATGATGATGATGATGATGATGATGATGGTGATGGTGATGGTGATGGTGATGATGATGATGATGCTGATGATGATGATGCTACTGATGATGATGATGCTGATGATGATGATGATGATGATGCTGATGAGATAGTGATGCTGATGAGGTTGATGATGCTGCCGATGATGATGATGATGCTGATGATGATGATGATGATGATGATGATGATGATGATGATGATGATGATGATGATGATGATGATGATGATGATGATGATGATGATGATGATGATGATGATGCTGATGATGATGATGATGATGATGATGATGTGATGATTATGCTGATGATGATGATGATGATGTTCATGACGGTGATGACTGTGGTGGTGGTACTGGTGGTGGTCATTGTCGTGTTAATCTATGATACTGGTGAGGCAGAGGTGGATGATGAGGAGAAGGAGGAGGAGGAGGAGGAGGGAGGAGGAGGCAGAGGAGGAGGAGGAGGAGGAGGGGAGGAGGAGGAGGAGGAGGAGGAGGAGGAGGAGGAGGAGGAGGAGGAGGGGTTTGAGGAGGAGGAGGAGGTGGAGGAGGAGGAGGTGGAGGAGGTGAAGGAGGAGGAGATGGGGGAGGAGGAGGGAGAAGAGAGGTAGCAGAAGGGACGATGCGGAGTAGGAGTTGGAGGAGGAGGAGGAGGGGGACGACGCAGCGGGCGACGAGTAGGATGATGAGGAGGATGGGGAGCGCGACGAGAACGAACAATATGATTAAGGACTGCGATGACGATGTCGATGCTGACGATGAGGATGATGAAGCTAATGATGATGATGATGATGATGATGATGATGATGATGATGATGATGATGATGGTGGTGATGATGATGATACTGCTGATGATGATGATGATGATGATGATGATGACCATGAGGATGATGAAGCTAATAGAGATGTTGATTATGATGATGATGCTGCTGATGATGATTATGCTGTTGCTGATGCTGATGATGATGACGATGATGATGATGCTGCTGATGATGATGATGGTGGTGATGCTGATGATGATGATGAGGAGGAGAAGGATGCTGGTAATGGTGATGGTGATGCTGATGTCAATGATGATGATGCTGATTCTGCTGATGCTTCTGCTGCTGCTGCTGCTGATGATGATAATGATGATGATGATGGCGATGACGATGCTGATGCTGCTGAGGGGGATGCTGATGCGGATGCTGATGCTGATGCTGATGCGGGTCCTGATGCTGATGCTGATGCTGGTGGTGATGCTGATGATACGGATGGTGAATTGGGTGATCACGTTGGTGCTGATGCTGATGAGGATGCTGTTTTTGATAATGCTTCTGCTGCCGATGGTGATGATGCTGATGATGACGATGATGAGGTGTTGATGATACTGATGATGCTGATGATGATGATGATGCTACTGATGATGATGCTATGATGCTGCTGATGATGATGATGATGGTTCATATTCTGATTATGGTTATGATTCTGATTCTAACGACGATGATGATGCTGCTGGTGCTGATCATGCTGATGATGATGATGGCGATGATGATGGTGATGCTGATACTGATGGCGACGATGACGGTGATCATGCTGCTGCTGCACCTGCTCCTGCTGCTGCTGATGCTCGTGATGATGATGATGAGGAAGATGCTGATGCTGCTGTTGCTGATGATGATGAGGAGGAGGAGGAGGAGAAGGAGGAGGAGGAGACACGCACTAGTAATCATACGTATGCCGTTTTTGTTCTGATGCCGCTCTGCACCAGAGGCAGAACGAAGTCAGAGCGAGGAATGGAATTACGAAACCATATCGAAAACGATTAGCTCGAGCCCTCGTGAAAAGGGTGCCTCCACGCCCCCGCTGCGCGATATCCCGCGATATGGCGCCGTGCCGTGCCGTGACGACGACGACGACGACGACGACGACGACGACGACGACGACGACGACGACGACGGCGACGACGACGACGACGATGCCGTCGACGACGTGGCCCCGCGGAGAGGCAGATTGGCCCCGCCCCTCCGCGGGCGCCGGAGTACGGAGTGTCGGTTCCAGCGTTCGGGTTTGCTGGCTGCGGCCCCAGCTTGCCAAAGGTGTGCCGCGCCGTGCACAGGCCTCCGACATTTTTTTTTTTTTTTTTTTTTTTTTTTTTTTTTTTTTTTTTTTTCAATTTTGGTGTTTCTTCAGAGGAGGAAAGGGTACCCAATACCGCTACCCTTCGCCGGCTTTCCCCTTGTGTCGGCCTCCTGGGAGGCCCTCGTCGCCACCGCTGAATTCGCCTCGAAATTCTGGTCGGAACGCACCCTGGGAGAGGTCTTGGGAGCAGCGGTATCGGTACCTCTTGAGTTCCCATTTTTTCTTGTTGGATTTTGCCCCCTGGGGGTATGATGTTCCAACCTACTTTAGCCCCGTTCTAGGGCCCCGGGGCCATCCAGAGTGGATCTGGGATCGGAGGTGGATAGACCTCCCACCCTGGCACGTCGATTAAGGAATTGGCCGTTTTCGGTTCCCGAGAGGGCGTCGCGGCCGTCATTTTTGCGGGTCCAGGTCCGTCGGTTTCGGTCCCAGGCCGTTTTCACTGAGGGGAGGTTTACTACAGGGAGGTTTGTCCACCGCCGATGGGACGCGAGGCTACCCCCAGGGGAGGGGTCGGGAACTCTGGGGCCGCGCATCGGAAACAGGCATGCCAGAGGATGCCTGGGTGGCTCTGGAGCAGGCTCGTCGACACGGTGCAGCCAGGACGCTAGAATGAGGGCCACCTTGGGCTCCTCCTCTTCCCTCCTCCTCCTCCTCCTCCTCCTCCGCCTCAGCCGCCGACGCGGCCCAGACCCCCCCTTGCCAGAGGCGGCCGCCCCGAGGTTGCCCTGCTGTGATGGGGGCTGCCGCGGCCCGCAGGCGCTGATCCCTGTGTGCCGCCCCACCTGGGGCTGGCGGCACGCTGCCGCTCAGGCGCCGCGCAATGCGCGCCGTGGGGCGCTGTGCCTGCGGCTCCATGCTGAAGCTGATCATGGCCACGTGGATTGGAGTCGTCGGCGCCCTGCGCTGGTGCTTCCTGGGCTCGTCGTACCCCCACTCGCTGGTAACGGAATACCACCACGACGGGGTCTCGACGGTGCTGTGCAACGTGGGCATCAATGGTGTGCCTGGGACAAGGGTACGCGCGTGGCAGGCGGCGTACCACCATGCGGACACGGCGACGTACCACCACACCATCCTGGTCGGGTGGCTCTGGAGTCGGCAGGGTACGAAGGCGTGTGGAGGTGCCATCATGCTGAACGAGACGTGGATCGGGGGGAAGGGCGTCTGGCGCTTCCAGTCGGAGCAGGTGATGATTGCGGTGATGGTGCTCCCCCCCAAGCCGAACAAGGCGGGCAGCCCCGAAGTCTATTCGGACACGTGCGACCAGCGGCGGGCGCATGACTGGCATTGCACGGTGGGAAGGATGGCGATCAACACGTGCCACGACTGCGGCCCCACCTTCGCGGGCTCCTACGGCCAGAGCACCCCCATGTGTGCGAGGTGGGACCGTACCAAACTCAGCCAGGCGACTCTCACTGGTGAAGGGCGAGAAGAGTTGCTGGAGGAGTTGCAGAATGAGCCCGAGTCCCATCGTGCGGCCTTCGAGATGCTGGAGAGTAGGGCGATCATGACGGGGCACACGGCACACCTGATCAAGGAGCTGGATGAGGAGGACATCCGCTACGCCACGAACGTGACGAGGACACGCAGGTGCAACCTCACTGTGAGTATCGACGCGGTCGATGCGAGGTGTGCCGTTCGCAGTGGCAGCGGACGCCCCAAGGGCGACACGTCGGTGCCAGAGACTCTCATGCAGAACTATCACGTGGTCCACGTGTGGGCGGCCTTCGAGAGAAGACAGAACGCTGAGTGTACGACCATCACCTTCTGCAAGTTCATGGTGAGCTCCTGCGTGGGCGCGCCCATGGACGATATCTTCAAGCCGCTGCAGGTGCCGAAGGATATGGCCTACGCTGCGGACGGTGTGGTGGTACCCAAGAGGAACGACATGTACATGGACCAGTCGCCGGCAACACGGCAGTATGCGCTGATTCGGAGCAAGCAGGACGTGGTGCCAGCGTTGGAGTCGAGGCTACGGGACACCCAACGTGCGCGGCGGTGCCGCGCGGTGAGGGGCATTAGCATGAAGACGGTGATCTTGGAGGACTACATGGAGGATGCCAATGCCTGGCAGGTGGAGGCCTAGACGTTCTCGTTCGACGCGCGGGCACTGAGGGACAAGGTCAATCTGTTCAAGGACAAGGAAAAGGCGGCAAGGGACGCGGGTGACGCCGCGATGGTCGAGTGCTTGGCAAAGATGGGGGTGGGGCGCGCCAACTGGCAGACACTCGTGGAGTGGTCGGCGGCCATGGTGGGCGACCCGCCAGATTTCGTGATGTTCTGCCGCCGCGTGAATTGCTACCAGTCGAACATGATCAAGAGTGTGTTCATGGTCACCGACCAGACTGGGGATATGGGAGAAGAACTCTCGGAGTGGATCGACGTATCAGCGTGAGGGCAGCCGCGGACCATTGCCATCACCAGCGGCGTGCGCCTACCTGTTCGGCTTGCTCGGGTCGCTAGGTGTGAAGCTTGGGCGTGGACCTGGCCATCGATGTGTGGCCGCGCACAGCGCCGCGCCTTCGAGCGTGGCTGTGCTGCCGCGGCACCAGGGTAACGATGTAGTGGTCTGAGGCCACGGACAGCGGGCAGTAGCTTATGCGATTTTGACTTGTGCGTAGTGGCCCTCGCCCGCCTGCTTCTCGCCTCCTCTCCCTCGCGGCCGCTCGGGCCCTCGTTCGCCCCCGCCTTCGGTCCCCCTCGGTCGGGCCCGGTGTCGGTCCTCGGTCGGTCCCGCCTCCCTGTGCGAGCAGCGCGGCGCGTGTAGCGTGCTTGTGTCCGATTTTTTCCACGGCACGTGAGTTTGCACGGCACAGTACATTCATTGCTCATCAGCTGCGTACTACTACTACTCCTCCGCCTCGTCCTCCTCCTCCTCCTCCTCCTCCTCCTCCTCCTCCTCCTCTTGCTCCTCCTTCTCCTCCTCCTTCTCTTGCTCCTCCTCCTCCTCTTGCTCCTCCTCCTCCTCCTCCTCCTCCTCCTCCTCCTCCTCCTCCTCCTCCTCCTCCTCCTCCTCCTCCTCCTCCTCCCCTTGATCCTTCTCCTCCTTCTGCTCCGACGTGAGGTGTTTCTTTCTCCAGTGAGCAGTGCCGCAGTCGAGGAGGTGGTCATGCAATTGTTTCGTTCTCAGGTTTGCAGCGCTGCAGTCGAGGGAGTGGTCATGGATCGGCGCCCCACGGTCATTCGTCTAGCGTCTAGTCGTGCTCCTCCTCCTGTCACGCTCATGCTCGAGAGAGCGGTCATGCTCATCCTCTTTTCGTTCACGGTGATACCCTTGGCATCGCTCGGACGTGTGCTTGTTTTTCTCGACGACGACCATCGAGGAGCATCTTGGATCATCGAACAAAAAGAAACCGCACGGTACCGAAAAGTGCACGGGGAATGGACGTCCGAGCGACGGCCAATACCCCTCAGGGCCCTGTTCCCCCAACTCCGAGGATCCCCCCCTCCGCGGCCGTCCTGGACCACGCCGGGCCGGTTGGTGCGCGCACTGCCCCCCCCCTCGAGTTGGGCCTTGGCGTTCGGGCCGCTCCTCGAATCCAGGTTTAAGTCGGACCCGTCCCTCTCCAGGGGGAAAATTCAAAAATAGTACAAAATAGTCAGTGGACATTTTTTCCAGTATTTTTGGGCACTGAGCAAACGGAAGTGGCCGAGGGCACGAACGCACAGGCGTGTTCCTCTTTGCGCACCGCTGGCACGAAGGCGCAGGCGTGCCCCCCCGCTGGGTTCTCCCCCTCCTTGCACCGACATCGAGACGTGGAGAACCACGAGACGTGGAAAACCAGGGCATCCTCCTCTTCTCCCTTCCTGTCCCCTCAGATTCTCGCGTCGTGGACATCATCACGGCTGGCAGGGTTTTGGATATCTTCGGCCTCCAGAGGCCCTCAACGAGTCCCGTGAACGCCACGCTTTATGATTTATAGTTTTTTTGCGCACGGTGTCGTCTGCGCATATCTCGGCGGGGTTTAACCCGCTTTACACCTTGCCTGTGATCGTGGCGTGTCACCTCGTTGGACTGCTCGCACAAGAGTTCCGTCCGCCTTGAGTCGCCTGGAAGAGGCCGTCGGGTGGTGTGCCGGGGAGTCACGGGGCTACCGACACATATTTTCTTTGCCTCAGATGCTGTGTGTCGATTCATCGGAGGGGAGGGCCGACGTTGCCCCATCAGTGAGACTACTGCTGCTGTACATCGCCCTGTCATTGCGCAACAAAAAGCGGTACGTAGCACGACGACTCTATCGCGCCCTTTTTGGGTCCTCGGCTGGATCTGCCCAGGAGCAGCGGAAGCCGTCGGAGGCGCGCTTGCCACGCTGGCTGCGGCGGCGCTTCAGCAGAGGAGCGTCACTGTACCGATGCCGCCACGCTTCCCTCGTCGCCACGGCTGGATTCGCCTTGACATCCTGGTCATAACGCACCCCAGGAGAGTTTGTGGAGTAACGTTAAGTCGGGCCTGTCTCTCTACAGGAGGGAAATTCAGAAATAGTCCAAAAATAGTCGGTGGACGATCTTTTGACTATTTTTGAATTTTTTTAAACATTTTTTTGGGTATTCTTTATTTTTCGTCCAAAATCCGCCTGTAGAACACGCGCGACCTGACGGTATGATGTTTTTTTTGTCTGATTCCCCAGCCCTGGCCCCATCGTCGAGCAGCGAAAGGGCTGCTGCGGGCCCCGCGACGATAAAGCCATCCCGGGCGGCACCGTGCTGGTGCCACGGGCGCGCGGGATGGGGCGGCCGAGACGCGGCTGCCCAGAGAGAGAGAGAGAGAGGCCGCGCAGTCCCCGTCAGAAGATGAGGGGCGTGTTTTCCACCACCACCAGAAGTTGCAGGGGGAGGGGGCCCTCCACCTCCTCCACCTCCTCCTCCACCTCCTCCTCCTCCTCTTTGTCGTCGTCCTCCTCCTCCTCGTCCTCCTGCTCCTTCTCCCCTCCTACTTATGGTGGTGATGGTGGATAACAGGCCCCGTCAGAAGAGGCGGATGGGTGGGCCGGGGAGGCTCGGCGGCAGCGTGCGCAGGGGGAGAACAGGAGGGTCGAGCGCCTCCTTGCCGTCCCCCGGCGCAGCAGCTCCGAGTCTTGCGCCCTGCTTCCTGGTCGTGCAGGTCCGAGTGCTTCACCCCCCCGCAAACCACCCCAACCCAACCCGAGGGCCTCGATTTGCCCTCCATCTCCAGTGGGGGGGGGGTCGGGGGATATCGATAAGACACATATGGAACCCGTGCCCCCCCCCCGCAGCCCGAAATTCGGGTCTTCGAGTCGGGCTGGGGTGGTCTGGTGGGTAGGTAGTCGGTGCTCGCTCGATGCCCGCGGAGCGGGCACGGTCGGGTTCCGCGCTGGTGGCACCGAGGCGCTCTTGGGGGGAGTCCTCGAGGTTCTTTGCCTCCCGCTAGCCCTGGTTCTTCGAGCGGCGGCGAAGCGTTCCGGTTTCCTGTTACAGGCCGACAGTAAAGTCAGGCTTGTCCCTCTACAGGAGGAATCTATAACATAAGTCAAAACGTAATACGGGGACGATTGATTGATCATTTTTTGATTATGTGGGAGTTTTTTTTGGGGGGGTATTTTTGGTGTTTGGTCCAGAATCCGCCTGTAGGGGGACAGGCCCGACCTAAGCCTACAGTGTAGGCCCACCAAAAAGAATGTTCCAACAGCCCTGTGTGGTCTGCACGAGGTGCTCAGGAGAACGTCTGGCTGGGACTGTCTTGCTTTGCAGGGAGTTCAAGATAACCAGGACGGCATGCCCGGGCTCGGTCTCGCGGGCCTACTCTAAAATCACATGGTGAAATTTATTAAAATCGTTTTTTCTTTCTAAAATCTTCGGGCTTCTGTTCTAAGACTCTGGTTTGTTCTTAGGACGCTCTCGGGTTCTACGAACATTACGTGGTAGGCCCATGGGAATGCCGGGCCGGTCGGTCCCTTCTAAATATGGGGTCGCACATGGCAGGCTCTTCCAGCGACGCTGAGGTTGGCTGAGCATGGGCGGCGGGACATGGGCGGCTCGTCGTTGGGAGTCTTGAGGTGGGCAGTTCCTCGCAGGGCTATACTCCAACCCTTCCCCGGCTGCGTACAGGCCTGACGAAGGTGCCGCCATGTAGGGTTTTTACTTGACACGGGCCCTCAAGACCGTTTCTCAAGCAACCTCCTTCGTTCCTCCTCCCTCCTCCACTCTTTCTCCTCCCTCTTTCCTTCTGGTTGCCGCTTCCCTCGCGCTTCTGCTCCTGGTCTGCTTTTGCTTCTCCTCCGCCGCCTCCTTGTCCTTCTCTTGCTCCCGCTGCTCCTCTTGCTCCTTCCGCTGCTGCTGCTGCTTCTTCTACCCCTCTCTCACGCTGGTGCCGATATTGTCGTTGCTGCGTATCCTAATTCATGTGCAGAGGATTGGGCATCTTTGAGGTAAGCTAAGTGTTACGGGCCATGCATTTGAATACGCCTAAGGTCGTCGACATGAGAGGCGCTGTAGCCGCGGAGGCCACGCGAAGAGGGGGAAGAGAACATGTGCACAAGGAAGAGGATGAGATCCCCTGGCCGATTTCGACGGACCACATAAGGTATTTTGTCCGGGAGTGTTCACATTTGTTTCAAGATGTTTACGCCATTTCGCCGACCACCACGAGAAGTGAGAAGTCGACGCAGTCGTTGGGCTCAGGTAGGAGTTTTAGTGATTTGTGCTACTCGGAAGGCGTCCAACGAGTGGAAGGGGAGAAGGAGGAGGAGGAGGAGGCGTAGGAGGAGGTCTTTTCTGGGAGTTTGGGGAGCTCTTTGGGCCGTCCGTGAACTTTCTTGGAACGTCTTGGGGACCTCTCTGGGGCGTGTTGGGAAGTTTTGCGGCCATCTTGCCTCTTCGAGCTTCCCCTCTTGGGCCTCTCTTGGGCGTTTCCGGAGGCCGTTTTGAGGGCTTCTCTGGCTGTGTTGGGGGCCTCTTGGGTCGTTTTTGGCAACCTCCTGGACCGTCTCCCGGTCCTCTTGGGGGCTTCTGGGGCCCTCTCGGCCCAGTCAGGGGAGCCTCACGCGCCGTCTATTTTTTAATATATATTTTTTGTTTTAAGAATCTCGACATGGCAGGAATCCGGAAATCTGGTTAAACAAAACCAGCTGAAGCTCAAGGATGTTTGTGTCTTGACCTGGCGCTCCTGCGCAGAGCACGCACGGACCGCGTGGGCAGGGCAGCCCGACGATCGGGGGATGCAGGGGCGCACTCGTTCAAGACTAGAAGACGCATCTCGTACGGGCGGCCCCTGCACGCTTGGATCAGGGGCACTGGGGGATCCATCGATCCCCAATCGCCCACTCATCGCCGATAGGGGCCCGATAATCCACCCCACCGCCCAGGGCCGTGCGGAGTTAGCTGTCGGGGGCCTCTCGCCGATCCATCGGCGATGTGTCGCCGATGTCATCTGGATGCTTCCTCGAGTCGCAGCAAGCCAAAGCACATTCAGCATCACCCAAACACACTCATACTGCGTGTGGGCTGCCCCCCCCCCAAGGACGGCGCGCGCTTGGAAACCTCGTGGTATCTGTTGGGCGGCTGGTGGCGCCCTCTGGCCATGCAGCCCACGCAGCGAGATGTGATATGAGCACTGTGCCATCTGTTCGTTCAGTTCGGGCGTGCGCCTGCAAGGGGGGCGCATGGTGTCGGTACGTCCTTCTACGTCCACCCACTGGCTGGTGGCCAGAAGAGCATCTTGCACTTCGGCGGGGTACCCCGGGTGTTGGTACGTCCTTCTACATCCAACCTACCCCCTGGCCAGCAGAATCACCTTGCACTTCGGCGGGGTACCCTTTGGGTGTTGGTACGTCCTTCTACATCCAACCTACCCCCTGGCCAGCAGAATCACCTTGCACTTCGGCGGGGTACCCTTTGGGTGTTGGTACGTCCTTCTACATCCAACCTGCCCCCTGGCCAGCAGAATCACCTTGCTCTTCGGCGGGGTACCCTTTGGGTGTTGGTACGTCCTTCTACATCCAACCTACCCCCTGGCCAGCAGAATCACCTTGC
>CAUYUJ010016025.1:95415-137227 GCA_963575745.1 Prorocentrum cordatum | reverse complement strand
GGCGGGGTACCCTTTGGGTGTTGGTACGTCCTTCTACATCCAACCTACCCCCTGGCCAGCAGAATCACCTTGCACTTCGGCGGGGTACCCTTTGGGTGTTGGTACGTCCTTCTACATCCAACCTACCCCCTGGCCAGCAGAATCACCTTGCACTTCGGCGGGGTACCCTTTGGGTGTTGGTACGTCCCTCTACATCCAACCTACCCCCTGGCCAGCAGAGTCACCTTGCACTTCGGCGGGGCACCCTTTGGGTGTTGGTACGTCCTTCTACATCCAACCTGCCCCCTGGCCAGCAGAATCACCTTGCACTTCGGCGGGGTACCATTTGGGGTGTTGGTTACGTCCTTCTTACATCCATACATCCAACCTACCCCATGGCCAGCAGAATCACCTTTGCACTTCGGCGGGGGTAGCCTTGTGTCGGTCCTCTCGGTAGTCTTCTAACCATCATCGTATCTTTCAGTTGTGCAGGTTCTCAACCTTCCTTGACCACTTCACGGCCGGGGTACCATTCTGGGGTTTGGTACGTCCTTTACTAGCGCCTCTATGACACATACCTAACAAACTCTTACCCCCTAGGCAGCAGACATCACCGGATGCACCGCTTCCGCGAGGAGATGGCCTCTGGTGCTCCTTCGGATACGGCGCCTCATCTACATACAAACCTGCCCCCTGGCCAGCAGAATCACCTTGCACTTCGGCGGGGTACCCTTTGGGTGTTGGTACGTCCTTCTACATCCAACCTTCCCCCTGGCCAGCAGAATCACCTTGCACTTCGGCGGGGTACCCTTTGGGTGTTGGTACGTCCTTCTACATCCAACCTACCCCCTAGCCAGCAGAATCATCTTGCACTTCGGCGGGGTACCCTTTGGGTGTTGGTACGTCCTTCTACATCCAACCTACCCCCTGGCCAGCAGAATCACCTTGCACTTCGGCGGGGTACCCTTTGGGTGTTTGGTACGTCCTTCTACATCCAACCTACCCCCTCCAGCAGAATCATCTTGCACTTCGGCGGGGTACCCTTTGGGTGTTGGTACGTCCTTCTACATCCAACCTACCCCCTGGCCAGCAGAATCACCTTGCACTTCGGCGGGGTACCCTTTGGGTGTTGGTACGTCCTTCTACATCCAACCTACCCCCTGGCCAGCAGAATCACCTTGCACTTCGGCGGGGTACCCTTTGGGTGTTGGTACGTCCTTCTACATCCAACCTGCCCCCTGGCCAGCAGAGTCGCCTTGCACTTCGGCGGGGCACCCCAGGGTGGAGGCGAGACAGGGCGGGCCTCCCCGGAAGGTCCGGAAGGGCTCCGGCCTTCCGAGACGTCTTCTGTCGAGCCTCCCTTGAGAACCGGGAGAACTTCTCAGAAGCCCGGAGCGCTCCTGGCCTGTCCCCACTCACTTCCCTTACGTCGGGCGTGTCCCCCTACAGGAGGTGTATTCGAAGATAGGCAAGCAATCATCCGGGGACGATGCTTTCAGCACTTTTGGGCACTTGTTGCATATTTGTTTGGCTATTATTGATGTTTTGGCCGCGATCACCCTGTAGGGGGACAGGCCCGACCTAACACTTCCCCCCACGGCTCGCCTCCGAGGTGAATCCAGAAGTACTCCTCTGGGCCAGACTTCTAAAAGACGGCCCCGAGAGGGCCCGAGAGCCTCCAGACAGCCCCAACCCGAGGGCCTCAATTTGCCATCCATCTCCAGTGGGCGGGGGGGTCGGGGAACATTGTGAAAACACGTACGGAACCCGTACCCCCCCCCAATCCGACAATCGGGTCTTCGGGTTGGGCTGGGGTGGTCTGGGGGGTAGTAGTCAAGACTGACATCCCCCGGGCGCGCCGCCCATCTGGCCAGCCAGAAGAAGCCTCGCGAACGGCCCGCCCGTGCGCGCGTGGATGGGCGCGGCCGGGTGGCAGCGTCGGGGGGAAGCAGCGGCCGGCACCGCCGAGGGAGGCCCCCCCCCGTTGGACCTCGCGCGGGGGGGCGAGACGAGTGGAGGGCAGCGAGGGCCGTAGAAATGAGCCCTTGATTGGGGCTCGCGTCGTTTCAGCCCTTTCCCCTTTCCTCTTCCTCCTCTTCCTTCTCTTCCTCCTCTTCCTCCTCCTCTTCCTCCTCTTTTCCTCCTCTTTCCTCCTCCTCTTCCTCCTCTTTCCTCCTCTTCCTCCTCTTTCCTCCTCTTTCCTCCTCTTCCTCCTCTTTCAGCCCTTTCGCAAGCTGCCTGGCATCGTCGCGGTCAAACAAACAAATAAAATAACAAGGGCACTCGAGGCCCTCCCCAAGGGGGCCCTCTCGGGCCCCCAAGGGGGCCCAGAGGGTCCGACAAATGCACCTTCCTTCCCCCCTCATTCAGGGGCAACGATAGGGGGGGATAGGCATAGAGGGGGACGTATCGACCCCCAACCGCCCATGGATCGCCGATAGGGGCCCGATAGCCCCAACCTGCCCAGGAAGGTGCGGATTCACGATCGGAGGCCTGTCGCCGATCTATCGGCGACGTACCGCCGCTTCCAGGTCGATGCATCTACCCCTGTGCCGGTCCCTCCCATCGTTGCCCCTCACTTAATCGACGCCCATCAATCAATCAACGCCCCCCCATCAATTTGTCGCCCCCCCATCCATCGACGCCCAGCCCCCCCCCCCTCGCGAGGCGGATCGCCAGCGGCCGCCGGGCCGCCCGCAGCCTGCGAGCAGCACGGGGGGCGTCGCCTGGGTCATCGACGTGGGGGTCGGCCGGGGCGGCAAGAGACTGCCGCCGCCGCTGCTCCTGCTGCAGGGGCCTTCGCATCGCTCGGACGTGTGCATGTTTTTCTCGGCGGGGACCATCGAGGAGCATCCTTGACCAGCGAGGCGAACAAAAACACGCGCGAGACCGACAAATGCACGGGGAGTGGACGTCCGAGCGATGGCAAGGGGCAGCGGCAGGGAAAGACGGGCTCAGGTCGGCGCCAACCCAACATCCTGTACTATGTGTGCGTCTCCCCCCCCAGGGGCGACGCGCGCGCGCCGAGACATCTTTTGGTGTTAGCTCCGTGCCGGGCGCTTTCTGACCATACCGCTCGGGAGATGATTTACTACAACATGTTTATACTACTATGTGTTCGGGTCGGACGCACGCCTCCAATGCGGGCATGTAGTGCTAGGATGTCCCGGTGCGTCCCATCAGGGGGGGGATGCCTCGACCAGGAGCCGGTTCTGGGCCTGTTTCCCTCTGGGCTCGTTGCCTCGCCGGCGCCCAGCCCCAGCGGTGGAGGTTGACCAGGGGCCCCCAGGGGCAAGGCTAGGGGGAGCTAGGCTCGGAGGGGGACGCATCGACCCCCCAATCGCCCAGTCATCACCGACAGGGGCCCACTAGCCCCAACCTGCCGAGGAGCGTGCGGATTGGCAACCGGGGGCCTCGCGTCGATCTATTGGCGATAGATCGCCGATTCCAGGTCGATTTCTCCCCCCCCCTCTGCCAGTCCCCCGTGTCGTTGCCCCTCGCGGCTGATCCTGCCAGCATCGTCTGACCTGTCCCCATGCCCCCTGGGCCAGGTACGGTCGGACCGAGGTATAAGATCGAGGTCGGTTCGAGGAGGGTGCCCTCATGTTCTTCGTGCTTGTTGGATGTTCTTGTCCATCCTGGGGGAGGGTACCGTCGAGTGATCTGATGGTTTGGAGTGTTTTGGCCGGCGGAGGGTTTCATGTTCTCGAAGGATGTTCTTCTGTATTTGGTCCAGCCGTATCTCGGCCCCACCAGCTTACCCTCCCAGGGAGGTCGGCCGGGGCAAGAGACGAGCTGCCGCGGCTGCCGCCGCCGTTGCTCCTGCTGCCCCCCGCGCGGGCGCTCGCCTGCTCTCCGCCGCATCGTCTCACCGAGCCCCTGTCTCCGTTGGAGACACGTTTTTTTAGTATCATCTGTATTATCATTATGATTCTTATTCTTCATATGTATATAGTCGTCTTCATCTCTTTGTTATTATTCCATCATTATTATTCGACTTAACGTTGCTATCATACATTATTATTGCTATTGTATGATGATTCTTAGCACTACTGTTATATGGTTATTATAAATATCATTATTCCTGTTATGATTATTAGTATGATTCTTATGACTCGCATTACCATTATTATCATTCGTACCATTCGCATCATCATTCTTATTCGAATAAGCATCATCAGTATCATTGTTAGTGCTATTTATTATTATTATTGGTAGTAGTGTTGTCTATGAATATTTTGATACATGCATGTATATCTACATGTATATAAATATACATGTTTCATGTTTCCCCCTTGGCGGTAACGGGCGTGATCGGTGCGCGCCGCCTCGTCGCGTCGAGCCCCGCCCCCGTCGGAGGCTTTTTTTGTTCCGGCCCCCCCGGCGACAACGGGCGTGACCAGGCTCGGGACGCTAGAGACAGGGGGTGCAGCAAACGAGGGCACCAGGAACGCCGATTTCCACGCTTGGCTATAGCCAAGACGCTGAAATACGGAACGGTTTGGGTTCGGAAAGGGGCTCGATGTTCCGAAGGTCCTTCTATGGTTGTTCCTCTTGCCCTCCTCGTGAACTTCGGCGCTCTTGAGGCCCAAAAGGGGGTTCGTTCCTCAGTCATCCTTCCTTTCTGCAGCAACCCGACCGTGTGTCCCCGTCTCGGGGGCCCTGGGCGCCGCAGCGAACGGGGGCATGTGGAAAAAAACCTGAGCCCCCGTTTGGCCAAGCCCCCGCGTGCGAAGCCCCGACGAGGCGGGGCGGGGCGCGTCGCGGCTCGCGCCGGCGCGCCGAGAAAGGGAATGTGCGCAGGAGAGCGGCTCCCGGGCGGCCCGAGCTGGGCCACGGCACCTCGGTCCCGGCAGGTCGCCCCCCCCCCCCCCCCCATTTCGGAGGCGGCAAAGAGGAGGGTGATGACTTAGGGGGGAGTGGATCTCATGGCGGGGGCCACGATATTTCCCCAGATTTCAGGGCGCCTCTTCTTGTTTCAATGCGTGCGCGCCGTCAGGGAATGTGCGCAGGAGAGCGGCTCCCGGGCGGCCCGAGCTGGGCCACGGCATCTCGGTCCCGGCAGGTTGGCCCCCCCCCCACTGGTGTCACCACCCACCGAACGACCCCAACCCAACCCGAAGGCCGCAGTTTTCCCTCCACTTCCAGGGCGGGGGGGTCGGGGAACGTTGAGCACGCACATGGAATTCGTACCCCCCCCAACCCGAAATTCGGGTCAACTTCGGGTCTTCGGGTTGGGTTGGGGGTGGGCCTCGCGGAGCCTGAAGGAGCAGGCGTGCTCCTGCGCCCTGCCGTGCGCAGCGCGCAGAGGGCATGCTCGGGAGGGCGGGAGACACATGGACGCAATGAATCGTCGACCCCCCAGGAGAATGTGGGAAACTATGGGAAGTGGGGGGGAAGACGAGGCCCAGAAAATATGGGAAAACATGGGGAATCCTAGGATTTGTGTATCTATATGTGTGTCCCTGAGCTCCTGTGCATGCGTGCTACGAGAAGGGGCGCTGCCGTCCCTCCCCGCGGCCAGGCATTGTCGCGGGGGGCGGGGGTGCACGTGGGGCAGAGGAACCAGGAGCAACGGTAGTCGAAAAAGAGAAAAACACACAAACAGAAACCTTGGGCGTTCCGCGCAGATATCTTGGATCCGCGCCTGGGCCCCCCCAGCGGCGCCTCCGGCACCGCCCCGGGCGCGCTCCGCGCGCGAGGGAGGGGTGCCCCAGCGCAGGACCAAGAACTCCGCTCGGAGCGTCAACTTTTTTATGTTTATGCCGCTTTCTCTTCCTCTAATGGTGGGGACGGGCCCCGCGAGGCCCGAAGGAGCAGGCGCACTCCTGCGCCCTGCTGTGCGCTGCGCGCAGATGCGAGGGAGGAGAAACCACCCCGACCGGACAGTTGGCGTTCACTAAACGGCCCTGGGCGTTTACTGAAAGCCCTGCCCTGTTCGATTCCCTCTCTGGGTGCGTTTGCTAAACGGCCTCGCTTGTCGGGGTGATTCTTCTGGGGGTGGATTTTTTACCCTCTGCAGACTGCGTGCGCGCCACGAGAAGGGGCGCTGCCGTCCCTCCCGGCGGCCAGCCGTTGCCGCGGGGGGTGGGGGTGCTCGAGCAAGTGTTGCCCGCAGCGTAGGAGGGCGCCAGTGAGTCACGTGGGGCAGAGGAACCAGGAGCAACGACAGTCAGGCGATCGCAAGCATGGATCAAGGGTGCGTGGATTATCGATGGAGCGAGGCGGCACTGGCCGCATTTCGGGGAGGGCACCTCCCCCGATCCATGTTGGCGCGCCCCCGAGAGTCACGTGCGGCAGAGGAACCGGGAGCAACGACAGGGGGGGATAGGCAGCGGGGGGA
Source organism: Prorocentrum cordatum (assembly GCA_963575745.1). NCBI lineage: Eukaryota > Dinophyceae > Prorocentrales > Prorocentraceae > Prorocentrum > Prorocentrum cordatum. Next base: position 130,905 of record CAUYUJ010016025.1, on the reverse strand, counting down.
CGCATCGATCCCTCGTTAATGGAATGCCGCTTGGGGCCCGATAGCCCCCCCCCCCCACACAGGCCAGGTGCTTGCGGATTCACCACTGGGGCTCTATCGCCGATCTGTCGGCTCGCCGATTCCAGGCTGACGCTCCCTTATGCCAGTCCCCCCTTGATTCGCTGCCCCTCAAGGAAGGCCCCTCCAGGGTGCGTTGCAGCTGGGTCCCCCGTTTTCACCCGCGCCCTGTACCTGGTGAGCGCATGGCCTGTGCCCTCGCGGGCTCAGCTTTCTTTGCTGTGCCTCTTGTCGCTCATCTGTCTTCTGCTGCGCTTACCTAGGTGGAATTTGTAGGCCATAGCTCGTGCGTCGGTTCTTTGCATTTCATTCCCAACCATCCTGAGGTGTTGGGTCCTCGTTTTGAAGAGACGGTGCCACGCGTCCTCCTGCTGCTGCTGCTGCTCCTCCTCCTTTTCCTTCCCTCCTCTCCTCCTCCTCCTCCCCCTCCTCCTTCTCCTCCTCCTCTTCCTAGGCGTCGTGCCATTCTCAAGCCCATTTTGGCAGCTTGGGAGAATTGGCCGACCCTACGGCGCCGGCCCACGGAGAGCCAGCGTCAACGGCGAAGCGCACCCACACCCCAGAGCCCGCCTGGCATAGGCGACTCCGCCTCCAGCGACAGCAGGCAAGGAGGATCGTGACAGTCGCGCAGGCAGGCCTCTCGCAACGCCACGGCCATCATCACTTCGCGATGGGCAAGTACTGGCAACAGCATTCCCAGAGCTCCCAGAGTCATCATCGTGAGAGGCCATGGACGACATGCAAGAGATGCGGGCGCTGGGAGTACGATGACGCGCTGCCAGACCTGCACTGGAAGTGCAGGTGCGGCGCGTTATTCGGACGCAAAGGCAAGGACAAGAAGGGCGCCACGGCAGCAGGGGAGGGCTTGCTGAAGGCGCTAGAGGATGTATCCACACAGATATCGGGGTTGGCTTACAGCCAGAGATCGCACAGCAGATGGCGATTGTGGTCGGAGCAGTGGCAGCAGAAGCCAAACCAGCCCCCGCCCCGAAGAGCGCTGCGACGAGACTCGCAGACGCCGCCTGGGACCTGGAACAGAAGAACAAAGCCTTCGACAAGGCGTTCTCGGTCAGGGATGAGGCGAAGATCAAGCTACAAAAGCTAGAGGCCGACCTGCAGGATAAATCGCAGGCGGTAGTGGCAGCAGAGCAGGAGGTCGCGAAGATCAGGCTCGAGAGCAGCAGCAGCAAGAAACCCTCCCTCCTGCACGACATCCTCACCATGGCCCCAGACGCGCTCGAGCAAGAGACCTTGCAGGACTTAGACGAGGCTCTGGAAGCTAACGGAGAGGAGGTAAATGAGGAGGCGATCGCAGAGGTCAATCGGGCGAAGGAGAAGATGCTGTCCGAATTCAAGGATCGCACCACACAGTTCGTCTCGCAGCTGAAGTCTCACCTGGAGTCAGCCAAGCAGACGGCGGCGGCGGACAAGGCAGCGGCAACCCAGACGGCCAAGAAGCACAAGCAGGACGGCGCCTCCAAGGCCGACGTGACCATGGAGCAGCAGCAGCAGCCCGCCGCCCAACCCCCGCCCCAGAAGGCCCAGGGCGAGCCCCAGGCGGCCGAGGGAGGCGGGGGTTCCAGCGCCAGCGCCAGCGCCAGCGCCAGCGCCGCGGGCACGAGCGCAGGCGCAGGCGCAGGCGCGGCAGCTGCGGCGGGCGCAGCAGAAACCGTCCAGAACGGGGCCCCCGACACACCGCGAGAAGTCCAAGGAAGAAGGCCGGTGAGATTGCCAAGCAGAGGTTGCTACCGGCGGCGCGCTCACAGCAGTCCCAGCAGCCACCCGCTGCGGGCGCCGCCGCAGCATCCGCCTGACGGCGGCCAGGTCAGACCCGTGTGGCCCACGAGCGGCATACTAGGCAAGTATTCATCGGGAACATCAATGAGTGGGGTGTCAAAGCCAGCATATTCATCAAAGAGTCCGTGGACTCATACGATGCGTTCATGCTGCAGGAGACACACGTCAAATCTTTTAGACTGGCCGAGTTGGAACAGGATGTCAGAGGCTGGGGCCTCAAGGCCGCTTTTTCCGCAGCTCGGCAGAGCGAGACCTCGCAGAAGTGTTCTCGAGGGGGGGTCTGCGCGGCCATACGTGCCAGACACCAATGCACAATGTATAGAGAGTTGGCTCGCCCCAGCTGTGCGTCCTCCAGCACGGTCCAGGTGAGTCGGGGGCAACAGGGCCCTTTTAGTTTTTCATGATTGGATGCCTGTCACTTGGCATCTCAAAGGAGTCAGCATCACACTTGTGAGTTTGTACTTACAAGGCGCGAATTGCGTCTCAGGAAACAATGCGGCAGAGCTGACTGCAATGGCTGCTTGCTACACACGCGTCTCGCGAGGCGTTCTGGAAGTCTGGGTGGCCAGCTAAGCTAGGGGGCACCATGGGCTGTCTTGAGGAAGGCTACGCTTGCTTCAAATTATCCCGGCAAAGCAACCTAACAGCGATGTGTGGGAGCATATCTGGAAGCACTCCCCTTAAGATTCGGATGATAATCCAGTTGTAGAGTTCTGCTGTTCTCGCAGTCGTAGTCGCATTCGCGATGACAGTCGCAGTGGCAGCGGCAGTCGCAGTCACAGCCTCAGCCTCATCCTGCCTCAGCCTCAGCCTCAGCCTGCCTCAGCCTCAGCCTCAGCCTCAGCCTGCTTCAGCCTCAGCCTCAGTCTGCCTTCAGCCTCGGCCTCAGCCTCCGCCTGCCTCAGCCTCAGCCTGCATGGGCCTCGGCCTCAGCCTCAGCCTGCCTCAGCCTCAGCCTGCCTCAGCCTCAGCCTCAGCCTGCCTCTGCCTCAGCCTCAGCCTGCTTCAGCCAAAGCCTCAGTCTGCCTTCAGCCTCGCCTCAGCCTCAGCCTGCCTCAGCCTCAGCCTCAGCCTCAGCCTCAGCCTCAGCCTCAGCCTCAGCCTCAGCCTCAGCCTCAGCCTGCCTCAGCCTCAGCCTCTGCTTCAGCCTCAGCCTCAGCCTGCCTTCGGCCTCAGCCTCAGCCTGCCTCAGCCTCAGCCTGCATCAGCCTCAGCCTCAGCCTCAGCCTGCCTCAGCCTGCCTCAGCCTCAGCCTCAGCCTGCCTCAGCCTCAGCCTCAGCCTCAGCCTCAGCCTGCTTCAGCCTCAGCCTCAGTCTGCCTTCAGCCTCGGCCTCAGCCTCAGCCTGCCTCAGCCTCAGCCTGCATCAGCCTCAGCCTCAGCCTCAGCCTGCCTCAGCATCAGCCTGCCTCAGCCTCAGCCTCAGCCTGCCTCAGCCTCAGCCTCAGCCTGCTTCAGCCTCAGCCTCAGTCTGCCTTCAGCCTCGGCCTCAGCCTCAGCCTGCCTCAGCCTCAGCCTGCTTCAGCCTCAGCCTCAGCCTGCCTCAGCATTCAAAATGTGGCCCAGGAATAAAATTCTGGGAACTCGAAGAACACGAAGTGGCCTACAGTTGGCTCCGGGCATTCAAAATCATGCCCAGGAATGGAGTTCTGGGAACTCGAAGGCCACGAAGTGGCCTACAGTTGGCTCCGGGCATTCAAAATGTGGCCCGGGAATGGAGTTCTGGGAACTCGAAGAGCACGAAGTGGCCTACAGTTGGCTCCGGGCATCCAAAATGTGGCCCGGGAAAGGAGTTCTGGGAAGTCGAAGAGCACGAAGTGGCTTACAATTGGCTCCGGGCATCCAAAATGTGGCCCGGGAATGGAGTTCTGGGAAGTCGAAGAGCACGAAGTGGCTTACTGTTGGCTCCGGTTACAAAATGTGGCCCGGGAGTGAAGTTCTGGGAGGTCGAAGAGCACGAAGTGTGTGACTGTTGGTTTAAAACGAGCCCGGCTCTGTTCCCGGCCCTCCTCCCCGGCGCCCGCCCAGACCCCCCTGTGGAGTCCAGATGCTCTCTTTTGACACCACTAGAAACCTATCAGCAAAAGCTGTTAGGTAAAAAGGTGCCCAACCATTGTTAATTTATGATGTTCTGATGAGCCCTGAGGCGACCTTTTATTTCAGAGGACTTCAAACAGTGGCAGTCCCTTGGAAGCCCCACGTCGGTCAGGTTCTTACGCTCCGCGCTAATGTTGTGCCAGCTCTCACCAGAGAGCTATGCGTGCCGACTGTTTTCACGCGCCCGCCTCGCCGGGTGGAAGCGGATCTCAGCAGCGAGCGCCAGCGTAGCCTGAGGGAAAAAGGCACCACCCCCTCTCCTGCTGCTTCCGCTGCTGCTGCTGCTGCGGCCTCCGACCTTGCCCGCAGACATGTTGAAGACGAGGGGCAGGGGCTGGCAAGCCGACGTTGGGGGGCCCAGGGCCCACTGGATGGTCGCATTTTTCCCCGGAGGGCCTGTAGGGTTGGACTCAGAGGACGTAGATCCCTTCGAAGAGTTGGATGGGCATTTGAATTTTGCAGACCCCCAAGAGCCTTTCCAAGAGCTTTCTGTAGAACCTTGTATAGGGCTCGAAGGCCCCACAGAGCCCGAGGAGTCGCCGCCCGCCCCCCTGAGCGCGGGCATGCCCCCGGCTGCCCAGGCTTCGCAGACGGAGGCCTGGGCTAGCTCGTCTGGCGCCGCCGAGGGGGCCGTGCGCGCGGAGACCCTCGACGGGCTCTGGGCTGAAGTCAGTTCGCCCCCCCCCCCCCCCCCCCCCCCCCTCGGCAAAAGAGCGTTCCTGATCGCGTCGCTGCGTGTCCAGCCTTCTGCGCGAGCCCGTCGGGCGCCGTGGGACATGGCGAGAGATGGGGTCAGCTCATGCAGCATGTTGAGGAATTTTACATCACGGCTTACGCCATTCCCGATCAGGGCGCCCCGAGGTTTCGAGGGAGAGAAGGCAAGTTAAAACTTAAGAACAAGGGGGTCAAAGAGCGAGGGCTCAGAAGACCGCGTTTCAGAGCTACCAGGCCAGATGGTGGTCACGAGTCTCAGTTACCTTGGAGCTGCTCTGCACACTCGCGGAACAAAAAGAGAGGTGCGCAGCAGCAGAGGGAGCTTCGCAACATCGCCCAGAGGCTCGCTCAGGAGGAGGCCCCGTCGGCAGGTAAGAATCCATCCCCGACGGCGCACCTCCACCGTGCCCCGTGGATCGAGAGGCTCTCGGACATTTCCAAGGTCGAGCATCCCACCCTGCTCGGCATGGCGCTCCGGGCATCCGAAGAGGCCGCTCGAGCTCACAGGCGCGATTTTGAAAAAAAGGAGTCGAACGCCTGGGCCGAACGACTCTCGGACCCATCCCTGGCAACGCCTGGCAAGTTGCACAAAATCACGAAGCCCCGCCCGAGATTTGAAGATGACATAATTCGTGGGGGTAAGAAGGGCACGTCGCCCATTGAGATCATGTGTATAGAACAAGCAAGTGTTTTTCTTTTCAGGATCTTTGGACTTCAAAATCGGTCACGCTTCGCGACTCCGTGGCCGTCTTGGCTCGAGTCAGGGAACGGGCTCAGCAGGAGCCCTGCCCCGTCTGGACAATTGAGCAGCTAGACGCGGCCCTCCGTCTGCAGCCCGACAGGGGCCGAGGCGTTGATCGTTTAGTTGCGCCAGATGTGCGCCGACTCACTGTGGCGGCGCGCCAACAATTTGTGGATATGTTAAACCTTGTGGAGGAACGCCAGGCCTGGCCCTGCCAGTTGCTCCAGGCCATAGTCATGCTGGAGCCCAAGAAGGCAGGATATGGGGCTCTGGCGCGCATCGCATGGCTCATTCGATGCTGGCAGACGCTGGCGAGACCGCAGGTGGAGCAGTGGGTCGACACGGCGGCGAGGCACTGGGACTCAGCGCTCAGAGGCTCGCCCTGCCTGAGGGAGGCGCTTGCGAGGGCGCTGCAGGACGGGGCCGCAGACGCCATGGCCATGTCCGCCGCGGCGACCCTGTCGGACATCGGCAGGTTCTACGACACGCTGTCGATCCCGACGGTGGCGTCGGCCTGTGAGGACCTGCAGTTTCCACCAATAGTGTTAGCACTTGAGCTTCAAGTCCATGCCGTGCCACGCCTACTTCGACAGGGGGGGGGGGGCTACGGCAACCCATGCCAGGCCTTGATCTCGCTACTAGCGGGGTAGAGGCACGCGAACAACCTTGCCAGGGCGGTGGCCTACAGGGCACTGAACAAGGTGACCCTCCAGGCCCCGCGCGCCCACCCAAGGGCGTGGTTCGACGGCGTCAGCGCCGCGGTCTACGGCAGCGCAGCAGTGGTGGATTCCACCATCGTGGAGGCCACGGACAAGCTAGAGAGCGCCCTTGGTGACGAAGGGCTTCAACTGGCAGACAAAGCGTGGTCATCTCGTCCGACTGGGCCATGACCAAGAGGATCGCGGCCAGGCTCAAGAGGAAGGGTATCGACATCAGAGCCGCCCAAGAGGCCCGAGACCCGGGCATCGACAGAGCGGCGAGGGGTGTTAGACAGAGAGCGACACATACATACCGCAGAGTGAAGGCTTATAATCGCATGACCTCGCTCGGCAAACAACTACGACGGCTACGGCGAGAGAGAATAATGGCCAGGCTGAACCAGGGCGCCATGCCGGCCCTGATGTACGGCATCGAGGCACGCGGGGGGGCCCCAACTGCCATGCGTCTAGCGCGGCGGCGCTACATGGCAGCGCGGGTTCTCCCGGGGCCTGGCAGATGCACTTATGCCTTCCTCGAGCTGGAAGGCAAAGACCCAGCCTTGGAACTGCCGCGGGCTCAGCACAGGGCATTTTTTTCGATTTATATGCACATCGTGAGGATCTTCGAGAACTTATCGATGGTGTTTGGTCCAGAATTTATGACAGGCTGAAAAGGCCCCCCCACGTCGCCGTTGGAGACAAAGAAGAGGAGTTATCGGAGCATTGATCCTAACTCTCTGGGGCAGGCAACACTTTGGAAGGATCCCAGAGGCGACGACTGGGAGATGAATGCAGAAGCTGCAGACAGGAACCCCACCAACAGGCTACCAGAGGCGAACGCGCTGCTGACATCCATGACTGATGGTACATGGACTCCAGCGAGAAAGGCGGATCTCTTTGGTGAGGAACACGCAGACAATGGTCTGTGTGCGTGCGGCAAGAGAGCTGACGACTTTCATCGGATCTGGGAGGATTGCAGTGCGAGGCCAGAGCATCCAGATTTCGAGAAGTCGCAGAACCTGCTGGGCATGGCTCAAGCAGGGCCGCTGGCTGGCCCGAAGCAGACCAACAACAGGGCCGAGCTCACGGCGCTGCTGTCAGCCCTCCAGCACACTGAGGGCCCGGTGGACTTCTGGACGGACTCGGAGGTGTTGTGCAAGGGCTGGCGGAGAGGGCGGCGCGCCCGCCCTGGCGAATGGGGCGCCCGCGGCGACCTGTGGGGGCAGATGAAGACCGCGCTCCAGGAGCGAGGGCAGGCGGAGGTGCAGGTCTACTTCATGAACAGCCACCAGACAGCGCTCGAGGCAGAGGCCAGAGGCGTGCCCACGGCAGCGTGGATGGGCGACGCAGTGGCCGACGGGGCCGCAGGAAAAGCAGCAGCATAACACAGCATTCCTGAGGCCCGTCTGAATTGTTATAAATGGGCCGTCGCCACAGGGATTAAGATTTCAAACATAATCACGCCTTTGAGAATGAAGTTCGGGCCCCTCGGTGAGACAGGTACGCGGGGCTCAGATTCGTTCTAAGCCCAACGCCCTCGCCCAAGCCCAAGATAAGACCACTCGCAAAGTAACTGATATGAGTTCCAGACGGGCTTGTAATTGTTGTAATACCTCTCTCAGTAAGATAGCCTGTCGCAAAGATTTAAATGGTTTGTTGACCTCCAAATGCCAGGGCCCCCCCAAAGAGCAGCCCCAGCAGACCCAACAGTTGGCAATGAGCACGAGACCTGGGCACCCGTCCCATGTCCTCGCGTTCGACGACACGTATTGGGTATGCACGGCCTGCGGGTGCAGAGCTCATGTTGGGAGAGGCCACCTGCGTGGCCTGGCGGAGGATTGCAAGTGTCGAGATGGCCAGCCCCCCGCCAAGATGGGGGCCTGGGTAATTTCACGTGTGATGGAGGGCCGCCCCTTGCAATATGGGGTCCCGCTCACGCATGCTGCGCCTGCTAGGTGGGTTCTGGCCCTGGTGACTCCACCGAGTGCGTGCGGCAGGCGTGTGCGGGCGGTCCCGCTTCTCGCCTCCTCTCGGCAAGGTCTACTTGGAGGCCCACTCTTTGAAACCCTCTTGACCAAGTCAGATTGGGCAAGCCCTTTGGGAAGTCCTCCTCCTCTTCCTCCTCGTCCTCCTCCTTCTCCTCCTCCTCCTGTCGCCCCCCTCACATGGGCACACCACTCACACGTTTCGTGGCCCCATAGGGAGCTCCACCCAAGGACCCAGTGGCTGCGTTCACATGCCGCCACCTGAGCACTTTGGCAAATCACCAGGCGTTTCGTGGCCCCATAGAGAGCTCCACCCAAGGCCCCAGTGGCTGCGTTCACATGCCGCCACCTGAGCAATTTGGCACACCCATACGTTTCACGGCCCCATAGGGAGCTCCACCCAAGGCCCCGGTGGCTGCGTTCACATGCCGCCACCTGAGCAATTTGGCACACCACTCACTCGTGTCGTGGCTTCACAGGGATCTTCACTCACGGCCCCAGTGGCTGCGTTCACATATCGCCACCTGAGCATTTTGGCATGCCCCTGACAGGTTTCATTGCCCCACAGGGTGCTCCACCGAAGGCCCCAGTGGCTGCGTTCGCACGCCGCCCCACCGCGTCTTTGGCACACCTTTCATACGTTTCGTAGCCCCATAGGGAGCTCCACCCAAGGCCCCAGTGGCGGTGTCCGCATGCGTGTCTTCCACTTGCAACATTTCGTGGTCCCGTAGGGAGCTCCACCGCCGAAGGCCCTGGTGGCGGTGTCCGCATGCGTGTCCTCCACCCAGTACAACGTTCCGTGGCCACATTGGGAGCTCCACCGAAGGCCCCAGTGGCGGTGTCCGCATGCGTGTCCTCCGCGCAATACAACATTTCGTGGCCCCATAGGGGGCCCCACCAAATGCCCCAGTGGGGGTGTCCGCATGCGTTTCCCCCCGCCCTGTACAACGCTTCGTGGCCCCAGAGGGAGCTCCACCGAAGGCCCCAGTGGCGGTGCCCGCATGCGTTTCCCAGCGCAGCGTTTCGTGGCCCCATAGGGAGCTCCATCGAAGGACCCGGTGGCGGCATTCGCATGCGTTTCCCCCACCCAGTGCAGCGTTTCACGGCCCCATATGAACTCCACCGAAGGCCTAAGCGGCGGGGTTCGCATGCATCCCCTTACCCAGTACAACGTTTCGTGGCCCCACAAGGAATTCCACCGAAGGCCCCAGCCAGCGGCGGTGTTCGCATGTGTCTTCCGCACTCAGTGCAGCGCCTCGTGGCCCCATGGTGAGCTCCACCGAAGGCCCCAGTGGCTGCGTTCGCATGCGCCCACCGCACCCATTTCGGCACACCCCTCACACGTTTCGTGCCCCCATATGGAGCGCCACCGAAGGCCCCAATGGCTGCGCCCGCGTGCCTCCCCATCCCGTTTAGGCACACCTTTTCTACGCTTCGTGGCCCCATCAAGGGTTCCACCAAAAGCGATATCTGTAACGGCGATGCCCACAACTGCATATGATTTTCTGAACCATCTTATGATGTTTCGTTTTGAAGAGACAGCGCCCAGCGTCCCGCCCGCCCCCTCCTCCTCCCGCTCCTCCCTCCTCCCATCCTTGCCTCCGCCTTCCGCACCCGTTAAATAGCTCGGCGCACCCTTAACGCGCTTCGTGGCTTCAGTGGCTGCGTTTGCATGCGCCCGCCGCACCGATTTCGGCACGCCCCTCACAAGTTTCGTGGCCCCATGGGGAGCTCCACCGAAGGCCCCAGTGGCTGCGTTCGCATGCGCCCGCCGCACCCACGTTTGGCACACCGTCACACGTTTCGTAGCCCCATGGTGAGCTCCACCGAGGGCCCCAGTGACTGCGTTCGCATGCGCCCGACCCACCCATGTTTGGCACACCGTCACACGTTTCGTAGCCCCATGGGGAGCTCCACCGAAGGCCCCAGTGGCTGCGTTCGCATGCGCCCGACCCACCCATGCTTGGCACGCCTTCACACGTTTCGTGGCCCCATGGGGAGCTCCACCGAAGGCCCCAGTGGCTGCGTTCGCATGCGCCCACCGCACCCATGTCGGCACAGCCCTCACACGTTTCGTGGCCCCATGGTGAGCTCCACCGAGGGCCCCAGTGGTGGTGTTCGCATATGCCTGCGGCGCCATTTCGGCACACCCCTCACACGTTTCGTGGCCTCAGAGGGAGCTCTACCGAAGGCCCCGGTAGCGGTGTTCGCATGCGTCCACCCCGCCCATGTCGGCACATACCTCACGGGTTTGGCGGTGCCGTAGGGAGCTCCACCGAAGGCTCTAGTGGCTGCGGTCGCATGCGTCCGCCCTGCCCTTATCGGCATACATTTCACAAGTTTCGTCGCCCCACAAGGAGTTCCAACGAAGGCCTCAATGGCTGCGTTCGCATGCGGCCGGCCGCACTCATCGCGACACACCCCTCATACGTTTTGTGGTCCCATACGGAGATCCGCCGAAGGCCCCAGTGGCCGCGTTCGCATGCGCCCGCCGCTCCCATTTCGGCACGCCCCTAACACGTTTCGTTGCCCCATGGAGAGCTCCACCGAAGGCCCCAGTGGCTGCGTTCGCATGCGCCGGCCGCACTCATCGCGGCACACCCCTCACACGTTTCGTGGCCCCATGGTGAGCTCCACCGAAGGCCCTAGGGGCTGCGGTCGCATGCGCCCGCCGCTCCCATTTCGGCACGCCCCTCACACGTTTCGTGGCCCCATAGGGAGTTCCACCCAAGGCCCCATACGTTTCGAGGAAGGCTCCAGTAGCGGTGTTCGCATGCGTCGGACCTGCAAATTTCGGCACATACCCACAGGTTTGGCGGTGCCGTAGGGAGCTCCTCCGAAGGCTCCAGTGGCTGCGGTCGCATGCGTCCGCCCCGCCCTGGTCCGCATACATCTCACACGTTGTGTGGCCCCATAGGGAATTCCACCGAAGGCCCCAGTGGTTTCGTTCGCATATGCTCACCGCCTTGTGAACTCATAGGGAGCTCTACCGAAAACGGTACTCACAACTGCGTGACTCACAACTGCATATGGTTGGGTCCTTCGCAAGGTGAATTTTCGCATCGACGCAGCAGCTGTGCAGCTTACAGTCAAAAACGCAGTAAGAGCGCGCTGCTTCATTAAGGCTACCCTTGCATCCCTGCTTCTTCGGCCCATTCTAAGGCAATGTTGACGTTCAAGGAGCTCTACATGGTGAATGTGACTTCCAACGATCTTGCAGTCTTGCCCTGCATCCCTGCCGAGGATTTTGACTGCATGCCCGCTCGACGTCAGAAAGATGGATCCCCCAGTGCTCCTGCTGCTCCTGCTGCTCCTGCTGCCGCGTGGGCACCGACCAGGAAACCCGCCGCCACGGGACCCTCCCCTGGGCGGCCGGCTCGGGGCGGCCGACCCGGATGTCAACACGCAGCTCCAAAGACCCAAACAGCACGACACCTATCCTGAGGAATTTCTTGTTCGAGGAGGTATCCTCCACAACGGAGGCGGCCCCAAAAAGAATCAGGAGATTGTCGGGAGGTCCTCTTGCCCAGCAACATGACTTCGCAATCGTCAGTAATGCCTTCAACAGGCCATTCCTCTACACTGGGTGGCTCTGGGACGGCGGCCCAATCACTGGGAATCAGACCCCTGAACCCAAACGCTGGTTCTACATTGGCCTGTACCGTGGCTTGACAATTCAGTTTCTCAGATCGCTCACATGCCAAACCATTTTTTCTGCGAAGACTTCCAGCACCGACGGAGGGGTTCTCTGACTCTCTTCTGCAGCGGCTGCGTACCTCAGAGCCAGCTTGGCGACGAATCTCTGCTTTCTTCCGAGTTCGCGGCCATGATCCACCGATTGCTCAAGTGAGCATCACTGATGACCGATGATGCCTCATCTGCGGCACCTCCTAGAGCTGTTTCAACAAAACACGATCGGACTCACGGTCAGAATCATTATTTGGGCCAGCACCGCAGTAGTGTGTGCGTGTTTTCGACCACTGCCTCGCTGCAAGAAAATCGCAATAGTCCCGAAGAAACCCGGCATGATAGTCCTGCGCTTGAATATTAGACATCTCGTCGTCAAAGAGCCAGTCGTGCTGCATCATGTGGCGCAGGTATGGTTTATGCCGTTGCCTTGTCAACCTTCCACCCAGCTTCGAAACAATGTGTAATCACAGCGGAAACTAGACCACGAGTTTGCGGAAAAGGAGGAGGAGGGGTTGGTGGAGGAGATCGACGTTGCTGCTGATGACGCCAAGGCAGATGATCATGTAATAAGAAAAGGAAGATGATGGTTCTGATGATGATGCTATCCTGTTGCTGATGATGACCGTCGTGATGATGGTGATCAGGATGGTGTGTCATTGTTGCGGATGATGATTGCGCTGCTGATAAGGATGGTGATGACGACGATGATCATGATGACGATGATGAGGAGGAGGAGGGTTAATGAAATGATGATGCTGATGCTGATGACGATGCTGACGATTATTCGGATGACGAAGAATGTGATTATGAATATGATGAATCTAATGAAGACGGTGAAGACGATTCTACTGCTGCTGATGATGCTGATGCTGCTGCTGCCGATGTTGACGATGACGATGACGATGATGCTGATGCTGATGATCAGGCTGCTGCTGATAATGATGATGAATACGATGCTGACGATGTTGATGACCGTGAGGATGATGATGGCGATGCTGATCATGCTGATGATGTTGATGTTGATGATGATGATGATGATGATGATGATGATGATGATGATGATGATGATGATGATGATGAAGCTGATGATGGTGATGATGCTGATGCTGCTGATGATGATGATGCCGATGCTGGTACGCATGCTGCTGCCTCCGATGATGCCGATTCTGCCGATTATGATGATGACTCTGATGATGCCTGTGATGATGCTGATGCTTATGCTTATTGATGCTGCTGCTGCTGCTGCTGATGATGATGATGCTGATGATGATGATGATGATGATGATGATGATGATGATGATGATGATGATGATGATGATGATGATGATGACGATGTTTTTTCGGTATAACGACGAGGAGGAAGAGGAGGAGGAGGAGGAGGAGGAGGAGGAGGAGGAGGCTGCTGCTGCTGCTTTTGAGGAGGAGGATGAGGAGGAGGAGGAGGAGGAAGGAGGAGGTGGAGGAGGAGGAGGAGGAGGAGGAGGAGAGGCGCCTCGCCAGACTCGGAGTGGCGGAGGCCGGCGCGCGCGGCCGCCGCCCGCCTCCAGGGCCTGGCGCGCGGGGGCGGGCCGCGGCAGCCGCCGCCGCCGCCGACTGCGGCGGGCGGCCTCGGCCGCGGCCGCGGTGCCGGAGCTGCAGCAGGCTGCCGCGGCCAGCGTCAGTGCCATTTGTCGGGAGTTGATAGACCGCCTGCCCCGACACGTCGATGAGCGAACTGGCCGTTTTCGGTTCGCGAGCGGGCGTCGCGGCCGTTATTTTTGCGGGTCCAGGTCCGTCGGTTTCGGTCCCAGGCCGTTTTCACTAAGGGGAGGTTCGCTAGAGGGAGGTTTGTCCACCGCCGAATGTAGCACCTTCTGACAGCACACGAAGGAGCGAGCGCCCTCTCCGGCCCCCGCAGACGCGCCACCCCTCTTGCCCGCCACGATCTCCACGGCCACACCTCCGCGCCCGTATCCCTCAGGCGCTCGGAGGCCCCCAGGGCTCAGTCTCGTTCAACCGATCCCCATCCCCATCCCCAGCCCCTTCGAGACTCCCACCCAATTACCACCCCAGTTGGGGGCACACCCCTCGAAACCCGAAGGGAGCGGTCCATATCCCCGTCTAGGGTGTTGAATCGGCCAGTGGGGCCCAGGCCACGCCGCTGGGGATGGGGATCGGTTAACCGATATTCAGGAGTTGCAGCAGGCTGCCGCGGCCAGCGGGCAGGCAATCTCGGACGGGGCTAGGAGCAAGCAGTGGCGCAAACGTCGTGGCTCGCCTATAGGCCCTCGAAAGGATGTCCTGAGAGCCGTTTATGGTCCGTGCGGACTGTCCTTAGAGAACATTTCTGGCTCAGACTGGTCCTGTTTGAGCACATTTGTTCTTAGAACATATGGGTTCTAAGGAAATGTCGTGGTCCTATAGGAATGCTGGGACGGTCGGTCCCTGCTCAATGGGACGAGGATAACCCGTTCCAGAGCGTTGCAGAAAGATCTCAGAGCGTGCTGGAACGCTCGGAGAAGGTCGCGGCGCCCGAGACATTTTCGTCGATGGCCGCCGGATCTCAGAGGTTCGGGATGTATCTTCACCAGAATTTCTCGTCGTCCTGGCTTCGTCTTGTAATCGTTGCGTGATGCCCGACCCCCAACCAAACCTCGAGGTCGGTATTCGAAATCGCCGAGGCGATCGCGACGGCCATCAGTCAGGGCGAGGCTTTATTCAAGGGGTAGCATACCCCTGCCAGTTCCCCCCTGCTCTGCGAAGTAGACGTGGCTTATGATCAACAACGTTGTGACATGGTGCTGTCAATTTATGTTCAGCACGGGCAGTCACGTTTTTGGGTTCTGGGGTGGGTTATCACACAACCAGGTAATTCGGCACGATCGAGATGGGTACGGAAAGATGGGTATGAAGACCCACAGCAGTTCCTGCTCATCTTGAACCGAGGTCGCTGACGGCGCCGCCGCGGACGCTGTCCATTTGAGATAGAAACCGCCTGCCCAGCAGCGGCAGCTGTCGGTTTGGACAACTTCTTGTTGGGCATCGTGCCCATTTTTCCGTACCCATTTCGGGCGTCTGGAGTAACGGGGTTCAACGCAGATGTTATGTAATATCTCACAGAAGGTTCCGCACGTCTTGGAATGAATGTAAATTGGCAAATAGCCCCCACTGGCGTTCAATGGAGCCAAATAGCGCCCAATGCTGCCCAGCAGCGCCGAATAACGCTCCAGCGACCACTAGCGCCCAATAGCGCCATGCGAGGGAGATGTATCATGTCCACTTTGCGCGCGATTGGGCGCGCTATTGGGATCTATCTCGTCGCCATGAGGACGACCATAATCTTCCGTGAGTTGCTTTCTGTCAGAAGAGGTCTCAGCTGGAGTGCCGGATGTTGCAGGGCCGTGCAAAGCCGGAGTGTGGCCTAGCCCGATTTGGGAAGCGCTCGTGGCCCTGGAATTGGTCGCACACATTGGCCGAGCCGGGTTTGCGAAGCCCCCACCCCAAACAAATGTGGTGCAGCTTATCCTTGTTGGGCTGGGTCGGGCTTGCGTGGAGCCATGCCAGTCCACGCCCGACGCGGCACCTCCAGGCCGCCCAATCTGGGCCGGAGCAGGGGGAATGATGTCGGAGCAACACATGGTTTTGCAACCCGATTCTTCTACAAGGTCTGCGCGCGAGCTCGTGCGGATCTTTTCGAGAGCCACTGGATTCCAACAGAGTCATGAAATACGACCAAGCGGGCCTTTCGCGCGCGCGTGTCGAAATCATTCGAGCGCCTCTGCGCGCCTGCTGGGGGGGGACATGAGTCACGATCCTTGTCCGAAATACCATGCGGGCCATTCGCGCGCGTCGTCCGCGCGCGCATGTCGAAATCCTTCCAACGCCTTCATCACCGACAGGCGGACACCATCATCGTCATCGGCGTGATCAGCATCGGCGCCGTCATTGGCCTTGCCGTTTTCATCGTCCTTGTTGTCACCAGCATTGCTAGTATCATCATCGTGTCTGCTTTTGTCGAAGTCGCCATGATACCTCGCCCGCCCGAGTCACCGACTCGCACTGCAGTGCCCGCGCGTCCGCGCGGCCTGCATGACCAAGGGCGGCCGCGTCCGTCGCGCCAGACTAGCTGGTCGTTTTGCGAGCGAGCCTGCGCGCGCTAGCGTGGACGCAGCGATGCGCCAGCCAGCGCCAAGCAGCCATCGCAATCGCCGCCGCAGGGGGGTTGCGAACCAAGTTGCGAGTGGGTGGGTGGGATGCTTGCATGAGCATGGTCGCGCGCGAAGGAGTCAAACTCAATAGCACCACATAGATCGCACTATTTTGATTGCTCCGTTTGGGTTGCGCAACGCAGATTCTAGAAGCACGCTGTTTGGGGTCCACGCTTGCGAACATGGCCATTCCCCGCGCGATGCCCCGTGGCTCACTCCGTAGCCATTTTGGCTCAATAGGTTCCACAGATCCCGGGCCGAACCGCGCCTGATGACCCAGCTCCATCGCAGGGCCAGGGCCAGGCCTCTGCTGTTCCTTGCGTCAACCGGGTTCGCACTCGTGCAACTACTCCGGTATGGATGCGCGGCCGCACCCAGCCTGCAGGGCCAGCTGGGATGGCTGGCCCCTCAGGTGCCAGGTCTGTCGTCTTCGTTCGGGGCGGGGGTGCAGCCTGCATCCCGCGAGTTGACGGGTGCACCTCAACGACTGCTCTCATCGCATCCGACTTCGGTGATGGCTCTGGTCAGCCCCAAGGCTCTCGAGGGGCGCCATGCCCGCCACCGGGCGCCGGGCAGCTATGCAAGACAGCCCCAGATTCTCGCAGCAGCAGCAGTTCCTCCAGTCGCCGGTGCTGCCTTAAACTTGCGCTGGTGGTTAGAATCGTGTATACGCATCGGTCCAGTAACGACGGGCTTGCCGACGTTGACCATGCTGGTTTTATACTTTTCGCCGCTCGATTCCGTGAACCGCATTTTGGCTGATAAATCAACTGGCAAGATGCCTTTGCTGCCGCTCTCAGCAATGGTGGTCAGTTGTCTCACTTGGGGGTCTTACGGCATACTCATGGGAATCACGCCCCTCTGGGTTCCAAATGTGATCGGGTGCACGCTTGCATCGGCCTACATGATGATTTTCTTGCGGTTTTGCCCAGCAGAAGCCGATTGGTTGCCCAGCTCGCGCATGACTCACATCATAGGGGTGTTGAGTGCTGCAAGCTTTGTTGGTGCAGTTCTGCTCCTCTTCGAGCAGTCCAAGGCCGCGCAGCTGCTCGGGGTGACGGGCAACATCCTGGCGATGATCATGTTCGGAGGCCCCCTCACGGCGGTGAAGTCCTGCATCGAGGAGCGGAGCACGCGCAGCCTCTCGTTCGGGTTCACGCTGTTCACCACCGTGAACTGCACGCTGTGGATCGTCTACGGCGTGATATCCGGCGGCCTGCGGCAGGCCCCTGGGGGTCGCCAGCTTTTTTCCCGAGCTTTTTTTCACGAGAGAGGAGGAGGAGGAGGAGGAGGAGGAGGAGGAGGAGGAGGAGGAGGAGGAGGAGGAGGAGGAGGTGAGGGAGGAGGAGGAGGAGAGGAGAGGAGGAGGAGAGGAGGAGGAAGGAGGAGGAGAGGAGGAGGAGGAGAGGAGGAGGAGGAGGAGGAGGAGGAGGAGGAGGAGGAGTAGGAGGAGGAGGAGGAGGAGGAGGAGGAGGAGGAGGAGGAGGAGGAGGGAGGAGTAGGAGGATGAGGAGAGGAGGAGGAGGAGGAGAGGAGGAGAGGAGGAGGAGGAGAGGGAGGAGAGGAGGAGGAGGAGAGGAGGAGGAGGAGGAGGAGGAGGAGAGGAGAGAGAGGAGGAGGGAGGAGGAGGAGGAGGAGAGAGGATGCGGAGGAGGGGAGGAGGAGAGGAGAGGAGGCCCACACACCCGCGCACACTCCCACAGCTTTTTTGGTCACGAGAGAGAGGCCGCGGCCTCGGCGGGCGCGGCCCCGATGCCTGGAGCGAGGGGTCGTGGCCCCGGGAGGGGGCGGCGCTGTGCCAATAGGCGCGTCCAGGGGAGGCGCGGGGGGGGGGCTTTCCTCACTGGAGTCCACGAAGGGACACAACAACGCCACAAAAGCACACACCTCTGGCTCTTCGCACGGACTTCCTGGATCCGCGCTGGGCGCCCCCCCGGCGGCCCCGTCGGCGCCGTTCCTGGCGCGCTCCGCGCGCCAGGGAGGGGGTTCCAGCGCAGAGCCAAGCAATCCCCGCGGACCGTCGAAAGTGCATGCTTATGCCCTCTCTTTCTTTACAGGAGTGCCGAAGCCCTACCAGACAGCCACTGGCGTTCTTCACCGCCTCCGCGTGCACGAGGCACGGCGGCGGACTCCGCGACGTCCTCCTCGTGGCCCCGAACATACCGGCAGTCCTCTCGGGCCTCGTGCAGCTCGCCCTGTTCGCGCGCTTCGGCTTCGCCTCCTGAGGCCTGCAGCGGCCTCCCGCGGTGGGGCCAGCCAGCCCCTCCGGACTGCGACCGTCGGGAGCAGGGCAGCCGTGCAGCCCGGATGTGCCAGAATTTCTCGGCACGAGCGAAGCGGGTACGGAGAGAACGGGCGTGAAGGCCGACAGCTGTTCTCGCTCATTTTGAGCAGGACTCGCTGTCGGCGTCGCCGCGGGCGGTGTCCATGTGAGACAGGCGGCCGCCTGCCCATCAGCGGCCGCACATGTGTTTGGACAGCATTTGCTGTTGGGCATCGTACCCATTATTCCCGTACCCATTTCGGGCGTCCACAACGATCGTTCGAAGAACAAATAATGGCATACATTAGGTCACCTCCAAGGGCGCAAAGAGTGTCGCGCTTCGCCTGTCGCGGCTCGGGTTGGAGGTGAGCCCTTCTCCATGGCGGCGGCTCGAGAGCGCGAAGATGAAACCGCGCGTCGCGCATCGGGGGGCGCGATGCGCGTAGTTAGGTGACATAGCCTTTACGAGCTCCGCCCAGATTCCTTGGATCTTCTTTGCTGGGCCGCCATGGCGACGCCTCCAGCGCCGACCCTAGCGCGTTCCGCCCGCCAGTGAGGGGGTTCCATCGCGGATGCAAGAAATCCGCGCGGAGTTCCGACAATTTTTGCTGGTGCAGTCTGTTAGTTCATGGGGACACCAGACGGTACCGCTACCGCTACTCCCCGGACCTATCCCATGGTGTGCTCCGCCCAGGGATTCGAGACGGGTCCAGCGGTGGCGACGAGGGCCACCGAGGAGGCCCCAAAGAAGGAACAACGAGGGCAACGGCATAGGTACAGGAGGCCACATGTGAACCCTACTCCTGCACCCTACGCTTTCCAAGGGGGGAGGTGGAGTTCGTTTCGTCCGGGTCCCCCAGAGCGAAGAGTGAACCCCACCTCCCCCCCGGAGAACTCGTGGGGTGGTGTGGTAGGGTTCGCATGTGGCCTCCTAGGGTACCCTGTTCTTCCTCCGATCGCGTCCGCGAGGCACGTTCGGGTTTTGTGTCCATCCGCGGTTGCGGTGGCTCCAGGCGTGTGCTGGGCGTTGGATCTGCCCGCGCGGAGAGTTTTCTGTGGGCGCGGGCCCGCTCTGTGGAGGTCTGATTTCGGACCGATGGGGAGGAGGAGGGGGAGGAGGAGGAGGAGGAGGAGGAGGAGGAGGAGGAGGAGGAGGAGGAGGAGAGGAGGGAGGGGAGGGGGAGGAGGAGGAGGGAGGTGGAGGAGGAGGGAGGAGGAGGAGGAGGAGGAGGAGAGGAGGGAGGAGCTGAGGAGGAGGAGGAGGAGGAGGAGGAGGAGGAGGAGCAGGAAGCGCTGGAGGAGAAGAAGGAGGAGGAGGAGGAGGAGGAGGAGGAGGATGGTGGAGGGCTGTGGCTCCTCGGGCAGTTTTCGGCGGTGCACTTCTGCACCTCACGAAGAAGAGAAACGCCATGAGCAGAAACGTTTGGCGCTCCGCGCGGATTTTTGGGATCCGCGCTGGGCCTCTCCGGCGGCCCCGTCGGCGCCGCTTCTGGCGCGTCCAGCGCAGATCCAAGAAGCCCGCGCGGAGCGCCAAAAGTGTATGTTTATGCCGTGCTTTCTTCTTCTAACCTCGCAGCCTCTGCAACCCCATCCGAGGCAGGAACTTCATGCATGCCCACCGCCTGGAGGATCGATTGGTCGCGACCCTCCTCGGGCGGTGGATCTGGATATGCTCGAGCCCCCAGGGGCCAACATCCAGGCGGTGGATATGAATGAACCCACGCCTCGTAACCCAATTTCAGGTGGCGGGCCTGGTGAAGTCATTTAGACTTCGAGCGGCAGCCGGCTGGCGACGTTTGAGCTTTGGCGGAAACTCCCGAGCGAAACAGGCGAGGCCCTCTGCTTGGGCGTAGAGACATGCGGTGCCTCTGCCGAGCCCTCCTCCCCTTCGGGCGCGAGCTCGAATCCAGCAGTGGCTGCCGCGGGGAGGGGCGCTGCAGCGGCGAGTCTGGGCGCCCGGGTCCCGAGGCGGCGGGGTCGGGCTACGGGCGCCGAGGCTCGTCGTGACGGGTGGCCGTCCCTCCCCCTCCTCCTCCTCCTCCTCCTCCTCCTCCTCCTCCTCCTCCTCCTCCTCCTCCTCCTCCTCCTCCTCCTCCTCCTCCTCCTCCCCCTCTGCCAGTCTTTCCCCGTGCGTGCGTTCACGGCAGGCTCGCCTCGCGCATTGTCGACGCTGCGGCGACCCCAGCGCGGCGTGCAAGGCTGCACGCCGCCAGTGGCGAGGAAGCGGCCGATCTCGAAAGCCAGCGCCATCGGAAAGTCGCAGTCGTTCCGCGGTAAGCGAGCCCGCGCGGTGTCAGAGGCAAGCTTCGACGTCAGGACGGCGCGAAACTGTCGTGCCTGTACCCTGCACCACCTACCACATCCTTTTTCCAATCCTGAGCCGTGGGCGTTCTTCTGCCATCTTCGGACCCTCGGCTACAGTAGAGGCCCATGCCAAGACACACCGCGCCAAGAAACACGGTGCGTGCCTCCAGGGTGCCCTTGGTTTCTTGGGTTTCGATGGCTCCCAGTCCCAGTCCAACATCAATTGACTTCTTGGGGTCTCAGGGTTGGGTTTCTTGTGGAAGGTTTCTTGTGGCCTGGCCTCCACTGGACGAGTCGGGGGGGGGGCCCTGCCTCCGCACGCAGCGCCGACTCGGCCTCCCCTGAGTTCCGACGCCGCGGAGAAGATGCAGCACCGCCAAGCATCACGAGACCAGAGCTCCAGGTTCGACCTCTCCGTGCCACTTTTTGCGCCGGATCGATCTGGGATGGCCCTGGGGCCCGGCAGCGCGCGGGAACTCCAGGCGTGGAAGAATTGCAGTGCCCAGGGTCTGTGGGAGCCTGGCGAGCAGCCCCGAGGCTCGAGAGGTTAGGTAGGAAGTCACGGGAAATTCCCTTGGTCTTGCATTGCATGCACATCGGCGAACAGCGCGCCCAATAGCGTGCGCACCGTGCCCACTAGCGCCCAATAGCGCTCACTAGCGCCATGGCGCCCAGTTTCGCCCAACCGCATGAGGGAGATTCATCACGTCCTCTTTGCGCGCTGTTGGACGCGCTATTGGGCGCCGTGGGGACAAGCAATGTAACATCTTGTGTGAGCTGCTTGCTGGGATCGGGTGCCCGAAACAGTCACAGAAACAATGGGCACGAAGACCGACAGCAGTTCTTGTCCATCTTGGACAGGGTTCGTTGTCGGCGTCGCCGCGGACGTTGTCTACTTGAGACAGAAGGCCGCCGGTCCAACAGCGGCCGCTGTTGGTTCCGGACACCATCTGTCTTTGGGAATCGTACTGTTTTTTCCGTACCCATTTCGGGCGTCCATATCCCGGATATGCGATGTCCCAATTTCTTGTTTCAATGCGTGGTCCCCAGAGGTCCCGATCCCTCCCCCGGGGGCCGGTCTTTCACCCCGAGTCGTCTTCTGGCGGTCCGAGGGCCCCCGCGGGCCCCTTGGAGGCCGAAAGCTGCCAAAGATCTCTCGTCGTGATTCTGATTGACGACGCGAGGATGCCAGTACTCGGGCCGGGCAGCAGCTGGGGCCTCAGGCGCCCGCTCGGGCCCCTTCGGGCCCCCCCTGGAACGCTCTCGGTGCGGCTTGGCTGCCAGAAGGCCTCCCGAGGCCAGAAGACCTCCCGAGAGCCACCGCCCCGTGACGGCCCGGAGGAGGAGGAGGGGAGAAGGAGGAGGGGGGAAGGGGGAGGAGGCAGGAGGGGGAGGAGGGGGAGGAGTGGGAGGAGGAGGAGGAGGAGGAGGAGGAGGAGGAGGAGGAGAAAGAGGAGGAGGAGGAGGAGGAGGAGGAGGAGGAGGAGAGGGAGGAGGAGGAGGAGGAAGAAGAGGACGTGCTCGTCCTTCCTCCTCCTTCCTCCTCCTCTTCCTCCTTCCTCCTTGCTCCTCCTCCTCTTCCTCCTTCCTCCTCCTTTCTTCCGCCTCCTCCTCCTCCTGATTCTCCAGATTCTCCATAGATGACGGGATCCTCGACGCCGAGACGCGAACACCCAGCCAATAAGCGAGGGGCAGGCGGCTGGTCCCGGGCAGTGCAGCTGGCCTCCCAGCAGCACGTTCGGCCAACAAGAGACTCTCCCAGCCGCCTGACATCGACGCTACGCCCGACAAACCCTTTTTGGTAGACGGGCCGACGCCTTCTCGGAGCAGTTTTAGGCTCCGAGCTGCGTCCTCATTTCGTGGATGGTCCATGCACTTGTCAGAGAGATACCCCAGATTTCGTAATAAAAGGGAGGGGGTCTGGACCCTCCAAGACAGGCCACTTCAGACCCCCCCCCCCGTGGGAGAACCCTCCAAAACATCGCCCCCAGACCCCCCCAGGCCCTCCAAGATAGCCTGGAAGAGACCCCCCCCCCGAAATGAGACCCCCCTCCCTTTATTACGACATCTGGAGTACTGAGACCTGCGGTTCCCAGACGCCCCGCACCTCGAGCACCGCGCCGCGCGGCCCCCTCCTAGGAGCAGCGGGTGGGATAGGGGTGGGCGAGGCGGGGCCACCTGGGGCAGCCCATGAGCACGGAACCTCACAGACTCCTGTCCGAGATCCCAGCTCCCCGCATCTAGCACACTCCTCCTCCTCCTCCTCCTCCTCCCTCCTCCTCCTCCTCCTCCTCCCTCCTCCTCCTCCCTCCTCCTCCTCCTCCTCCTCCTCCTCCTCCTCCTCCTCCTCTTCCTGTCCGCGTGCCTAGCCCCCCGCATCTAGCACACTGGTGTTTGAATCTGCCCACTGGGAGCTTATAGCGGATCAGCTGGTGGCCAAGCGCATCGGGCACCAACTCGAGACCTCTTGGGCGTCGTCTTACCTTGGCCCGAACCTTCTCGACGTCTGGGAAGTTGAGACGGGAGAGGGCCTTCATGGTCTCGTGGATCACGCATACGCTGTTGGAGACAAGCTCGGCCTGATGCGCATACAATTGCTTAGCTCGGGGGTTGTGGGGATGCACGGCGGCCCCTAATTTAGCCAGGCGATCAGCCTCTCGATTGCCAGCCCAAACCTAAAACCGAAACCCACGGTCCAAGGCGGCCCTACGAGACAAATGGCTCTTGTCTTTAGAGAGGGTAATGTTGTGCATCCCTACATCCGCAGCCCTAGCAAACATGTCGCACCACAACTCGCTGTAGCTGACATTGGTGAGATCCTGATCTGGGCCTTTCTCCCAGATGTCACAGACCATCTGGCAATCCGTGCAGAACTCAGTGGGGCAACCTCCCACCTGCCGCAAGGCCATGAGGAAGGCATAAACCTCCCCCCTTCCTGAGGACTGAAGGGGGTGGGGGAGGGGACCGAAAAGGGAGCCAACAATGTTACCACCTAAATCAACCGCGACGCCCCCCCAGCCAGCCCTCACGAACATTTCACTGTCTGGGTCCAAAGCCGAACCGTCCAAACAGATCTTGCCAGTGTCGCGGACACCCGACGGAGGGCACACACTCCACTTGAAGCCAGCATCGACCAAGGGGGTGGGCCAAAGAACTTCGGGGCTAGCAAACCGGCCCCTGGTGAATCCAGGGTCTTCGTCACCAGCCTCCCTCCCTTTGGCGAGATACCCGTCGAGGTCAAGGCTGGAGCGGAGGCCAGTGTTTCCATCACAGCTGAAAAAACGGTGCTTGGGGGTGCCCGTGAGCGCTCCGCACCAGCGGCAAAGTGGGGAAACGACCCGCCTCCCCGCGAACAGGGCTTCTTGCGTCGCGTAGCCTCCAGCCACGACTCCTGAGATAAGGGCAGCTTCCTTCCCCTTTCCTTGCCCACGCAAGGGCTTCAACTTGTCAACGACAGGCCCAAGGAGGGGTCCTGAAGTAAGCACAGACACTTTTTGTCCGATGCTGTAGACGAGCCCTCGCTGGGTATCTTGTTCTATCAGAGCTTTCATCGTCCTCTTGCCCAGGGTGCCAGGATCCACCCAGCCCCCTCTTCGCGTGACGCAAGACCTGTACCCTAAGGCGCGCCATCCGAGTCGGCGCAACGTGCACAGCACCGCTCCGGCAGGTCCAGTGACCTGCCCCCAGTCGAAGCCTGGGGTGTTGAGGAACGCATCACAACTTTTCTTCATCTGCTGCTCTGGAGCCCATCCCTTGTGCAGGGCCAGGCACCGGCTGAGAAGGGGGGCGGAGTTGGCAGCGAAGGTCGGATCGGCACGATTATCTCCGCACAGTTGAAACTCGATGGTCCTGGAGCGTCCTTTCGGGGTCCCGAAGATGGCCTGGCCCAGGATCGACCGAAACTCTTGAAGCCGGGTGTCGACTATCCCTACAACCGAGCAGCCGTACGTCACAGCAGGCAGGCCGCCCGTCTTGGCCACCATGGTGACCCCACGGAAGGCAGAGCGGAGCCCGCGAAACCTCCTGATCTCCGGCCTCAAGGCAGCCACTCGGCCTCTCTGGACCGCAGTTCTCCGCCTGCGCCGTCGGACCGAAAAATCCACTCCAAGGTTTTTCGTAGCACGCTTTTGTTTTAAACCCCTGTCCTGGATGCAAGACGAAATCTGTTTTCCAACCTCCATATCCGTCGACATCACCACCCCCTTGTCCTTCGAGGTCACCAAATACATGTTCTGGAGTTCCAGAAGGAGGAAGCGCGAAGCCCTGCCGACCCGACTTCCCAGGTCAGCCAGGGCCCCCATGCCGAACAGAGTGATGTCGTCCACCACGGTAAAGACACGGATACTCGGCCAATGGAGGATCATCGCATCGACTGGCACCAGGAGGATGAGTTTCATGAGGGAGGTCGCGTATCCACACCCAGCGATGACCCCCTGGCCCGCATAGATCACGCCCGAGGTGACCTGGCTCATGAGGAGGAGCTTAGGCGCCTGATACACCCGAAGCAAAAGCCTAAGGCGGATGAGAGGAAAGCCATGCCTCACAGCCGCCTGGGCCAACAGAAAATGCAGGACCTTTCCGTAAGCCTTGGTGAGGTCCACCAAGGCCGCGCCAGTCCCGATCCCAACGAGGTTACCAAACTCGGTGGCCTGCGCTTGCTCCTTGACAGCTCGCTCGCAGCTTCGGCCCGTGAACCCATGGTGATGCGACCGCCCCTGGCTTACCTCCCAATCGACAGCATCCTGACGAGTGGCTTTGTTCATGACTCGGCAGATCCCAGGCAGCAGCCCGATGGGCCTGAACCCCCCTTCGGGCTTGGGGAGGAGGGCAGTAACCACCAAAGCGAGCTGAATGGGGACGTGTCCGATGAATTCGCACCACGCCCCCAAGGACACACAAGGCCCCGAGGGCCCCGTCCGACACTCTGCTGAGATCCCTCGGGTGAATCCCGTCAGAGCCCAGGGCGGTACGTTGCTCAAGCTTTCGCGCAGCAGACCTGACGTCGTCCGCGCTCAGCGCGCGCGGCTGCTGCCCAGTAGCGTGGTCGCCCCGACAAAGTCAAGCAATTTGGTGGTCGAGGTACGCAAACGCGTCAGGCAAGCAACTGGCATCAGGTGGGCCCCCCAGACCTCTTCCCAAACTTCCTGCATCTGCTCCACGAGGGCCCCTGGCCCTGGGGGCGGCCCCGCAGGTTTCACAGCCGCTGGGGTCCACCCGATGGGTGCTTTCGAATCCTTGTGGGCTTTACCTCCGCCGTTCTCCACCGCTTCCTTGAACCATTCTCTCCCGCGGGCCCCTCGGTCGGCTTTGAACTTCAGCTCAGGACTGGCGGCGAAACGGCTAGCTTCTTCCCTGAGCTCCACTAATTCAGCGGCGGAGCAAGCAGCAACGACATCAGGAAAGGCAGGCCTCCACCCTACCCAGTGCGGGTCTCTCCTGAGGCTGGGAGGTCCTTTCGAAAGCTTGGCGACCAGTCTTCGCGACTCAAGCCCTTCCCAGGCCGAGTCGTGGTTCCGAAGGTGCTCCAGCTCATGGAGCCATGTAGCGACCTTCCGCCGCGCCCGAGATTGAGGACATTCAAGAGGATACGCACCACCCGACGTTCTCAAGGCTGGGTCCTGCTTGAGTCGCCTCTGCTTGTTACGACCGAAATACTCAGACCCATCAACTTGATAGACCCCCCCTTCCCCCAAAAGCTCATGCTCCAATTTGGTGAGGAACTCTCCGAAACACCTGTCAATGCCCAGTCCAGTGCACCCTTCCCCAACTCTTCCACGCAGCTCCGATTTGTCGGGTGGGGCAGGAGGAGGCCCCATGGGGACCGACAGGGGGGAGCCCGCGGCCGCGGCAAGATCCAAAGCTGATCGATCCGTGGGTTCCCGCTCAGGGTCGCACTGACTGGCCAGTGAGGGCTGGTGGTCGCATTCACATTGCGGCCAACCCTGGAAAAAGGAGGGTGCCAGCGCAGCCGAGCAGCCGAAGAACCCAATCGTCTTCCATCTCTGCGCCGTCGAGCGACATGTGGAGACAGATGGCGCCGCAGTCCGTCCTCCAAGGCGCTCCACCCATCCAGCTTCTCTGAGGGTTTGGGGTTCGCAATTCCAGCCCCCCCCCCCCCCCCGAGGATGAAGGGCCCCTCCCCCAGCCATGCAAGGCTTCCCCCAACCTGGAGAGGAGGTGCCCCCCAGCCTCTCCCAGGGGGTCCCCCTGGGGGAGGTGCGCTCTCCCGAAGATGAAGCCCCCTGGGACGATCGCGGTAACCCAGGACAACTGGCACCTGTGGGGGGCTGGAAGGAGTCTGCTCAGAGGGTGGTGGTGGTGGTCGTGGTGGTGGTGGTGGTGGTGGTGGTGGTGGGATGGGGTGTGTGGGGTGTGTGTGTGGGGGGGGGGGGCAGGCCCGATGTGACTCCTGACTGCTATTCCAACACGTGACAGTCCTCCTAGGTCGGTGACCACGGAGGGGCTGAGGATGCACTGCCAGCCCTGCTTGCGCATCGTGGCCTCTACCCCGGCCCTCTCGACCTCCTTCATGGTGAGCTCTTGGAGGCAGATGATCGAGGCACTGGTCTCTTCCCCCAGATATCGCTTGAAGGATGCGAGCGAGGTGCAGTTGCATGTATCTGGATCGCTTTGCGTTTGCCCTCCTTGGCCGCTGGCCCAGGGGGCAGGTCTGGCTGTGCGATCGGGGAGGCAGGCGGGCCTTCAATCGCGGCCGCAGGTGCCTGCGACAAAGATACTGTAGGCCGACCCACACGGCTGGCACTGCAGACAGTCTGGGCCCTGCCCCAGCCCAGACTCAGTTCCTGGTGTTGCCGAAGCCGACGAGGCCGCGCCGCAGCGTGCAAGGTCATCACGTGGCGCGCTGCGCCGCCCCTCCAGCGATTCCCCGGCCCAGGTTGCCGCCCGGGTGGCCCCACGCCTAGGACTTGGGTCTTCCGAGGGATGCGTCTGGGGCGGGGTCTCCACTTTCTCCGGGGCAGGGAGCGCGGCGCATGTCGACGAGGCAATCCCCGAAGACAGGGCCGCCGATCCACAGGAGGCCGCTGAACTTATGCTGCCGTGGCCCTCCCTGCCCGACGCCAATCGATCCTTGTCGACGGTGGTGGTATGGGCGTCGCGCCCCAGAATTAGCCGGAGAGAAATGGGTGATCTTCTTCATCCACGTCTATGGTATTACTTTGCTCCTCCCCCCGTGGTGGCCGCGATCGGTCGCGAGGGGGCCGCCGCCGCCCAGGTTCCACAGGGGGGCATCAGGGCTGCGACTGGCCCTGTGCTTCACCGCCAAGAGCTCGGGCAGTCCTGGAGCGGATGTCCTCGCTGTCGGCCCTGCCCTTGGTCTTCTCGCTGCTGGCTGCTGGCGCGCCGCCTTTGGCTGCTGCAGCTGCCCGGGTTCTTTTCCCAGCTTCGCCTGCAGGCTGGCGTTCAGGTGCAACCTTAGCGTCAGCGCTGCTAGCACCTTCGGCGGCTGCCGCGTCTGCAGGAGGTTCAGTGCGCCCACGTTTGCGAGCGAGCCGTTGTGCATGTGCCGCGTGTTCCGCCTTGACCTTCCCGACCTTGACCCTGGCGTCGCGGAACATGTCCTTGGTTGCTGTCTGCATCTGTAGTCGCAGCTGGTCCTTGCGTTCCTCTGGCGCTTGGACGTCATCGGCTGTGAGCTCGAACTCGTCATCGACTTTGAAGAAACCGTCGGTGTCGATGAGACTGGTGATGTCCGGCTTCCCCGCCGCGACGTCGGCGAGAGGAACCGTTGACCCTTGTGTGGATTTTTGTCACCTTCAGCATCTTTGCCACTCTTATCTGCAAGCTCGGAAACGATGAGGGCATGCTCTCCGTCTCTTTCTGCAAGAACCAGCTCGAGTTTCTTGGCGCATTCAGTCTGAGTGCGGACCCACCTCTGGTACGTGTCAAGCTTCCCGACCTCCACGCCCAGCGCCTCCTCCAGCTGCTTGATGCGCGCGTGGCAGATCTGGGCTCGCTCCTGGATGGTGAGGTTGGGGCCCTCGCGGAGCTCTGCCAGCTGTGCCTCATACTTGCGGGCAGTGTCTTTGTCCCCGAGCTTGGTGGCCAACGCAATGCCGTTCTCGAGCTCCTCCTCTGTGGGCCCCGCGCTCCCAGGACCTGGCACATGTCCTGCTGGCGCTGCTTCAGGCTGGAGTTCTGTCCGTTGACGACCTGCCCCACGGGACTGCCGACGACCGCCGCAACCACCAGGACCAGGGAGAGCCAGGAGGGCGTGTGCATCAGGGTCCGTTGGGGCTTCGACTTTCCACTCCTGGCAGTGCTTGCTTGCAGTACTCGAGCGAGGCCAGGTTCTTTTTGCGTCCGCAAAAGGCGCACACCCACTTGGGGCCAGCGTCTGCGGCTTTGCCTCCGCCCCGTGTTGCCGAACGCCGAGGAGGTCCGGCCCCATGCCCTCGGTCCTGGCCGCTGTCCCTCCAGGGAGGTCCTTTCCCACTTCTTGCTTTGCGCCAAGGCGGCCCCATGGCGTGAGTAAGCGAGGAGTGGTTGCCGTTATCTTCTGGTGCCGTCCGAAACGGTCTACTTCAGTATTCGGAATATGGATGTGGCAGCGCACGCTGCGATATGGAGTATGAAGGGGTCTGCTCCCGAGGCTATGCCGCCTACCCGAGAGCAGCCCGAAGGCGCAGCGGGTTGACTCAACCATGTTGAGGACATGGATTACTTGAGCCAAAATGGCTACGGACTCCTCCTCCTCCTCCTCCTCCTCCTCCCTCCTCCTCCTCCTTCCTCCTCCTCCTCCTCCTCCTCCTCCTCCTCCTCCTCCTCCTCCCCCTCCTCCCCCTTCTCCCCCTCCTCCCCCCCCCTCCTCCCCTCCTCCTCCCCAGTTCTCCTCCTCCTCCTCCTCCCCCTCCTCTCCCCCTCTTCTCCTCCTCCTCCTCCTCCTCCTCCTCACCCTCCTCTCCTCCTCCTCCTCCTCCTCCTCCTCCCTCCTCCTCCTCCTCCCCTCCTCCCCCCCTTCTCCCCTCCTCCTCCCCCTCCTCCTCCCCCTCCTCCGCCTCCTCCTCCTCCCCCCCCCTCCTCCTCCCCCTCTCCTCCTCCTCCGCCTCCTCCCGCTGCGCCGCGCGACGGCAGCTGCCCCGGCCGGCAGGCCTCTCCGCTACCCAGCGCGCCGGCCCCGCCAGCCCTCGGGCCCCGTCGCCCGCGCGCGGGGCCGCCGCGGCGGAGCAGGCCGCGGCCCCTCGGGGGACGCGGGGCTCCCGCCTCCCCCGCGGACGTCGTCCGCCGCCGCCGCCGTCGCCGCCCGTCGCCGCCCGCCGCCCGCCGCCCGCCGCCGCCGTCATCACAGTTGTCGTAGCCGTCGCCGTCGCCGCCGCCGCCGCCGCCGCCGCCGCCGCCGTCGTCGTCGTCGTCGTCGTCGTCGTCGTCGTCGTCGTCGTCGTGGTCGTGGTCGTCGTCGTCGTCGTCGTCGTCTTGTCGTCGTCTTGTCGTCGTCGTCTACGTCGTCGTCTTGTCGTCGTCTTCGTCGTCGTCGTTGCCACCGCCGTCTCCCCCACTGACGGCGGGCGTTCCCGGATTCGGGCGCGTGGGCCCCGTGCCGAGGGGGTCTCAGAACTGCTTTCAGTACAGTCTCGAACCTCCTCGCGCCGTACACCAAATCACGGCGGGAGGCCTGTGTTTTTGTTGCTGCGCTCGGCCTCCCACGGGGGCCCTCGCCCGACCCCGGGAGCGTCCACGAAACGACCCAGGACGACGAGCCGGTCCTGTGGCGGGGGGTCCAGGCCTCCGGGGTCGACGTCGTGAAGCAAATAGCGGCATCAGGGGTCTGGGCACTTCGTGCAGTCGTTCGTGCTGGATCGTGTTGGGTGCGGGCAGACTGCATTTCCTCCGGCATCGTGGGCCCATGAGGGAGGCCGCATCGGGGGTGGACAGAACCCCCAACAGTGACACGTCGATTGGTGAATTGTCCCTTTTCGGTTCTCGAGATGGCGCCGCGGCCGTTGTCTTCTGGGCTTGCGCCCGCCAGGTTTGGGCCTCAGGTCGTTTTCACTAAACCACGTTTTACTAAAGGGGGTTTGTCCATCCCCGACCGCACTGCATGAGCCGCAGGATGAACTATTGCACACTTCCTCTTGCGACCCCATTCTTATGGGACTCGGTTAATGGAGAGGAAGCGTGCTGCCACATAATATCCAGATGCCTGAAACATGTCTCAAACATTTTTAGAACATGTTTTACAAGTTTTAAATACATGTTTAATTCAATGGCAGGATTGTTAGAGTGTCCATTGTCATGACATCCGCAACCCCATTACGGTAGACCCGCTTTGCCCGGAGCCAGCGTTCTTCGAGATCCTGGCATGACACATTTTCCGCAACGGGCGTGTGCGCCCGCTGTCTGGGTGTGGCCACGATGCCACCCCGCGTCCACTGCCAGGCTGCCTCAGCACAGGCTGGCCGCCCTGGCCTCTCCAGTCGAAGCTCTTCCTGCTGTGAGTGTCCTCCCTTTTCCCATGCCCCGCGGCCGCTCTCCGCCTTGGTCCCCTCCTTTGCCGCCAGACAGAACTCGTGCGTGACTGAGCCCAGCCACTAGACCGCGCGTGTGGATCGCCTCTGCTGCGCTGCGACGGACAAAAGTGTTCGCAGGGCTTCGGGCCCCAGGACCTTCAAAGATCGATCGGGCTTGAGAAGTGACGCAGAAAGGTGGGGTCCAGAGCTCCAGCGACTTTTTCTTGCTCGGTGCGGTTGCAATGTTTCGCAACGTCGGCTCGGTTTCGAGAAGCTGAGACGGCGGTTGGTCTTCGTCTTCGGCCAGGCACGTCGCGATTCGCGCCGGCGCCGCCTGGGTGTGCCTGGGGGGATGGGGCTCGTTCTCGGACGGCCTGGCGCGAAGCGTGACGCGACCAGGGGGCGGGGGGCGGGGCTGGTCACGGGCGGTTTCCGCGAGTGATAGATGTCGAGCTCATGGGGACCCCCCCTCCTCCTCCTCCTCCTCCTTGTCCTCCTCCTGCCTCCTCCTCCTCCTTTTCCTGCCTCCTCCTCCTCCTCCTCGCTCCTCACTCCTCGCTCCTCCTCGCTCCTCCCCTTCCTGGAGCCCGTTTTCAATCATTCGCGATAACGCCCGTGACCAGCCCCGCCGCGTACAGTCAACGCGCCTAGTAAGGACGCGCGCCTTCATGTAGGGTACCCTTGTGTCCTTGCCTCTGCAGCCCGTCCTTTGCCGTTCTCACGGGTCGCCCGCCGCCCAATAAATCCCAGCTTCGGCCTCCAAGGGTCTTGCGTCCTCACCACGCGTCCTTACTATGCGTTTTGAGTGTACTCTGGCGATCTTCCGTTTCAAAGTCGTGTTGGAAATGCTCCCCGAGCGACACGAACGAGCAGTGCGGGAAGTTCCGCCTCAGAACAAGCAGGGCGGACGCTTCGGCAAAGGTGCGGTATGGCGGAAGTGGCGACGGCAAAGTAGGGCGGACTTCGGCTTCAGATGAGCTTGAAGCTTGAAGGATGATAGTTCCAGTCCTACGTTCGAAGTCGCCCAACGTACGACGGAGGCGAAGTCGGGGTGCTCCCTGTGTTCAGGTCTCGCGGCGGGAGCTGCTGGCGCCGCATTCTCCTATCCCGCGGGGCCCTCACAGATCGGTCCAGCCTGAACAATGGCGCAGGGAGATGTGGCTCAGGACTTGGGTCGACCTTCTTCTTCTTCTTCTTCTTCTTCTCCTTATGCTGTTCATATGGTTACTTTCATTCTTGTTATCGAAAGAGTATGTTTTTTCCTGAATCCTCTTGGTATTGTATTGCTATGATTTGTGCTATGTTTGACAGTCTAGTTGTCTATTCGTTTTTTGTCGGTAATCACGCATATGTGTTTTTGTTCCCCACATCCTGAGTGGGGTTCTTGTTTTCCCAGAACAACCTCTCCTTCCCACCCACCTCCCGCTCCATCTTCCATACAGCACAATATTATTCCTACCACACACACCATACCATACCATGGTTCCTACCACACATACCATACCATACCATACCATACCATACCATACCATACCATACCACACCATACGTACCATACCGTACCATACCATACCATGGCGTACCATAGCATACCATACCATATCACACCAATGCCACACCGTACCATACCATACCATACCTCCAGTACCATACCATACCATATCATACCATACCGTACCATACCATACCTACCATACCATTCCATACCACTCCATACCGAAAACCATACTACTTACATGGTTTCGTGCCCCTCCCACCCCTCCAGGGAGGCCCCGCCTGAGCGAGGAGGGTATCGGAAAACCATATTATTTACATGGTTTCGTGCCCCTCCCACCCCTCCAGGGAGGCCCCGCCTGAGCGAGGAGGGTATCGGAAAACCATACTATTTACATGGTTTCGTGCCCCTCCCACACCTCTAGGGAGGCCCCGCCTGAGCGAGGAGGGTATAGGAAAACCATACTATTTACATGGTTTCGTGAGGTGGGGGGCGTGCGGGGGGGTGGGGGGGGGGGGGGTGGGCGGGGGGGGTTGGTGGGGGAGGGGGTGGTGGGGGGCTGGGGGGGGGGGGGGGGGGGTTGGGGGTAGGTGGTGTGGTTGGCCCGCCCCTCCAGGGAGGCCCCGCCTGAGCGAGGAGGGTATCGGAAACCCATACTATTTACATGGTTTCGTGCCCCTCCCTCCCCTCCAGGGAGGCCCCGCCTGAGCGAGGAGGGTATCGGAAAACCATACTATTTACATGGTTTCGTGCCCCTCCCACCCCTCCAGGGAGGCCCCGCCTGAGCGAGGAGGGTATCCGATAACCATACTATTTACATGGTTTCGTGCCCCTCCCACCTCTCCAGGGAGGCCCCGCCTGAGCGAGGAGGGTATCCGAAAACCATACTATTTACATGGTTTCGTGCCCCTCCCACACCTCCAGGGAGGCCCCGCCTGAGCGAGGAGGTTATCGGAACACCATACTATTTACATGGTTTCGTGCCCCTCCCACCCCTCCAGGGAGGCCCCGCCTGAGCGAGGAGGGTATCGGAATACCATACTATTTACATGGTTTCGTGCCCCTCCCACCCCTCCAGGGAGGCCCCGCCTGAGCGAGGAGGGTATCCGAAAACCATACTATTTACATGGTTGCGTGCCCCTCCCACCCCTGCAGGGAGGCCCCGCCTGAGCGAGGAGGGTATCCGAAAACCATACTATTTACATGGTTTCGTGCCCCTCCCACCCCTGCAGGGAGGCCCCGCCTGAGCGAGGAGGGTATCCGAAAACAATACTATTTACATGGTTTCGTGCCCCTCCCACCTCTCCAGGGAGGCCCCGCCTGAGCGAGGAGGGTATCCGAAAACCATACTATTTACATGGTTTCGTGTCCCCCCTCCACTCCTCCAGAGAGGCCGCGCTTGAACGAGGAGGGTCGCGGAAAGCATTACTCTTCGCCAGGTTTCGTAGCCCTCCCCCCTTCCAGCGGGGCCCCGCCAAAGCGAGGAGGGCATCAAGAAAATGGGTCCCACGAAACCGTTAATCTCTTTATGTGGGGAACTCCGTTAGCATAATGTAGTTTTCTTGTTTTGTTTCACATATTTAAAACAAAGATGCATTTCTCGCGACGTCGGATCCGAGCGGTTTCGGTACCATGCTTCGGGTCGAGCGAGCCCCCACCGCCCCCACCTCGTCTCGTTGCGAAAAGGCATCGCATCGATGTGCTTCTCTTGTTCTAGCCGATGCCTCGGCGTTGCCGGAGCAACGGCGCTGCATCGGTCGAAGGTGCGGGTGCGACCCTCCGACTCCGTCTCCAGTAAACCCGCATAGTAAGGATGGGCAACCTTCCCTAGGGTACCCTTGCATCCTTGCCTCCTTTGTCCATGCTTCGCCACTTTCGTTTGCCGCGCCCTGCTCGAAAAGCTTTTCAAGGGGCGTCCGAGGCCCTTGCATCCCTATCGCGCATCCTTCTGACACGGGCTGACTGTACTCTGGCCCCACTAGGCACGCCTGCACAAGAGTGTCCGCGGTTCCCTTGCTTCGGCTGTTTCGCAGCCAGCGGCATTCGGTCGGTTCGGTTCGGTTCGGCTGGCTCTTGCTCCGATGCGTTTTTTCTATGTCGCTGTCGATCCATCTGTTTCGGTCGGCTTCGGTTTCGCAATCGGTTCGGTCGGTTTTCGATTGTGGTGTCGCCGTGGACCTCTAGGGATGCTGGCGGCCGAGGAGGAGGCTGAGGCCGCGGCCGCAGATGCGGCAACGGAGAAGGAGGCGGGTGAGGAGGCTGAGGAGGACGAAGGTGGTGTGCGGATCCGCGAGCACGGGCGACCCCCTTGCGGAGGCCTGCTCCGGTGGTTTCGAGGCAGTTTCGAGATGCTGCCAGTGGGATGCAGCAGCAGCACGGCCGCGGCGGTGGGTAGATACGTTCGCACACTGCGCGCGCCCGCTCGGATAACAGTGGCAGGAGTTGCCAGACTGCCGTCGGGGCCGCTGCGTGGGCTTCAAAAGGGCCCCAGCGAGGGGAAACACCACTGCCAAATGGACTGATTGTGCGCTTCTGCGCCGTCGCCGCCGCCGTCCCCGCAGCCGCCGTTCCCGCCGCCGTTGACGGCGACGTCGCCGCCGCCGCCGTCATCACCGCCGCCGCCGCCGGTGCCGCCGCCGCCGCCGCCGCTTCCGCCGTCGCCGTCGCCGTCGCCGTCGCCGTCGCCGTCGTCGTCGTCGTCGTCGTCGTCGTCGTCGTCGTCGTCGTCGTCGTCGTCGTTGTCGCCGTCGCCGTCGCCGTCGCCGTCCCCGTCGCCGCCGTCGTCGTCGTCGTCGTCGTCGTCGTCGTCGTCGTCGTCGTCGTCGTCGTCGTCGTCGTCGTCGTCGTCGTCGTCGTCGTCGTCGTCGCCGCCGACGCCGCCGCCGCCGCCGCCGCCGCCGCCGCCGGGGCGGGCCTTCGGCGAGGGGGCGCGCGGTGCCCACCGCAGGCCAGGCGGCCCCCGGCCGCCGCAGCGGCGGGGGGCGCGCCAGGCGCGC
>CAUYUJ010016025.1:60000-95315 GCA_963575745.1 Prorocentrum cordatum | reverse complement strand
TTTTTTTCCAAAATGCTGCTCTCGCTGAGGCGCCGGCCTCATCTTCGGGCCCCGCACGTTCCGAATCGTGCTCCCGCTGCAGCGCTGGCATCATTTCCGCCGGCGCCCGGGCTGCACGCCCGAGCCGGCGCCCGGGCCGGCGTTCGGGCCGGGTCCGGAGCCGGTTCCGGCCGGCGCCGGAAAATCGAGTTCCGAGCCGGCGCCGAAAAAGGCAATTCTAATACACATTTTTCTTTTGAAAATGCTGAATTTCTGCTTCCGGCGCCCGGGAGGCCTCCCGGGCCGATTCCGACGCCCAGGCCGGCGCCCGAGCCGGCGCCCGGGCCGGACGCCCGAGCCGGCGCCCGGGCCGGCGCCCTGGCCGGGTCCGGAGCCGGTTCCGGCCGGCGCGGGAAAATCGAGTTCCGAGGCGGCGCCGAAAAAAGGCCATTCCAATACACAATTTTTTCTTTTGAAAATGCTGCATTTCTGCTTCTGGCGCCCGGGAAGCCTTTTTCGCTTCCACTTTTTCCCCAAATGCTGCTCTCGCTGAGGCGCCGGCCTCATTTTCGGGCCCCGCTCGTTCCGAATCGTGCTCTCGCTGCAGCGCTGGCCACATTTCCGTGCTTCCGCTCGTTCCGAATCGTGCTCCCGCTGCAGCGTTGGCCTCATTTCCGCGCTTCCGCTCGTTTCGACTCGTGCTCCCGCTGCAGCGCTGGCGTCATTTCCCGTGCCATGCCACGGCATGCAATGCAATGCTACGTTGATACTACGCTTTGCGGTGCTCTTCTACGCCATGCCATGCCGTGCTCTACAATGCATCGCGTACCCTTTCGGGATCCGAGACTGCTCGACATCCGACTGTGCGAGTACAGAGGGGATCTACGCCATGGTAAGGGATGGGAGGGAGGGGTAGGATGTCAGATATGACGCGAGCGCACCTAGCTTGTCCTCCTCCCCTCCCCCCTCCCCCTCCTCCCCCTCCCCCTCCCCCTCCTCCTCCTCCTCCTCCTCCTCCTCCTCCTCCTCCTCCTCCTCCTCCTCCTCCTCCTGCGGAAAGGGCAGGGCTCAGGAGCAGCCCAGCCCCCTGTGTTGATCTCTGCGCAGTGCGCTGGATGCCTGGGTGTGTGCTGTATATCGACGAGCGCGTTCCACTACTCGCAAGGTGGCTACTCGCAGATGGCCTGGATCCGCTGGGGGGGATCTGCGAGAAGTTGCATCAAAGCAGACAGGTGTTTTTCGGACGTTTGCGAGTAGGCACTGTGCGAGTAGTGGAACGCGCTCGGCGAGTACAGGGTGACGCCATCTACACACATCAAATCCGCTGCTGCCTGCTGGGCTCGAATTGGGAGATCGAGGAGAAGGCAGGGCTCGGGGACGAGAAACATCCGTCTTGATCTCTGTGCAATATGTTGGATACCTGGGTGTGTCATATAGGGCGACAACATCTACACACATCATATCCACTGCTCCTGCAGGGGTCGAGACGGAACATCGAGGAGAAGACAGGGCTCACGGACGGGAAACCTCAGTCTTGATCTCTGTGCAATGCGGTGCATGCCCGGGTGTGTAGTTCAGGGCGACGAGATCTATACATAGCGACTGCTTCTTGAGCCCAGCAGCGGTGTATACGCCACGCCCCCTGGCTTGGCCAAGAGGGCGTATGCCAGCAACCGGGCCAAGGAGGGCGTATACACAGCACCGGGGTTGGATTGGGCCTGGCCAGGGAGCAGGGGATGTGTATGGCTCGTCGCCGATAGTAAGCATGTTTTTTCTTCTTATAATGTGTTTTCGGCATTTGGCCGAAGGGTGGGGGAGGGGGGTCTGGACTGGGCCATGCGAGCGCTTTCTTCTCGGCGTTTTTCGACAGTGGGCAGAAGGGGGGGGTTCTGGCTCCGGCCTTGCTTCATGCCATTGTTTGCAGCAGTGCGTCCTATGCGGGAGACCCCACCGGCTTGAAAAGGAGCCGCAAAACCCCAGAATCTAACTCCCCAAGGGGGTGGGGGAGGAGGGGGGGGGGTGCGAGGGCACACGCCGATCGGCAAAACAATGAATAAGAAAACGAACACCCACTTCTCAGGTCGGGCCTGTCCCCCTTCAGGGGGATTTTGGACGAAAAAACAAATTATCCAAGAATATAAAAAATGCCCCAAAATATTCAAAACATCGTCCCCAGACAATGTTTTTACTATTTCTGAATATTCCTCCTGTACAGGGCAAGGACCGACTTAAACCTACTCCAGGGGGGGGGAGGGGGGGGGTGCGAGGGCCCGCGCCGATCGGCAAGACAGTGAGTAAGAAGACGATCGCCTGCTCCAAGGGGGGAGGGGGGGGGCTGCAAGGGCCTGCGCCGATCGGCCAGACAGGAGGAGGAGGAGGAGGAGGAGGAGGAGGACGAGGAGGAGGAGGAGGAGGAGGAGGAAGGGCTGCGAGGGCCCGCGCCTATGGGCAAGACGAGGAGCAAGAAAAAACGAACACCCAATCTGCGCCGATCTGCCTCTGCCGGTCGCGCAGGAGCAGACTCGGGTGGAGGAGGAGGAGGAGGAGGAGGAGGAGGAGGAGGAGGAGGAGGAGGAAGAGGAGGAGGAGGAGGAGGAGGATGGGGGAGAAGGATGAACATGAAGGGACCGCACCGAACCGAGAACCGAGAACCGTGACCGAACCGGACCGAACCGGTCCAAAACCAGGAACGTTCGCAGAAAACCGAACCGGACCGAACCGAATTCATTCAGAACCGAACCAGCGAGAACCGAACCGAACCAGAACCGGAACCGAACCGGAACCGGGCGGCCCCTGAACCGAACCGACGGGAAACGAACAAGACCCCTGTCCCCTCCGGTCCGGACCCCAAGACCTGGATGACCCCCAGGACTCCGGGACCCCGGACTCCGGGACGTCGACGACCCCCCCTCGCGGGTGCGACCCCCCTCGGGGCTGCGACCCCCCTCGCGGGCGCGACCCCCGTCGCGGGCGCGACCCCCCTCGGGGCTGCGACCCCCCTCGCGGGTGCAACCCCCCTCGCGGGCGCGACACCCCTCGGGGCTGCGACCCCCCTCGCGGGTGCGACCCCCCTCGCGGGCGCGACCCCCCTCGGGGCTGCGACCCCCCTCGCGGGCTGCGACCCCCCTCGCGGGCGCGACACCCCTCGGGGCTGCGACCCCCTTCGCGGGTGCGACCCCCCTCGCGGGTGCGACCCCCCTCGGGGCTGCGACCCCCCTCGCGGGTGCGACCCCCCTCGCGGGCGCGACACCCCTCGGGGCTGCGACCCCCCTCGCGGGTGCGACCCCCCTCGCGGGTGCGACCCCCCTCGCGGGCGCGACCCCCCTCGCGGGTGCGACCCCCCTCGCGGGTGCGACCCCCCTCGCGGGTGCGACATTCCTCGAAACTGCGACCCCCCTCGCGGGTGCGACCCCCCTCGCGGCTGCGACCCCCTCGCGGGTGCGACCCCCCTCGCGGGTGCGACCCCCCTCGGGGCTGCGACCCCCCTCGCGGGCGCGACCCCCCTCGGGGCTGCGACCCACCTCGCGGGTGCGACCCCCCTCGCGGGTGCGACCCCCCTCGGGGCTGCGACCCCCCTCGGGGCGACGGCGACGGCAGCGGCGCAGGGAGGGGAAAAGCAGGGAAGAGCAGGGGAAGAGCAGGTTGAGGGACCCCCCCGCTGGGGGGGACAGGACAGCCGCGACAGAGGGATCGAAGAGCAGCAGCGCGCGGCAGAGGCAGCGTCGACGTCGACGTTTTTTACCTAACAGCTTGTTCTGATAGGTTTCTAGTGGTGTCAAAAGAGATCAGCAAATGACTCCACAGGGGGGTCTGGGCGGGTGCCGGACAGGGTGCCGCAGAAGTCGTTTTAAGCAAACAGTCACACACACTTCGTGCTCTTCGACCTCCCAGAACTCCATTCCCGGGCCACATTCTGAATGCCCGGAGCCAACTGTAGGCCACTTCGTGCTCTTCGACTTCCCAGAACTCCACTCCCGGGCCACATTCTGAATGCCCGGAGCCAACTGTAGGCCACTTCGTGCTCTTCGAGTTCCCAGAACTCCATTCCCGGGCCACATTTTGAATGCCCGGAGCAAACTGTAGGCCACTTCGTGGTCTTCGAGTTCCCAGAACTCCATTCCTGGGCATGATTTTGAATGCCCGGAGCCAACTGTAGGCCACTTCGTGTTCTTCAGTTCCCAGAACTCCACTCCTGGGCCACATTTTGAATGCTGAGGCAGGCTGATGCTGCGGCCGAGGCAGGCTGAGGCTGAGGCAGGCTGAGGCTGAGGCCGAGGCTGAAGGCAGACTGAGGCTGAGGCTGAGGCAGGCTGAGGCTGAGGCTGAGGCAGGCTGAGGCTGAGGCTGAGGCAGGCTGATGCTGAGGCAGGCGCAGGCTGAGGCTGAGGCTGATGCAGCCGCTGAGGCTGAGGCAGGCTGAGGCTGAGGCAGGCTGAGGCTGAGGCCGAGGCTGAAGGCAGACTTGAGCCGAGGCATGAAGA
Source organism: Prorocentrum cordatum (assembly GCA_963575745.1). NCBI lineage: Eukaryota > Dinophyceae > Prorocentrales > Prorocentraceae > Prorocentrum > Prorocentrum cordatum. Next base: position 90,855 of record CAUYUJ010016025.1, on the reverse strand, counting down.
GGCTTGAGTTGAGGCTGAGGCTGAGGCAGAGGCAGGATGAGGCTGAGGCTGAGGCAGGCTGAGGCTGAGGCTGTGACTGCGACTGCCGTTGCCGCTGCGACTGTCATCGCGAATGCGACTACGACTGCGAGAACAGCAGAATTCTACAACTGGGTTTTCATCTGAATCCTAAGGGGAATGCTTTCAGATATGCTTCTACACATTGCTGTTAGGTTGCTTTGCCGGGATAATTTTTCTCCGAGGGAGGGGCCCGGGTACTTAAGTCCGGGGGAGCCCGCGGGTGAGGCCCCAAAGGGGGCCCCGGAAACGCCGCTCCGGAACGTCGACGACGACGACGACGACGACGACGACGACGACGAACGACGACGACGACGACGAACGACGACGACGACGACGACGACGACGACGACGACGACGACGACGACGACGGGGCCGCCGCGGCGGCGGCGCCGAGCAGCGAGGCACCTCGCCAGGCACGTCGTTGGAGGGCCTCGCGCCTCCACGCCTCCACGTTCCTCCTCCTCCTCCTTCTCCTCCTCGTCGTCCTCCTCCTCCCTCCTCCGCCTCCTCCTCCTCTTCGTCCTCCTCCTCCTCCTCCTCCTCCTCCTCCTCCTCCTCCTCCTCCCCCATCCTCCCTCCCTTTTTTCAAACTGGGTCGTCGCTTACGCAGACGGGGCGCCCAACGTCGCACCTGACCAGTCGGGCCGAACCGAACCGGAGCGGCCACTCGAACCGAACCGAACCGGTCGGACCCAACCGCGCGAAAACCGGAACCGAACCGAACCGGCGGCAAGCCCAAGCCGAACCGGCCGAAACCGGACCGATGCCAAACCGAACCGGCCAAGCAAAACCAGCCCGGCTGCAGAACCGGACCGAACCGAACCGAGCCGATCCCTTCATGGATGAGGAGGGGGAGGAGGAGGAGGAGGAGGAGGAGGAGGAGGAGAGGAGGAGGAAGGAGGCAGGAGGAGGTCGGGGGGGGGCAGAGAATCGGGCGGCCAGCCAGGGGGGGAAGGGGATGATGGGCCTGCTTCCACCACCACCATGACGGGGAGGGGGGGAGGGTGTCTACCTGCTCTCTCCTCCTCCTCCTCCTCCTCCTCCTCCTCCTCCTCCTCCTCCTTCCCCCCTCCAACTTATGGTGGTGGTGGTGGTGGAAAACAGGCTCGTCAAGGTGAGAAGAAGGAGGCCGTTTCAGAAGGCTCGGCCTTCCCCGAAGGCAGAAAGAGCCTCTCGGACGGCGCGAGGGCTTCTGCGAAGTCCCGCCGCCCTCTGCGAAGGCCTCTTCTCCTTCTCGTTCCCCCCCCCCCCGCTCGCCGCCGAGGGTCGGAAGCCGGGCAAGGGCTGCTAAATCCGTGGCTGCTAAAATCGACCTCCGGGAGGTTGTCTTCGTCCTTCCGGGAAGAAGCCCGTTGACTGCTTCGCGCGCCGCGCCTCACTCCGGGAAGCTGTCTTCTTTCCTTCCGGGAGGGCCGTGCTATAGCGGCCACGGCTTTCGCAGCCCTCGCCCAGCTTCCGAGAGGGAAGGGGGGGGGGGGGAGCGGAGGTTTGGACACCCGACATGGGTACGGAAAGAATGGGTACAATGCCCAACAACAAACGCTGTTCCAAACCAACGGCGGCCGCTGTTGGGCAGGCGGCCTTCAATGTCTCAAATGGACACAGGCCGCGGCGACACCGACAGCGAGTCCTGTGCCAAATGAACAGGAACTGCTGCTGGGCATTGTTCGTGCCGACCGGAGGGGCCCGCGCTGACGACAGCACGACAAGCCCCGGCGGGGGGCCCCCAGGGGCCCTGCCTCCGCGCGCCCTCGCGGCTCCCCCGGGGGCGCCCCCGCCCTGCCGGGGGCAGGGCCGCGCTCCCGGGCGCGCCCGCCGCCGGGGGGGCCTCGCGGTCCTTGTCCTCGCCGAAGAGCAGGACCACGTCGGGGCTCTCCCGCCTCGGGTACCGGTTCGGGTACATCCTGATCAGGACGACGCTCCTGCCGAGGGGCGGCGGGCGGACAAAGAACCCTGCAGGTGGGCGCCTCCTGTCATTCGGCGTGTTCGACACGGGGCGGAACAGGGGGGAGGGAGGGGGGAGGGTCTGGCTCTGGACCTCGTCTCAGTGCAAGTGTTTGCAGCAGTGCGTCCTTTGGGGGAGGGACTCCACCCGCTCGAAACAGGCGCCAAAAGCAGCCAGGACCCACTCCAGGGGGGGGGGGAGGGAGGGGCTGCGAGGGCCCGCGCCGATCGGCAAGACAATGAACAAGAAAACGATCACTAGAAAAGAAGCTGCTCCGCCAGTCGGGGACGCCCGCTCATGATCGGGAGCGGCCAAGAGGGGGGTTTCCAAGAGGGGGGGTGCAAATCATGACCGGCGGCATGTGCGCGGCCCAGCGGGGGGGCCAGGGACGTAATGAAATAAGAAGAGGCGCCGTGAAACCTGGGGAAATATCATGGCCCCCGCCATGATATCCCCCCCTAGTCATCACCCCCCTCTTTGCCGCCCCCGACATGAGGGCGGACGGAAAGCTTACGCCCCTGCGGTGGCACGGCGGGGCACAGACTTTCCAGCCGCCCTGGGGGCAGACGTCCCCCACGGCGGACGAGCTTCCTACACACCGCCCCGCGTCACCTGAGGCGGGAGCTGCTGGGCCCATTCTACACCTCCACTGCCATAGGTAGGAGAGGGAGGAGGAGGAGGAGGAGGAGGAGGAGGAGGAGGAGGAGAGGAGGAGGAGGAGGAGGAGGAGGAGGAGGAGGAGGAGGAGGATGGTGGAGGAGGAGGAGGAGGGGAGGAGGAGGAGGAGGAGAGGAGGAGGGAGGGGGAGGGAGGGGGGAGGGGGAGGGGGAGGGGGAGGGGGAGGGGGAGGGGGAGGGTGAGGGGGAGGGGGGGGAAGGGGGAGGGGGAGGGGAGGAGGGGGAGGTGGAGGAGGAGGAGGAGGGGAGGAGGAGGAGTGAGGGAGGAGAAGAGGAGGAGGAGGAGAGGAGAAGGAGGAGGACCTCGTCATCCTACCTTCTCCCCCGTCCTGCCTACGGCAGTGGTGGTGGGAAACTTGCCCATCGGGAGCTCCGGGGCCGAGAGCCCCGAGACCTGGGCGCTGCAAGTTCTGCACACGCCAGGCGCTCTCGCCTGGCTTCGGGCCTCGGGACCCTCACGGATCGTTCCGGCTCCCCTCCCCCGCGTCCACCCGTCTGCCCTCCGCCCTCCATCCTCTGCCCATGCTCCTCCTACTCCTCCTCCTCCTCCTCCTCCTCCTCCTCCTCCTCCTCCTCCTCCTCCTTCTCCTTCTACTCCCCCCTCCGCCTTGGCAGTCCTGCTCCGCATCGTCGACCCCATCCTCAGAAGTTATCCTCCCGTATGCCTCCTCCTCCTCCTCCTCCTCCTCCTCCTCCAAGACACTATCCTTCTGCACGTCGTCGACCCAATCCTCATCGGTTCTCCTCCCCGCTTGACCTGCGAGAGACATACCGACAAATTATCGGCCATGATCCACTGTCCAAACTGCCGGGCGGACCGCCCTGGACTGGGCTGCCTGGCACAAGGCGTGCGCGCCCGTGGGAGGCGGATGTGGGGCGCCACGCTGCTTGTGAGAGGAGCTGGGAACCGCTAGACGACTAGACTAGACTCCGCTGCCCCCTCCTCCTCCTCGACCCTCTGCGCAGATGGCCTCAACACACCACCACGCCTGGGCAGGGCCATCCTGGGCCCAGGCATGGCGTCTACGCCCTTCTGGCCAGGGCCAGAAGCGTCCACAAAGCTGCGGCGCTCCCCCCTCCTGCCACTAGACCTGCTTCTTCCGCCTGGGCCCCTCGAGGTGCCCAGCAGAGCGAAGAGCGTGCGCGCCATCCCCAGCCCTCCGAGCCCGAGGGTACGCCCTGCCGCGCTGGCAGGGCACGGCGCGGCGGAGGTCGGGGCAGCGGGGGCGCTCTTCGTGTGCACGAAGAGCACGTCGATGCCCTCGCGGATCATGTGCACCTCTCGCTAGCTGGCGCTCTCAACACTCAGGTGGTCTCGCGAAACGCCGCGTGCCTACCCAGGGGCGTGCTCAGACTGAGACCCGTCGACGTGACTCGACCTCATCCGCACTCCGTGCTATGGAACTTCTTCCTACGTTTTCGATCCGCCTTTCTCCCTACCTCCACCTCTTTCCTCCTCCTCCTCCTCCTCCTCATCATCATCATCATCATCATCATCACCACCACCACCACAATCATCATCAGCATCAGCAGCAGCATCATCATCTGCATCATCAGCATCATCAGCAGCAGTATCATCATCAGCAGCATCATCTTCATCATCATCATCATCATCATCAGCATCATCATCATCATCACCACCACCACCACCATCACCATCACACTCATCATCAGCAGCAGCATCCGCATCAGCATCAACATCACCAGCATCATAATCCTCATCCTCATCATCAGAAGCATCAGAAGCATCATCATCATCATCACCACCATCACCATCACCATCACCATCACCAGCAGCAGCATCAGCATCAGCATCACCAGCATCATCATCCTCATTCTCAGCATCATCATCATCACCGTCATTACCACCATCATCACCACCACCGTCATCATCATCATCATCATCATCATCATCATCATCATCATCATCACTATCGTATTCATCACCATCTTCAGCAGCATCTGCATGATTATTACCATCGTCATCATCATCATCATCACCATCATCACCAGCACCACCAACATCCCATTACCATAACCATCACCATCATCATCATCATCATCATCATCATCATCAGCATCTTCATCATCAAAATACAAGTCCCTATCATCATCCCCGTCATCACCACAATCATCACCACCGCCAACACCAACATCAACATCATCATCCACCCCATCGTCATCCTCCGCTATGCCCTGATAGTCTACACACCTCGAGGGCCGCCGCGGCGGGCAAAATTGCAGCGCTGTATTAGGGTATCGTGTGACACAAAAGCGGGTAGGTTCCTGCGAAAACTTCAGCCTGCTGATTGGAACCCATCATGCATTCTTTTTTGTAGGGAGAAAATGGGAGCGGACCGCATGATTCAACAATCGTCGTCGTAACGCTGTGGAAGCATTGAGCGGATTCGTCTTCCTGTCCACAGGCCCCGAAATGAGGTTAACAAAATGTCCCCCCCTGGGCTCCGGGAGGTTCACGCAAAATGCCTGCGCAACAACAATGAATGAACTCAAATGCGTACGCAAGGCGTCAACAACGTGTGGCTCTTTCCTTCGCCCAGCGGGGAGCGGCGGAAAGAAAGACAAGCAATAACTACTTGCGGCGGACGCTGCGGATTACCCTGCAGCCGCTACGCCGACTGGATTGTTTGATGCGAACAATCACCCCCTGCAGCAGTGGTGATGCGCCGGAGGGGGAGGGGAAGACGAGGAGGAGAGGAGAAAAGGAGGACGGGGACGAGGAAGGCGAGGCGACAAGAAGGGCAGAGTGGCCCGCGTGCTTGTCAAAAACGGCTGCCACGCACAGCGGATGCTTCAAAACCCTGGCCCATGCCAGAAGTGAAAAAGCACCAGACAGAAGGAGGGAAAGGGGGAGAGGAGGGAGAGCAGGAGAGGGGGGCAGAACCCGAGCCACACGCGTGATGCGACCAAGGCTTGAGCGTCCTGGCATGGCCTACATGTGCGCCGGAGATGATTGCCCGAAGGCGAGGTGACTAGATCCGGGGACTAGTACCAGGGTAAAACCGTGCGGCTCCAATCAGACCCAAGACGTCCGAATATGCACCCAAGACGATCCAAGAGGCCATCCAAACCGAGCTAGCCTTGACAGCCTTTTCCTACAGGATTTCCTCAAAGACCCCCGACATACCCCCACGAGCCCTCCCTCCCCCCCAGAAGCTCCCAAGACGCCCCAAAGAGGCCCAAGAGACCCATAGAGGCCTCCCAGGAGTCCCCCAACAGGCTGCCAAGGACCTCCGAGACGGACCTACAAGGCTCCCGAGGGGCCTTCAAGACCGAGACAAGCGTCAATATGCGTCTTTTAGCTGCGCTGATGCGCTGGCGTAAAGGCGGAGCTTGCGGCAGCTGGATAGTCATCATGACCAGCATCATCATCATCATCATCATCATCATCATCATCATCATCACCACCACCACCACCACCACCATGATCACCACCACCACCACCACCATCATCATCATCATCATCATCATCATCATCATCATCATCATCATCAGCAGCATCATCATTATCATCATTATCATCATCATGATCATCATCCTCACCACCACCACTATCATCATCATCATCATCATCATCACCATCATCACCATCATCACCACCACCACCATTATCATCATTAGCAGCAGCATCATCATCATCACCACCATCACCACCACCACCACCACCACCATCACCATCACCATCACCATCACCATCATCATCATCATCATCATCATCATCATCATCATGACCAGCATCATCATCATCACCATCATCATCAGCATCACCATCATCACCATCGTCACCATCACCATTATCATCATTAGCAGCATCATCATCATTACCATCATCATCTCCACCACCACCACCACCATCATCATCATCATCATCATCATCATCAACATCATCATCATGGCCAGCATCATCATGATCAACTTCATCATCATCATCATCGTCATCATCGTCATCATAAGCATCACCATCGTCAGTATCATTATCATCACTGTTATTGTCAATATCACAACCATGATCAAATCAGCATCAGCAGTAGCAGCACCAACATCATCATCATCATCATCATCATCATCATCATCATCATCATCATCATCATCATGGTGTTCGACATCATCATCATCATCATCATCATCATCATCATCATCATCATTATCATCATCATCATCATCAGAATCACCCTCAGTATCATCAGCAGCATCATCATCAGCAGCATCATCATCAGCAGCATCATCATTATCAGCAGCACAAGCAGCATCACCATCGTCAGCATGATCATCGTCAACATCATCGTTATCATCACCATCACCACAACCGTCATCATCATCATCATCATCATCATCCTCATCATCATCATCATCATCGTCATCACCATCATCATCACCATCACTAAGCGTCATCCCCACCAACACTGCAACCATCACATCACGACCTTACCGTTAGCATCGCCGCCATCATCATTATCATCATCATGATCATCGTCAGCATCATCGTTATCATCACCATCACTAGCAACATCGTTGTCGTCATCCTCATCACCATCGTCACCATCAGCATCAGCATCAGCATTCACATCATCATCAGCATCGGCATCATCAGCAGCAGCAACAACATCATCACCGCCACCACCATCATCATCATCACCATCATCATCGTCGTCATCAGCATCATCATCAGCATCAGCATCAGCATCAGCATCAGCATCATCATCACCAGCATCAGCATCAGCATCCGCATCCTCATCCTCATCATCATCCTCATCATCATCATCATCATCATCATCACCAGCATCAGCATCATCATCTCCATTATCATCAGCATTATCATCAGCAGCATCACCATCATCACAAGCAGAATCCTCATCATGATCATCAGCAGCAGCATGATCATCGTCAGCATCATCGTCACCATCACAATAACCACCACCATCATCATCATCATCATCATCATCATCACCATCACCATCACAATCACTAAAATAAGCGTCATCACCACCACCACTACAACCATCACATCACGACCCTTACCATTAGCACCGGCACCATCATCATTATCATTATCATCACCAACATCATCATCAACATAATCATCATCAACATCATCATCATCATCAGCACCATCAGCATCATCATCACCACCATCGTCGTCATCGTCATCACCAGCGTCACCATCAACATCAGCATCATCAGCATCGTCATCAGCATCGTCATCATGAGCAGCAGCAACAACATCATCACCACCATCATCATCATCATCACCATCATCATCATCGTCGTCGTCATCAGCATCAGCATCAGCATCAACATCAGCATCACCATCCCCATCCCCATCATCGTCCTCATCATCATCACCTTAATCATCATCATCATCATCATCATCATCATCATCATCATCATCATCATCATCATCATCATCATCATCATCATCATCATCATCAATCATCATCATCATCATCATCATCATCATCATCATCATCATCATCCCCCATCGCGAGAAGAAGGCTCCGCGTGGCACCTCCCCTCGCCACGTGAAAGTTCGGTGCCTGAACTTCTCGTCAAACGCGTGCGAGGTGGTCGAGCGCTGCCTCCCATTCCGCTGGGCGCTCCTCCTCCTCCTCCTCCTCCTCCTCCTCCTCCTCGTCACCCATCCATCCTCGTCCGCGTCCTCCTCCTCCTCGTCCTCCTCGTCCTCCTCGTCCTGCTCGTCCTCCTCCTCCTCCTCCTCCTCCTCCTCCGCCTCCTCCTCCTCCTCGTCCTAGTCCTCGCCACCCTCTCCCAACACGTCCACTCATCCATCCCTCGTCCCGTCCGCATCCTCCGCCTCCCGACGCCGACGCTGGTGGTCCCCGCGGCCCCTCCGGACCTGCGGCACTTGGCCTCCTCAACCCGTCGGGCGTCTGGAGGCGGGGCACGTTCGCTCCCGCCGGGCGGACGTCTGCGAGCAGGCTGGCCGAGGGGGGGGGGGGGGGGCGGGCGACGCGTGGCGACACCTTGGGCTCGGAGGCAGCTCCTGGGAGGTCTTCGTTGGAACGATCCGGAGGCAGTGAAGCCCGAGGAAGCGGCCAGTTCCACCGGACCAGGCCGGAGTCAGCCCGGGATCAAGCCAGATTAACTCTATGAACTGGGCGGGACTCCGTCGGATCCGCCCAGACGAAGCCAGTAATCGACCGCGAAAATACCAGCGCCGATGCGGAATGTAAGCTTCCAGCAGTGGCGTTCAGTCGGCGTGTCCCCCTAAGGAGGCGGATTGGGGAGGGAAAGCTGTTAAACGAAAACTCCAAAAATACCCCAAAATTGCAATAATAATAAAAACAATAAAAAAACGTCCCCATATTACTGCTTCCTACTTTCGACGACTCCTCCTGCAGGGCAGGCCCGACTGAGGAGTGGCGCCCTGGCGTGGCGAGTGGGGGGGGGGGCGACGGCACGAGGCGTGGAGGCCCGAGGGGAGCGCAGAGGGGGGAGACCGCGGGGCCCCCGGCCGGGAGCCCCGCCCGCTGCGGCGGCGGGTGGCGCCCAGGGGCGCGCGCGAGCGCCAGCTCCAGGTCGGGGGCACGTCCTCCTACAGGGGGACTTTCGACGAAGGACCACAAATACCCCACAGATATTCAGAAGATGCCAAAACATACTCAAAAAATGGTCCCCCGACTATGTTTTGAGTATTTTTGCATATTCCCCCCTGCAGAGGGACAGGCCCGACTTAATGCCAGCTTTAGGTCGGGCACGTCCTCCTACAGGCGGAGTTCGAAAGAAAAGTAGCATATAGCAATCATCCTGGCGAAGGACCCGGTCATATGCAGTCGTGAATAACGCGTTGTGGGTGCCGCTTCCGGTGGAGCTCCGTATGGGGCCACGAAGCGCGTGAAGGACGTGCCCGAATGGGTGGGGGAGACGCATGCGGGCGATGCCACTGGCTGGGGCCTTGGGTGGAGCTCCCTATGGGCCTTGGGTGGAGCTCCCTACGGGCAAAGAAACGTTGTCTCGGGTGTGACTGACGCATGTGGGCAGTGCCCCTCGTTGGAGCTCCCGATGAGGCCACGAAGCGCTGTACTGGTTGGGGGAAACGCATGCGGGCGGTGCCGCTGGGGTCTTTCTGTGGAGCTCCCTACATGACCACGAAACGCTGAACTGGGTGGTGGCCGACGCATGCGGGCGGTGCCGCTGGGACTTTCGGTGGAGCTCCCTATGGGGCCACGGGAGGGGGGACGCATGCGAGCGGTGCCCCTGGGGCCTTGGGTGGAGCTCCCTATGGGCCCACGAAACGCTGCACTGGGTAGGGGGGTCGCATGCGGGCGGGCCACTGGAGCTCCCCACGGGGCCACGAAACGCTGTACTTGGTGTGGCGGACGCATGTGGCCACCCCTACTGGGGCCTTACGTGGAGCTCCCAATCAATGGGCCCGCGAAATCAAGTATTGGGTGGTGGACGACGCATGCGGGCGGTGCCACTGGGGTCTTTCTGTAGAGTTCCCCATGGGGCCACGAAGCGCTGTACTGGGTGTGGCGGACGCATGTGGCCACCCCCACTGGGGCCTTACGTGGAGCTCCCTATGGGGCCACGAAACGCTGCACTGAGTGTGGCGGACGCATGTGGCCACCCCCCATGGCGCGTTGGGTGGAGCTCCCTATGGGGTCACGAAACGCTGTACTGGGTGTGGCGGACGCATGCGGCCACCCCCATTGGCGCCGCAAGTGGTGGAGCTCCCTATGGGGCCACGAAACGCTGTACTGGGTGTGGCGGACGCATGTGGCCACCCACACTGGGGCCTTGGGTGGAGCTCCTATGGGGCCACGAAACGCTGTACTGGGTGTGGCGGACGCATGTGGCCACCCCCATTGGGGCCGCAGATGGAGCTCCCTATTGGGCCACGAATCGCGCCACGAAGCGCTGTACTGGGTGTGGCGGACGCATGTGGCCACCCCGATTTGGGCCGCAGGTGGAGCTCCCTATGGGGCCACGAAGCGCTGTACTGGGTGTGGCTGACGCATGTGGCCACCCCCACTGGGGCCTTGAGTGGAGATTCGTATGGCGCCACGAAACGCTGTACTGGGTGTGGCGGACGCATGTGGCCACCCCCATTGGGGCCGCAGGTGGAGCTCCCTATGGGGCCACGAAACGCTGTACTTGGTGTGGCGGACGCATGTGGCCACCCCTACTGGGGCCGCAAGTGGTGGAGCTCCCTACGGGGCCACGAAACGCTGTACTGGGTGTGGCGGACGCATGTGGCCACCCCTACTGGGGCCTTACGTGGAGCTCCCCATGGGGCCACGAAACGCTGTACTGGGTGTGGCGGACGCATGTGGCCACCCCCACTGGGGCCGCAAATTGTGGAGCTCCCTATTGGGCCACGAATCGCTGTACTGGTTGTGGCGGACGCATGTGGCCACCCCCGCTGGGCCCTAAGGTGGAGCTCCCTATGGGGCCACGAAGCGCTGTACTGGGTGTCGCGGACGCATGTGGCCACCCCCATTGGGGCCGCAGGTGGAGCTCCCGATGGCGCCACGAAACGTGTGAGGGGTGTGCCGAAATGGGTGTGGGGGACGCATGCGGGCGGTGGCACTTGGGCCTTCGGTGGAGCTCCCTATGGGGCCACGAAGCGTGGGAGGGGTGTACCGAAATGGGTCTGGCGACGGCGATGATAATGATGACGATGGTGGTGATGAGGGCGGTGATGATGACAGCGAGGATGATAATTACGATGGTGACGGTGATGATGACGATAGCGATGATAAGGACGACGACGACGACGATGACGATGACGATGACGATGACGATGACGACGATGATGATGATGATGATGATGATGATGATGATGATGATGATGATGATGATGATGATGATGATGATGATGATGATGATGATGATGACGACGACGACGAGGACGAGGACGAGGACGACGACGACGAACGACGACGACGACGACGACGACGACGACGATGATGATGATGATCATGATGACGACGACGACGACGACGATGATGATGATGATGATGACGACTATGAGAGGAGGATGGAGTGGGCAGCGGGAGGAAGGAAACGCGGGGCGATGTCTCTTCAAAACGAGGATCCAGCACCACAGGATGGTTGGGGAAAAAAACCTGTAGGATAACGAGAGCACGAAGAACCATCACCGGACTACTTCGGCGGTGGACAAGCCTCCGTTTAGTAAACCACCCTTGAACGAAAACGGCCCAAGACCGAAACCGACGGACCTGGACCCGCAAAAATGACGGCCGCGACGCCCTCTCACGCCGCGACTCCGCCTCACGACCGAAAACGGCCAATTCGCTAATCGACGTGACAGCGTACAGCGCGGGCGCGGCCGCAAGAAACCCTCGCAAGAAACCCAACCCTGAAAACCTGCGCGCGAGGTGCAACTGAGGGAAAACCGGGAGCACCCCGACCGCAGCAGCTCCCTCAACGGCCGCGGGAAGTCACCGCGCACCGCGCGGAGCGAAGAAACCCAGGGTACCCTGACGAAAAGTATATGGTTTCTTGAGGCGCACCCCCACAGTAGGAGGTCTACCAACCTCCGGCTATCCTCGGGCTACTCTTGAAGATCCTCCGTGCAGAAGCGCATGCCCGACGTAAGGCCGGAGCCGCAGACCGGGGACCGCAGCCCCCGGAGCACGGCGCCAGTGCCGCCCGATCTGGCGGCGGAGCGAGGAGGAGGAGGAGCGAGGAGGAGGAGAAGGAGGAGGAGGAGGAGGAGGAGGAGGAGGAGCGAGGAGGAGGAGAAGGAGGAGGAGGAGGAGCGAGGAGGAGGAGGAGGAACGAGGAGGAGGAGGAGGAGGAGGAACGAGGAGGAGGAGGAGGAGCGAGGAGGAGGAGGAGGAGGAGGAGGAGGAGGAGGAGGAGGAGGAGTAGCGAGGAGGAGGAGGAGCGAGGAGGAGGTCGCCAATCCACGATCCTTCATCCATGTCTGCGCTGTCTCCTCAGACAGCCGATGTCTTGAAATGCACTTTCCCCAGGGCTGGCCTCTCATCGTGAGTCGTGCGCTCATCCTCGGAACCCTCCTTATCCCCCCTCCTCCTCCCCGCTGGCCCGCCTCAGGGAGGTCTTCGGCCCGCACTCCGCCAGGAAGTCCTCCCACGTGAGCATCGACGGGGGGCCCCTGTGCATCTCCTGGCGGCGGAGCGGCGCAAGAAGCAGCGGATCAAGACACGATCGCGTCGTGACACAAGTCAGGACGGGAGGGGTGCCGTGTGCGGCCTCCGGGGGGCCCCCGCAGGGTCCCGGGGCCGTCCACAGAACGGCTCGGGGTGCAACGCTGGCCCCGCAGGGAAAGGGTCAGGACTTCCAGGGACCGCGCACTAAGAAAGCCAAGACATCGCATGGGAGCATTGCCATTACTGGCCCCCGCCGCCCCCCCCTAGGTTAGGTGAGGTAACGTCACGATTCGTGCTGGTTGTTTCTGGTGATTCCTAGACGTTCCCAGACGGCTCCAACGCGAAATCTAACGTTACCGGCCCCCCGCCCCCCTTCCTCCAGGCAACGCCCGTTATCGCCAGGGGAGCAGTGCCGGCAGAGACAGAAGCAGCGCCGACACGTCCCGCCAGCCGCGGGAGGGGCAAGCGCCCCCCCCCCGCTCTCACCGCCCAGAGCTCCTCGAGAGGGCGCCCCCCCTCAACTCCGTCTGCCCTCCTCCTCGTCCTCCTCCTCCTCCTCCTCCTCCTCCTTCCTCCTCCTCCCCCTCCTCCTTCTCCTCCTCCTCTCCTCCTCCTCCTCCTCCTCCTCCTCCTCCTCCTCCTCCCCGTTCTCCTCCACCAATCTTCCTCCTCCCCGCCCCCGCCCCCGCCTCCGTCTCCTCCTCCTCCTCCTCCTCCTCCTCCTCCTCCTCTCCCTCCTCCTCCTCTCATCATCATCATCATCATCATCATCATCATCATCATCATCATCATCATCAGCAGCATCATCATCAGCATCAGCATCAGCATCAGCATCATCATCATCATCATCATCATCATCATCATCATCATCATCATCATCATCATCATCATCATCATCATCATCATCACCCTCATCCTCATCCTCATCCTCTTCCTCATCCTCTTCCTCCTCCAACTCCTCCTCCTCCTCCTCCTCCTCCTCTCCTCTCCTCCCCCTCTCCTCCCTCCTCCTCCTCCTCCTCATCATCATCATCATCATCATCACCACCACCATCATCGCAGCAGCAGCATCAGCATCATCATCATCCTCATCATCATCATCAGCATCAGCATCAACACCATCACCTTCATCTTCATCTTCATCATCAAATCATCATCATATCATCATCATATCATCACCATCATCAACAGCAGCAGCACCATCATCAGAACCATCATCATCACCAACACCACCTGTCACAAGCATAATCACCATCAGCAGCATCAACATCATCATCAGCATTATCATCAACATAGTCGTCATCTTCAACATTATCACCACCAACAACAAAGACAACAACAACAACAACAACAACAAGAAGAAGCACAACAACAACACCAAAAACAACAACACAGACAGCAGCAACAATAAACAACAAGGACAACAACAACAACAGCAGCAACAATATGAGCATCAGCACCATCATCCCCATTCCCATCCGCATCATCCTCATCATCACCACCACCATCAACAACAACACAAACTCCGTCAGCATCTTAATCCGCAAGCTCATCATCATCATCACCATCATCATCATCACCACCATCATCAGCACCATCATCAGCGTCATCATCATCATCATCAGCAGCAGCAGCAGCAACAGCAACAGCATCAGCATCAGCATCATCCTCATCCTCATCAGCATCATCATCCACATCAACAACAACATCATAATCATCGTAAACGTCATCATTATCATCACCATCATCATTACCATTATCTGAATCATCCTCTTCCTCCTCCTCCTCCTCCACCTCTTCGTCCTGGCACCTGTGCCACCGGAGTCCCTTCCCAGGAGAACAAGCGGGTAGCAGCCCATTCGTCACCCCTGTTTGCCCGTTGGGGGCCAGGGGGGAACACATTGTTCCCTCGTCGCCTTGCCTCCCCTTGCGGTGGCCCAGCACGTACACACCGCGTGTGCCGGGGGGGGAGAGGCGGGTGCCCTGCGGGGGGCTCATGGTGGATCCCGCACCCATCCTGCGCACGGCCAGGGTGCCCCGCCCTGACGTGGGTGGGGGTGTGGAGACGCCCGAGGGAGTGGTGCCCCTCGGGTGGCGAGGGACGGCACGGCCAGGGAGGCGTGTCGTTATATGAGGTTGGACGCGGCTCGAAAAACGAACTGTGGACTGGAGCTCGCTCTCGTCAATTTTCGGCTTGTGGCACGCCTACGAGCTATGCAGGATCCGAGGTCACGAGCGGCCGTGCATTTGTTCAACAGGCAAGCTCGCTTGCATAGGCCTCCTGCTCTGCAGTGCGCGCGTTGTCTTCCTCTTTTTCGATGCTCAGCTTCTCGCGGTGGCCAATGGGCTCTGGCTCGTGCGCTCGCGGTCTGCGTGTCCGCGAGAACGAGGTGTCACACTGCGGTTTGCTCTGCCCGAGCCCTCTCCCGGCATGATCACGCATGCAAGCGTAGCAGCTTCTTTCAGCACGAGCGCCGAGAGCACCACCTGATGACGCGAGCTTTGCATCGAGCCCCTGGCGTATTGGTAACGCACTAGTTATTGGAATTATTGCCATGCCACTGCGGTTCCACTCGGCATTGTGTCATGGGCTTTGCGCGGCTGGCGGCGTGTGGATCAAAAATGCCCTTCGGGAGACAGCCATCCTCAACATGCGGCAAAGCCTGTCAATCATGTTGTGCACTGGAGGTGCACTTCTTATCTCTCCCGTTGCTTGGGTCAGGGGCCTTATGTGCCCGCAGGCACGTTGAATCTAAAACTTTTTGCTATAACTGAGTCATTGGCCCCAGTCCCATTCCCATTCCTCCTTATCTTAATTGTCCTCCTCCTCCTCCTCCTGCTTCTCCTCGTCCTCCTCCTCCTCCTCCTCCTCCTCCTCCTCCTCCTCCTCCTCCTCCTCCTCCTCCTCCTCCTCCCCCTCCTCCGCCGCCTCCGCCTCCGCCTCCGCCTCCGCCTGCGCCTGCGCCTGCGCCTGCGCCTCCGTTTCTTTTTCCTTATGAGTAACTCCTCCCTGTCGCCCCCAGAGGCCAGTCGAACGGGCGGGCCGGGCGTTTCGCCTGAGACTTCCTCACCATATCTAACCCTGAAATCTTTGTAACAAAGTAGCAACCGTTTCATAGATCGAGGGCGGGTGGTTTTCAGAATGTGGCTCTCGCCGTAGCACCGCGCACACTCGTCTTAAAAATTCGCAGAAGTTCCATTGATGGAGGGCGTGTAGTTTTCAAAATTTGGCTATCACCTGAACGCGGCGCACATTCGTCTTAAACGTTTGCAGCACTTCATAGACTCGCATGGCTGCTAAAGTCCTGGAAATGGCGTTCTGGTGCGATTTAGGAGTGTCAGGACGCAACAATCAAGAATCACGTTGATCGGCGATGTTGAAGTCCCAGGAATGGTGCTCTTGCGCGCTTCAGGATGGCCGGGACGCAACAGTCACGTTGACCTACGGCGCCAGAGGCGCCGCCAGTGGGGGTCCAGGGCCGACCGAAGAGCCCCTGGCGGAGCTCCGAAAATGTCTTGTTATGCAATCGTTTGTCCCTCGCGGGCGAAAAACAAACCGAGAGAACCGCGACCGATGCAGCTACTCCCTGGACCTCTCCTGTGGCGCGCTCTAACCAGGACCTCGAGGCAAGTCCACACGCAGCCGCGTTTCGATCGGGGGAGTGTAAGACCGAACGTGTGCGCGAAAGTCTGCCCATGTGACCGAAACCAGCGCCCGAATGGTTCCGAACGCGCTAGGGTGTGACCGAAATTTCTGGTTCGAAACCAAAGCGATGTTCAATTTCGGTCGCACTTTCGATCACACCTGGGGCACGCTTTCGGTTACCGACTTTTTCGGTCACGTGCCTTTCCGGCCGATAGAGGCCCAGCGCCATGACCTTTTTCGTCCTCTGAGGTGCAAGAAATCGTCGGCGAGCCCGAGAGGGAAAGAGAAGGAGAAGGCCTTCTCAGAAGACTCGGCAATCCCCCTGGCCTTCTTATACATTTTCTAATCATTCCCCGAAGACGCAGAAAACCTCTCAGAAGGCGCGAGGGCTTCTGAGAAGCCCTGCCGCCTTCTGAGAAGGCCTTCTCCTTCTCCCTTCCCCCCCTCCGCCCGCCTGCGGAGAGAGAGAGAGAGAGAGAGAGATCCTCGAGGCGCCTCCGGCGGTGGGGGCGAGGGCCGCCCAGGCGGCCCCGAAGAGGGGGAAAACGAGGCGAGGGTAGGGGTACCCTGACCTTCCAGGAGGGCCAGAAAATAGCACGCGACTTAAGAACCTATCCCAGAGCTATTCTACGTCTTGGCTTTAGGCTGTTTCGCTTCCTTTTTTATGTCTTTAGGCCTCCAGTGCTGAAACATAGCTCTGTGGAAGGTCAGGGTAAGGCAAACTTTTATGGCCTCGGCGCCCGTCCCGTGACTCACGCGGGGCCCGCGGCGCCTCCGGGAGGCGACCGGGCGCGCCGAGGGGCACCCGGCGGGCGGCTCTGGCCGCCACGGGCAGCGCCGGCCGCGGCCACGCCGCCCTTCGCCGCCGTGACGTACTCGAAGCGGTTCCCCCGGAGGCACACGTCGAAGTAGGCGACGGATGCTCGGTGGCAACTCACGGGAGCCTCCCATGCGAATCGACGCTGGTCGGCGCTGGTCGAGGCCAAGTCGACGCCGAATGGGCGCCAAAGCGACGCGAGTCGGCGCGAGCCGACGCTAGATCGGCGCTGTATCATCGGTTCCCAAACGCTACTCGACGCTAACGGCGGCATTAACTTAACGGGCGAAGAACGGTATAAAATAAACTTTTTCGCTGTCGGGGGCGCCTGTCCCAGGGCGGCTGGAAAGTTTACACCCTTACGGTGGCACCGTAGGGGTATAAACTTTCCAGCCGCCCAGGGACAGGCGCCCCCGACAGCGAAAAAGTTTGTCTTATACCGTTCTTCGCTCGCTGATTAACAGGGTACGCCAGGCTTCCATGACTTGCTGCCGAGGATGACGGAAGGAGAGGCGCCGGCACAGACATCAACACTCTCAGTGCTCCGCGCGGACGTCTCGCATCGGCGCGGGGCACCCCCCGGGGCGGCGCCTCTGGCGCCGCCCCTTGGCGCGCTCCGCGCGCCAGGGAGGGGGGGGGGTGCAGCGCCGAGCCAAGAAGCCCGCGCGGACCTGCGAACGCGCATGCCGGTGTCGTCTTATGTTGCTCCCATCTACGAGACCGATGTTGCATCACAGCAGCAATTCGGCCCCTGACTTTCGTCCTGGGTTCGGTTTAGTGAAGTGATGAATTTCGGGGTCCTCACGTGGGAAAAAACATCACTTCACTAATCTGGGGCCCCTAAGACCTCAGTGGGCCCTGGGGCCCAAAATTAATGGGCCTCGGACCATGGCACTTAAAGACCACATCGCAGAAATGATTTCGAGCAGCCGGAAAAGTGTCGAAAGAGTGTCGAGACAGCGTCGGACGAGTGCCTCCCAGGGCCCGACACGTGATCACCCTCGAGCTTCGGTACTTTTTTGGTGCTCGAAATTCTTTCTGGTGCTCAAGACGGAAGTGGGTTGGAGCATCATGAATGTCGTCCTTTCTCCTTCTGGATGAGGCTGGGGAGTATGCCGTACACGAGGAACATGTGTCGGCGGCGTGCCGAGGGAGGTACAGTCAGGCCGGACGCGTCCCCCTACAGGGGGAGTTTTAGACGAAAATTAAAAATAGTAGAAAAATGCCCCCAAATGGGCAAAAATGATAGAAAAATCGTCCCCAGACTATTTTTTGACAATTTGGGAATATCCCCCCTTGAGAGGGACAGGCCCGACTTAAAGGTACAGTGAGGGGCCGGGCCTACCGTGTCAAAATGCGCCGGAGCTTCGGAGGGAGACCCACCCCCCTGGCCTCCGGAGAGGCCGCCCGCGGCTGCGGAGGAGGCTCAGAGAGAGCTTCTCGGAGTGAAGGGGCCCTGGGGCACACCAATAGATTTAGGTCCGGCATGTCCCCCTACAAACGGATTTTAAGCGAAAAATTAAAAATAGTCCAAAAATCTTCAAAAGATACACAAACAATTCTAAAAAATCGTCCCCAGACTTTTTTTACTATTTTGGAATATTCCTCCTGTAGAGAGACAGGCCCGACTTAACCCTGGCCTTCGGAGAGGCCGCCCGCGGCTTCGGAGGAGGCTCAGATACAGCTCCTCAAAATGAATAAACCCTGGGGCACACCAATCAATCGGCACAGATCCCAGGATCTTCACGCATTTTTCCGTATCTTCTGGGTTTTCGTCTTCCCCCCCCTCTCCACTTCCTATATTTTCCTGGGGGTCGACGATGAATTGTGTCTGTGTGTGTCTTCCCCTCCTGACAGAGGGCCAGAGGGCCCTCTGAGCCTTCTGCGAAGGCCCGCGCCATCTGAGCGACGAAGAGAAAAATGGGTCTTACTCGGGGGCGCGCGAGCATGGATTTGGCGATTCATGGACTTGGCGCGCGGTCGCCAAACCCATGGATCGGGGGAGGGGCCCTCCCCAAAATGCGGCCAGTGCTGCCTCGTTCGGCGGCGGAAATCCGCGATTCCCATGGAAGCGGGACCCGTCGCTAATCCACGCCCCCTTGATCCATGTTTGCGATCGCCTGACTTACGCACGATGGCATGGCAACCTACGCCGCGGCTTACGCGGGCAACCAGCGCGACACGCCACATTGGAAACGAGGGCGTTCACGCTCGACCTTGCGCGAGCAGCGTGCACGCCGGTGTCGGTGAAGACGGCCCTTTCTTTCTGCGTCGCTCATCTGCCTTCCCCCCGGGCGCGCCGCCGAATGGGCCCCCCGAAAACGAAGATCTCCAGCGCGACCCTCAGCCCGAAGCCCAGCGCTGACGTGCGCGCCAGGCCCCCGTCCTCCGTGCGCCAGGCGGCTGCCTGCCCACCCGCGTTCCAGGCGGGCTGCCCGAAGCACGCCGGGACGAAGAGCACGTTGGAGACGACTAGGACCGGGGGACGAAAAGTGGCACAAACATGCGCTCTCGGAGGTCCGCAGGGATGCCTCGGATCGGCGCTG
The DNA here is from genome assembly GCA_963575745.1 of Prorocentrum cordatum. Classification (NCBI taxonomy): domain Eukaryota; class Dinophyceae; order Prorocentrales; family Prorocentraceae; genus Prorocentrum; species Prorocentrum cordatum. The sequence goes on along the minus strand of CAUYUJ010016025.1, from coordinate 71,043 downwards.
GGCCTCCCTGGCGGCGCCTCCGGCGCCAGGGAGGGGGGCCCCGCTCCGATCCAAGAAAGGTTATGCTCATGCAATTTTGTGCCCCCCTCTATGAGCGCCATTGGAAGCAGGACCGGAAGGAGAGGACACGAGGACCAGGACCAAGGCTGAACGCGAAAGCGTCGGTATCGATCCTGGTCATCGTCTGTCTTGGTCATAGTCGGTTCGTGGGTCATCCTCGCGAATCGGCGACGGCCGGCACGGAGCAGGACCAAGCTCGGCGTCGACAAGATCCCGCGACATCTTGAGCATGGTCCTCGTGTCTTCTCCTTCGAGGGATGGCGGGCTCGCTGAAAGCCCAGGGGCACGGAAAGCTCGCGTCGAGATGGCGTGGACGCGTGGCTTCTGTGGCGCTTCGTGGATCGTTCAGCTTGGAACGATCACGGCTCTCCGCTGGCGCACACCGCTCGAAGCGGGCAAGCTCCGGGCCACTGGCGGCGCTGAAGCCATGAGGCCCGCGCTGGGGCCGCCGCCGCGTCGACGCGGCGCGGGCCTGGCGCAGCCTGGGCGAGGGACCGCTCGGGGCCCGGGAGGCGCCCACAGGGGAACAGGAAGCTGAGATCCTCCTCCTCCTCCTCCTCCTCCTCCTCCTCTTCTCCCTCCCCCTCCTCCTCCTCCTCCTCCTCCTCCTCCTCCTCCTCCTCCTCTTCTCCCTCCCCCTCCTCCTCCTCCCTCCTCCTCCCTCCTCTCCTCCTCCTCCTCTCCTCCTCCCCCTTCCTCCTCCTCCTCCTCCTCCTCCTCCTCCTCCTCCTCCTCCTCCTCCTCCTCCTCCTCCTCCTCCCGACCCCGTGCCCCCGCCAGCGTTGCCCCTGGGCCGTCCCGAGACCGGGCATGGGCCACGTGGGCAGCCAGACCCCCGCCAGCGCACACAGCGCGCGGTCGAGGGGCGACCCACCCGGGGAGCTCGCGCAGAGCCGCCGGGCCGACCCGCCGAGGTGTGTCTCGGCGACCTGCACGAGCATGCACACGAACTGGCACGTCGGCACCACGTGCAGAAGAAAGAAACACGCCATGAGCACAAACTCCGCGCGGACTTCTCGCATCTGCGCTGGGAGCCGCCCCCCCTCAGTGGCGCGCGGAGCGCGCCAGGGGCGGCGCGCCGGGGGCTCCGCCGGGGGGAGGGGGGCGCCCAGCGCGCATCCAAAACTCTGCGCGGAGCGCCAAAAGTTTATGCTTATGGCGTGCTTTCTTCTTCGAGTGTGTAGAGGGCCGAAAAAATCCACCCCGATGAGAACCACCCCGACACGCGGAGCCGTCTGGCTGACGCGCCCCGGGAAGGAGAACCAGACAGGGCAGGGCTGTTTAGTGAACGCCCAGGGTCGTTCAGTAGACGCCGACTGTCCGGTCCGGGTGGTCTTTCCTCCCCCGAATGTGGGCCCAGAGCATCTGGTGCACGAGCCGCAAGGCGCGCCACAAGACCGCGGAAGCCACCGCGGCGTCGGGCGGCAGCCAGCGCGCCGTGTCCCACGTGGCCAGCAGGGCGAAGGACAGCTCGGCGACGCCCTGGGCGTGGCGACGGGCCTGGGTCCACCTGCCGCGGGCGCCGCCCCGGGGGGCGGGGGAGCTCACATCGCACTCAAACCGACACCCACACCCACGCCAACACCCACACCCACACCCACACCCACGCCCACGCCCACGCCCACGCCCACGCCCACGGCACGTGCACGCCCACACAAGCACACCCACACCCACACACCGGCACCCACACCAAAGACCAAACCCACGCACACGCCCACGCCTGCGCCAGGGCCCACGCGGGCGGGCCTCCTTTGAAGGGGCCATGGGGCACACAACGAAATAGTCACTGGTCCCGCGGTTCCCCGTATACTTCGCAGATTTCCTGGGTTTTCGTCCCCCCCCCACTTCTCATATTTCCTCTCTCTCTCTTTCTCTCTCTCTCTCTCTCTCTCTCTAGTTGTGTCTGTATGTTATTCACCCTCCTGATCCTCAGAAGGCTCAGAAGACCTCTGTCCTTCTGGGAAGCCTTCGGAGAAAAGCCTCTCCGAAGACACGGCCGGCCTCTGAGATCGCCGGAGGGTCTCTTCCGAAACCCCGCCACCTTCTGAGATGGCCCGCCCCATCTCGCTCCGCCCCCTGGGTGCGCTGCGGACACTCGACCAGAAGGCTTGACGACGCTTTCGCGGGCCGGCCGCTCCGAGGCCCAACGAGCACGCAGCGCGGCCAGGGAGGCCGCGGCGACCGGCCGTCTTTCAGACGGGTGGGGCCAGCCAGGCACGAGCGGACGCACTTTGCCCCGCAAGTCCCGCGACGCACATGATTGTTGTGCTCGCCTGGAGTTTTTTGTTGTTCTTTTCAGCCAGAAACAGAGTTTAACGGTGAACGCAAGGCCTTCTTCTGGGCCCTTTGCATCTGGGCAAGCTTTGAAGAACCTGGGGGCAGTCATTGCTGCACTTTCCTCAACTGTCGCCTGCCATACTGATTGAGCTGGGAAGACGAGACACCTGTCAATTTCCTGACAGCTTGGGTGGCCACGCAGCCACAGGCCAGACAGACTGTGCCCCAAAATTCCTTGTGATAGGCCAAGGTGTGGGAGCTGTGCAAGTCCATGCCATTGACTGAACTCTTAGTGGGCGCCAAAAGCATCCCCTCAAACAAGCCCTGGTGCCAAGGGGCCGCTAGAAATTTATCGGCCAGCTTGCATGGCGCACATCCTCCACAACAGTGACAGCGGACCTGGGAACCAATCCCCCACACTGGTTGGTGGGCAGTCGAGAGCATTTAATATTGATATCACGCCTTTTGGGTCTCAAACAGCCTCCCTGGGCATCCGATTCCCGTCGGCTTCGATCGAAGCGAGCAAGCTGTGGCCCAGGTGCTGACGGACCTGGACAGCAATAGCCTGGGCATGGGACCTGCTGTCTCTAGCAGCAGCAGACACACGAATACTACCTGCCCATTGGTTCGAAACACGGTCCGCCAAATCATTTAAAAGAAAAAGCAAAGGGTCAGTACCCTGTCCGCTGATGTCCTCCACCTTTCTGTGGCTCTCCACTTTGGCAAGCACGATTCCTCTGGTCGGGTGTTCTTCCAACGCATCTTTGACACTCTGCCACACATCGGGGTGAAAACTTCGAAAAAGATCCGAGGCTGATGTTCTTATAATTCTCCACTACGTAAATGGAAACCGTCACAAAGAAACCGTCAGCAACAGGGCGGACAGCCGACAGCCTTCAAGAACCGCAGGAAACTATCGTTTCCCCCCTGGTGACCGATTGGCGCCATCCAGGCACGCTGCCGAAACTAAATGCGCGGGGTTGGAGATCTCTGGGGCCATGCTGCCCCCCAGCGCTGAGGCCTCCGAACACCACCCAAGTCCAAGCCACCCTGCGCATGGCGGGGTCCCGAATGTCAGGCCTTTCTTTTGAAAGACAAAACTGCCCACCATAGCCTCCCCCAGGTTTTCCCGCAGGTCTGGAAATCCTATCCTTCGGGCGGGGGGGGGGGCGCGGCGGCCCAGCTGCTCGGCTCGGCGTTGGCCCTCGCAGCCAGAAACTACGATTGCTTCCCCAATCCTGCAGCGCCCGCCTTCTTGCGAAGTCATAGACCTTGGAAAACTCAGCATTATTAGGGCAGCCCCGCGCGCGGTGCACATCGCACTCGACCAACTCACCACCACATCTCGTACAGGAGCTCTCCTGAGCGACAGCGCACTCCTGGGGTCTAGCGCGTGGCCAGCTGTTCCCAGTAGCCACAGCCCGCAGGATCCCTCTCCATTCGTGCTCGCCCTTCCTGGCCAGCGTCCTCAGCTGGAACTTGAAATCGTACCATGCAGTCTGGTACCCGCTCCAGTCCAGACCCGTTCCACGAGTTGGCTGCAGCGGCCTCCCAGAGATGTCGTTCCTTGCTTTGGACCAGGGCTTCGAAAAGATCGGAGAGGTCAACCTTGCCTCGCCGGAAGTTGGCTTCTGAGATCGCAAAGCGCCCACCCGGATCACCCTCCAGCCCAGGGACCCCGAGGCTTCCAACCGACATCCAGCGGGGTAGCGATCGCGGCGGTCACTGGTGTGCCAGGGCATCGCCATCTGTTCCCTGCAGTCTTGGATTCGAGCGCAGCTGCGACTCCACGCCAAACTCGCCTCGTCTCATTGACATCAAAGCTAGCATGAGTTAAGATCTGGAACCAAGCTTCGACCGCATCAAACATCGCAAGGGAGGCAGGGCCCCCCCGATCATACTCCAGAGCTAAAAAAGTAGCCAGGCACCCACCCACCCTTGACGCCCCCCCCCCCCCCAGTAAGCCTACCCAACGCCCTACACCAACCGAGGACAATGCTGGACGGGGTGCCATGGACCTTATCTGAATACATAGACGAATTAAACATACTTATGTATATACACTATGCAATGTCAACGCCATCTTCGGCGCCAATTGCTTGCGCAACCTGTTGCCTCTGGCCAGCTTGCCCAGCCTTTTCCAATCTACGGTTGGCGCCAGTCCTCCTGTTGGCCTGCTTGGGTCGCGAAGACTTGACCTGGCCTCGATCGATGCCTAGATCGGCTGCTACGCGCTTGGCCTGCACGCTGACGCCTTGCCCTCCGAAAGAAATCCTTGAGTCTCACGGCCAACGCCCAGGGCGAGGAGATGATGGCCGATTTCGGAGCAATCTGCAATTTAATCGCGCGCAGGCCCTGGACCTAATCTAGGCCCACCGTCGAGAGCAGAGCAACGACCCTGCCACTGTCACCACGCACGCACTGCACAATGTCATCCGCCCAGGCGTGCAACGTAGGTAGAAGCCTGCCAGTGACAATCTTACTGCAAACGAAGCTGCTCTGCCTAGATCAACTGCACCACATGCTGCAATTCTGGCTGCGCAGCCTGGTGGCCACGTGGACCTGGAGCTCCAGGGCCAGATAGCACGGGTGAAACTCAAATTCCACCGCGCGGTCCTGAACCAGGTCCCATCGGAGACTGTCGCAAAAGCCTTTGACAGCCAAGAGCAAGCTCGCACTCTGGTGGTCAGGCAGAAAAGAATGCGCTGTCCGCCCATCCCTGAACAATCTCAACAGAACAACCTGCAACGCAAAGAAGACTGCGAGAGCCGTGTCCCACGGCCCCGCACGCTCCTTAGTCTAGCCCGCACTGTCCGAGATCCTTCAAAGCCCCCAAAAGCGGGCAATCCAGGCCTGCAGGCCTATGGCACGGTCCGGGCCCTGGTCTTGGACTTGGCGCGTGACAAGAACAACAAGGGCCTGCCAGGGCCAGCAAACCTCCCTTTCGACCGGCGAATAGTAGAAGTCTGCCAGCTGCTGCAGGCCTAATGGCGGCAACCACTAGAAACCCTTCTCAGACAGCCGATCTACGCCTGGTGCTATTCCAGGCAGAGCAGAGATGACCCTACGGAGCCAATCAGCTCCGATCTGGGGTCGCGAGCTCCTCTTGGCCAACATCTGGGCCTTGCGCCAGAGGGCCCGAACCTGGGGACAACTAGCTGTCTCCTGCCCGCTTGTCTGACCAGATCTCGGCCTTGACAGGCAGCCTCTGGCAGGAGTCCACAGCCGTCCCCCCACCCGTCCGAACCTCCCCCACGCGCGCAGACTTGTCCCTTCTGCGGCTACAGTGGCCACGGCCTCCAGCCTGGCCCTGCTGCATGACCCACTGGTGGAAACAAGTGAGCGCATTGTTCAGGGCAGCGCGCTGAGTCCGGTATGAAGCCCCCTTGGGGACCCGCAGGCCACGGGCCCAACCGGGGCGCATCCTCTCTGAGAGTGGCAGAAGAGAGGAGACTGGCGTCGTCGAGGCCATGCCCCTAATTCGAGCCCGCTGGGCCCACTTGGTTCCGCCCCCCAAGGATGCCCACCAGGCCAGACAACAGAAGCCCCAGGTGGACAACCAGTGGGCCACTGGGCCCCTGGAAGAAACAAAATGGTCACCCTGGGCTCCAGGTCGCTTCTGGAGCTCCCTCAGCTCGGCACGGCCCTTGAAGACGCTGGCACTTGGGATGGGCCGCCAGCAAGGCGCGGAAAAAAAAGCCTTCGAAACGTGCAACCCATCTGGCAGAAGCGGATCCTACCTTCATCGCCCCAGCCTCGTCCAGGTTGAAGGCGAACGAGTCTCTCGCGTAGCTCGGCGCCTTTGCCTCCCTCGCTGGGTCCTGCAGCGACTCCCAAAGGTGATCCTGATGATTCTGCGTGATCATGAGGAGCTCGTGACCTGGCTCACTGCGCGCATCAGGTTCTGCCTGACGCTGGTGCTCCGCCACGTCCACCACAATGGGGCGGTCGCGCGGCTGCCCCTGGCTCGGGGGCGGAGCTGCGGGTTGCCCCCAGAGCTGCCCCCCGCCCCGCCCAGACCTGCGCGCCGCCCCCCCAGTCGACTGGGGCCCCGTCCACGCAGCCCCATCCAGCCGCAGAGCGCTCTCCACCCCTCGCGCCAGCAACGGCCCGAGGGCCCGCGGCACTCGGGGGGCCCGCAGGCACTCCAGAAGACGAATCCTCGTTAGCACCAACGCCCGCATCAACCTCAGCAGCAAAACATGACGACTGAGCCCTGCCCCTCGCGCTGTTTACCCCTCGGGTGCTCCGGGGGGCCGGGGCCTGCGCTCTAACCGACGGCGACGGTGCTCGATCCCTCTCGCCGTTTACCTTGCGGGCGCACCTGGGGGCGGGGACTGGCGAATCAACAATACCGACAGCATCGCAATCAGCGCCATCAGGTACGCTCGAGATGCCAAAATAAAACTCCACCTCCTCCTCCATGCCCCAGTCGTCGTTAGTGAGGTAGCTGATCGGTGGTGGCGACTTGAATCAAATCGCTCTGCGTTTCTTCAACGGCGCCTTCACTGGTGTCGCTACTCGTTCCACCTGCCCCTTCTTCTGCAATTCTAAATTCCGGGTGCGCTTGCATTCCGGGCGCGCTTGCTCTCGGGACCCTTCTGCTTTTTGGGCATCGGAGGGTAGGCGAATCTTCTGCCAAGGGCAGAACCAATCTGGAAGCCTGTTCCAACTTCATCTTCAACTTCAACTGCAACCCGAAGTGAGCCCCATCTCCTTCATGGCACGCAGTGTCGTCTACAATGAAGGACTCGATAAATCTGTTCATAGATGGCGACGCTACCATATAGTCAATCAATATCTCCTTACCCAAGGTACACGTGTAATCCGAGCCACCTGCCATTCAAATAACGTCATCTACCAAATTGGGCCAACCAGTCCTTTCCAGCTCGCGCGGTCCCGCATTGAAATCACAAATAACCTGCCAAGGTGCGCGGATGCTCTGGAGCACCGGCCCATCTGAATGAGCTCATTTACGTTGGTGCCTGTCAAACCTATGCCCGATGTGAGGCACGCCCCCGCGATGGTGATCGCCTGGCCTCCGATCTTCAGCTGGGACGCCACTAGTTCCTTGAGACCCAGGCCCATGAGCCTGGCGCCCTCAGCTTCACCCAACAATCTTAGCCCCAACTGCTGTGACGGCTTGTTCGCTAGGTGCGCGAAAGACTGGAATGTGCATCGCTTTAAAACTCCAGCCGAGATGCCACCTGCGCTCCATTCGAGAGACACGACGGTGCAGCTACAGCCTGGTAGCCTAATTCTATCTCATCCATGTAGGACTTCATGGCGTTCTTCAGGCAATAGGTGCAGCTCAGGAAATATGATGATATCGCGGTCCCTCTCCTTCAGCAGAACCTTCGCTGGAAAGCCCCACCCAGAGATTTCTCATGTGCAAGGTCTTGATGTTTCGGGCCCCATCATCAAAGGTCCGACCCCCCCCCCGTGGCTTTCGATTGAACGAAACTCCCCCACCAAGACCTCCACCTCGCGCTCGAGGCGGGCCATTTGGGGCCCCGGACAGCCGCCCTCCCCCGTAGTTGCGGGTTGGGAGCTCGACTCCTGGCTGTCTCCTGGGACAGGGATTTGGGCCGCCTCCTCAGCTGGTGCCCGACCTCCTGAGCCAGCTGCCTCACTCGCAAATGGGGTCCCTGGCGCCTTCCGCTTCTTCCTCTTCGCCCTCTCGACCACGGCTGCGAGCTGCTCATAGTGCCGGTCGATCTTTGCTTGCAGGGACCCATATGAAGCCTGCGCAGCTTCGACGTACCTTCTGGAGCATCCTCTTGGCCCCGTCGAGTATGTGGTGATCCTCATCCAGCACATCCAGCCCGTCCAGTTGCGAATCGAGATTGATCTCCACATCCAACCTGCCATCCAAAATCTAGACATCGACTGAGGCCGCCTTCTTGCCAGGTATTGCAGAGCGGGGCAATAACTGCTTAGCAGCTGCAATCTCATCCGCCCTCATCCGTGGTATCGCGCAGATCCTTCTACGCCTTCTCGAGACCCCTCTCGCGGCGAATCCATGCGGACTTGACCTTCTCCAACTGCTTCCTAGCGCGATTGACTCGAGCCCAAGCTTGCTGCAGGCCCTGTCCTGGCCGGAGGGGAGGCTTGGGGGCTGGCTCATCCAAGGCCTGCAGGGGTCCCCGAGCTGCGCCTTGGGCTTTGGCAGGCAGAAGAGCGACCAACTTCCGCAGCTGAGCCTCTGGCGAGATCCTGGGAACTGGCTGCTGGCCCCCCTCCCGCTGAGAAGGATAAGTAGACACAGAATCAGCATCATTAATTTGCAACCACACTCACAAGTCCAATTCTTCGAATTGGGGCGATCCTGGAAGAGTTTTTTGCCACAGGCTGTGCGCTCCACAATTGGCCGCCCCTTGCGATTTCCCCACCGCCCCGACGTGCCTGCGTAGTAACCCCCCTGGCTGGGAAGTGGTGGGTACTCTCGCCACATGACGTCACTGCCTTTGCCGCCTCTCTTGGCAATGGCACTCTGCTGCACTCACGGACTGTGGACGAACTTATAGTGCCAAGGCGCATAGCGCTGCACAACAATCTGCGAACTGCAAGTGCGTGATCGACGGGGGCTGGTCCCCCAATACCTTATCTGAGACTGGAAACAAAAGGGGCCGCGTGCGCCACAGAGCGCCCCCAGTGCCACAATGCTCTCGTCCGCTGTTGACTCTAGGGCCACGCTACGGCCTTGAGCCAACATGGCTACGGATGTGCTCGCCTGGAGCACTGCCTACGCAACTGAAGGCCCAACCCTTGCGAGGGGGCGAGGGAGGTCTCTGCACTAAGAAGGGGGATCAGAGGAGCATCGGGGGCGGGCGCCTCGCAGCACCTTTCGAACGGAGAATCGGCTCGACAACACAGTGCAGGCAGGGAGGATGTGAAAGCATGGGGTCGCAAACTACGCAACAACGAAAATACGGCCCGGGTTTTGGCTACGCGCGTCCAGACGGGAAAAGACTCACGCGAGTGGAACACTCCGACCGCCGTTTCTCACTCGCGGGCCCCTTGGGGTTTCCAGGCGCGTGCGCTTTGCCCCCCCCAAAATCCCCCCGCACGGGGCCCCAAACCGGGAATTGGACCCCCCGTGGCCCCGGACGACCCCCGGCCAAATTCACCGGGGGGGGTCCAGCCCTCCCGTGGCTCGATATGAGCCCATGAGGCCCCCCAAGAGGCCCCCCAAGACGATCCAAGAGGGCCCCGTCGCCGAAAGATCATTCCAACGCGCCCAACAGGGCCTCCAGACGGCCCAGGATGCCTCCAGAACGCTCCAAGAAGCCCCCAAGAAGTTTGCTAAGAGGGCCCCGAGAACCTAAAATCGTTTCTTCTCTTAGGAAACGGTTTGTGTTGCATATTCGCCTCGTGAGCTTTCACTACGTCCAATGACGGCCAAAAAAACTCTTAAGAGGGCTCCGAGACGGTCCAAGAAGGCCCCAGAACGGCCAAATAAGCCCCCAAGACGGCCCAAAAGGGCCCCAGGACGGCCCCAAGAACGGGCCCTGAGGGGGGCCCGCAACGGAAATGTCGAAATTTCGGCCCCAAAACGCTCCCAGGTTGCCCCAAGAAGCCCCCAAGAGGCCCCAAGAGGCCCCAAGGGAACCCCAACAAGGGCCCGCCATGAAGCCCCGAGAAACCCAAAAACTACCTCTAGGACGCCCCCGAAAGGCCTCACACGAGAACCCATCAGCCATCCGAGTGGCCTCAGACCCACGATCCAGTCATGGTGGCGGGATGGGCCGAAGGCCATTCTATAGTCATTTCTCTGGTGGTTTGACAGATGCCTCCCGTCTGTGAACGTGGATTTTCACCCGTTTCCCCTTGCGTGCACGGCGAACACTGAGAACGTCAGCCGCAGAGAAAATACGATGACCCCACGAAGCACCCATCAGGACTCTGACACTGCCCCTCCCCTAGTCCCCCGAGAGCGCTCCGAGACACCACGAAGCATCCCCGAGGCTCTGACCCAAAAACATGCCAGGACAGACCGAAAGCCATCAAAGATTTCATGGTCGGGGAGCCCGCACAGGGTCTCCAAATCCAGAGTGACAACATGCGTTCTGGGGGTGCTGCGACCGTCCCGAGCGGCCACTGGAGGCCTGAGCCAAGGCCCCAAGACCAGATCCTGACTCCTCCTCCTCCTCCTCCTCCTCCTCCTCCTCCTCCTCCTCCTCCGCCTCCTCCTCCTCCGCCTCTTACTCCGCCTCCTCCGCCTCCTCCGCCTCTTCCTCCTCCCCCTCCTCCTCATCCTTCTCCTCCTCCTCCTCCGCCTTCTGCTCCTCCTCCGCCTCCTCCTCCTCCTCCGCCCCTTCCTCCTCCACTCTTGCTCCTCATGAACAACTGCTCCCCGTCGCACCCCGAGGCCAGCCGGAAGGACGGCCCTGGCGTCTCGCCCTCCTCGCCCCTTCCGCCGTCGACCCCACAGCCCCAAACGGGATGTTTCAGGTCGCTCGGATAACGAAATGCCCTCACGCCCAGGCTTGTGTTGCTCCCATCGTACACCCTGCGAAATGCTTAAGAAATCATGGGTTAAGAAATTCATAGTCTCAGAACTTGCGTGAAAACCCAACATTTCTATTGAAATCTTAGGATTTACATTGAAATGTTAAGAATAATCGAGACTCTGGCCGAAAACTTAGGTTTTCTTAAGCATCGCCCAAGGTGTACTGAGGGACCACATCCCAGAAATAATTTCGA
>CAUYUJ010016025.1:27500-55000 GCA_963575745.1 Prorocentrum cordatum | reverse complement strand
GGCTGATGCAGGCTGAGGCTGAGGCAGGCTGAGGCTGAGGCCGAGGCTGAAGGCAGACTGAGGCTGAGGCTGAAGCAGGCTGAGGCTGAGGCTGAGGCAGGCTGAGGCTGAGGCTGAGGCAGGCTGATGCTGAGGCAGGCTGAGGCTGAGGCTGAGGCTGATGCAGGCTGAGGCTGAGGCAGGCTGAGGCTGAGGCCGAGGCTGAAGGCTGAGGCTGAGGCTGAAGAGGCTGAGGCTGAGGCTGAGGCTGAGGCTGAGGCTGAGGCTGAGGCTGAGGCAGGCTGAGGCTGAGGAGGCTGAGGCTGAGGCTGAGGCAGGCTGATGCTGAGGCAGGCTGAGGCTGAGGCTGAGGCTGCAGGCTGAGGCTGAGGCAGGCTGAGGCTGAGGCTGAGGCTGAGGCAGCAGGCTGAGGCTGAGGCTGAGGCTGAGGCTGAGGCTGCAGGCTGAGGCTGAGGCTGAGGCTGAGGCTGAGGAGGCTGAGGCTGAGGCTGAGGCTGAGGCTGAGGCAGGCTGAGGCTGAGGCCAGGCTGAGGCTGAGGCTGAGGCAGGCTGAGGCTGAGGCTGAGGCTGCAGGCTGAGGCTGAGGCTGAGGCTGAGGCTGAGGCTGAGGCTGAGGCTGCAGGCTGAGGCTGAGGCTGAGGCTGAAGGCTGAGGCTGAGGCTGATGCAGGCTGAGGGCTGAGAGGCTGAAGCTGAGGCTGAGGCTGAGGCAGGCTGAGGCTGAGGCTGACGCAGGCTGAGGCTGAGGCTGAGGCAGGCTGAGGCTGAGGCAGGCTGAGGCTGAGGCAGGCTGATGAGGCTGAGGCTGAGGCAGGCTGAGGCTGAGGCCGAGGCTGAAGGCAGACTGAGGCTGAGGCTGAAGCAGGCTGAGGCTGAGGCTGAGGCAGGCTGAGGCTGAGGCTGAGGCAGGCTGATGCTGAGGCAGGCTGAGGCTGAGGCTGAGGCTGATGCAGGCTGAGGCTGAGGCAGGCTGAGGCTGAGGCCGAGGCTGAAGGCAGACTGAGGCTGAGGCTGAAGCAGGCTGAGGCTGAGGCTGAGGCAGGCTGATGCTGATGCAGGCTGAGGCTGAGGCTGTGACTGCGACTGCCGTTGCCACTGCGACTGTCATCGCGAATGCGGCTGCGACTGCGAGCACGGCAAAATTCTACAACTGGATTCTCATCTGAATCTTAAGGGGAATGCTTCCAAATATGCTCCTACACATCGCTGTTAGGTTGCTGTGCCGGGATAATCTTATTCGGAGTTTCGACATGGGGCGTAGGGGGGGGCGTTTTGCTCAGGACCTATGCTTAATGCGACTGTTTCCAGCAGTGCGTCCTATGGGGGAGGCTCCACCTGCTAGACACAGGCGCCAAAAACAGCCAAGGTCTACTCCATGTGGGGGGGGAGGGGGGGATGCGAGGGCCCGCGCCGATCGGCAAAGCGAGGGACAAGAGAACGATCACAATTGTGCCTGTGCACTTGTGTTTTTCCCAACCATCCTGTGGTGTTGGGTCCTCGTTTTGAACAGACGGTGCCCCGCGTCTCGCCTTCCTTCCTTCCTCCTCCCCCTCCTCCCTCCTCCCTCCTCCCTCCTCCCCCTCCTCCCTCCTCCCTCCTCCCCAATCCATGCCTTTGCTCTCGGCACACCTCTCACACGCTTCGTAGCCCCATAGGGAGCTCCACCGAAGGTCCCAGCGGCACAGCCCGCATGCGTCCGCCACACCCAGTGCAGCGCTCCGTGGCCCCATAGGGAACTCCACCGAAGGCCCCAGTGGGACCGCCCGCATGCGTCATCCACCACTCAGTACAGCGCTCCGTGGCCCCATAGTGAGCTCCATCAAAGGCCCCAGTGGCGGGGGGCGCATGCGTCCGCCACACCCAGCACAGCGTTTCGTGGCCCCATAGGGAGCTCCACCGAAAGCCCCAGTGGAGGGGGGCGCATGCGTCCGCCACACCCAGTACTGCGTTTCGTGGCCCCATAGGGAGCTCCACCGAAGGCCCCCGTGGAACGGGGCGCATGCGTCCGCCACACCCAGCACAGCGCTTCGTGGCCCCATAGGGAGCTCCACCGAAGGCCCCAGTGGGAGAGGGGGGAGCGCATGCGTCCGCCACACCCAGCACAGCGCTTCGTGGCCCCATAGGGAGCCCCACCGAAGGTCCCAGTGGAATGGGGCGCATGCGTCCGCCACACCCAGCACAGCGCTTCGTGGCCCCATGAGGAGCGCCACTGAAGGCCCCAGTGGGGGGGGCGCATGCGTCCGCCACGCCTAGCACACCGCTTCGTGGCCCCATAGGGAGCTCCACCGAAGGCCCCAATGGGGGGGGCGCATGCGTCCGCCACACCCAGCACAGCGCTTCGTGGCCCCATAGGGAGCTCCACCGAAGGTCCCAGTGGAGGGGGGCGCATGCGTCCGCCACACCCAGCACGGCGTTTCGTGGCCCCATAGGGAGCTCCACCGAAGGCCCCAGTGGAGGGGGGGCGCATGCGTCCGCCACACCCAGCACGGCGTTTCGTGACCCCATAGGGAGCTCCACCGAAGGCCCCAGTGGAGGGGGGCGCATGCGTCCGCCACACCCAGCACGGCGCTTCGTGGCCCCATGGGGAGCTCCACGAAGGCCCAGTGGGGGGCGGCGTCCGCCACACCCAGCACAGGCCCCATAAGGAGCTCCACCGAAGGTCCCATGTGTGGGGGGGGGCGCATGCCACACCCAGCACAGCGTTTCGTGGCCCCATAGGGAGCTCCACCGAAGGCCCCAGTGGAGGGGGGCGCATGCGTCTGCCACACCCAGCATGGCGTTTCGTGGCCCCATAGGGAGCTCCACCGAAGGCCCCCGTGGAACGGGGCGCATGCGTCCGCCACACCCAGCACAGCGTTTCGTGGCCCCATAAGGAGCTCCATCGAAAGTCCCAGTGGGGGGGGGGCGCATGCGTCCGCCACACCCAGCACAGCGTTTCGTGGCCCCACAGGGAGTTCCACCGAAGGTCCCAGTGGGGGGGGCGCATGCGTCCGCCACACCCAACACAGCGTTTCGCGGCCCCATAGGGAACTCCACCGAAGGTCCCAGTAGGGGGGGGCGCATGCGTCCGCCACACCCAGCACAGCGCTTCGTGGCCCCATAGGGAGCTCCACCGAATGCAAAGACGGTGCTCACAATTGCATATGGTTGGGTCCTTCGCCAGGCTAATTTTGAGCAGGGACCGACCGTTCCGGCTTTAGTCCTACCACGAAATGTTCGCATAACCCCAACATGTTCTAACAAAAGCATTGTTCCTAGAACATAAACCCGATGTGTGAAAACAAGACAGCCCCACCCGGAAATGCTCGAAGAAAATCTCGTGGAAGCCACAACAAAAGGTTCTTAGAGCATTTGGTTGGTAGGGCTACAGGCGAACCAGGACGCTTCGCCACTGCTTGAGTTCTAACCCCTCCTGAACCTGACTACCTACCAGACCACCCCAACCCAACCCGAAGACCCGAATTTGACCCGAATTTCGGGTTGGGGGGGGTACGGATTCCATGTGTTTTTTCAATGTTCCCCGACCCCCCCCCACTGGAAATCGAGGATAAATTTGGGCCTTCGGGTTGGGTTGGGGTAGTTTGGTGGGTGGTGAGAACCTGTCCCTCCACGTCTGCAGCACGCCCTGCTCGGACACGACCATCGTCGCCTTCACGGGCAGCATCAGCGGCCGCAGGCGCAGCGCTGGCCGCTGGCCGCCCCGGCCCGGCCCGCCCGCGCGCCCGGGGGCGGGCGGGGACGAGGAGGAGGACGAGGACGAAGACGTGGACGCGCACGGTCCTGCGGGGAAGCCTTTTGTTTGTTCTTCCCCCATCTCGCCTCTCCCCCCTTGCCTCCCGCCTCTCGCTTCTTCCCCCCCTCGCCTATCCCAGTCCGCGCGCCCGTGGGAGGGCGGGGGCGAGGAGGAGGGCGAGGAAGAAGACGTGGACGAGCACGGTCCTGCGGCGAAGCCTTTTGTTTGCCCTTCCCTGGAGGAGAAGAAGACGGGGACCCTGACTAAGAATGAACGCGGCCACGTTGTGTCGATCTTGGTCGCCGTCGATCCTGGTCAGCGTCAGTTCGTGGATCATCCTTGCGAATCAGCGACGGCCGACATGGACCATGACCAAGATCGGCATCGGCAGAATCTCGCGACATCTTGGTCATGGTCCCCGTATGCCTTCCCTCGATTCCCCCTCTCGCCTCTCCCAAAGCTTCGCCAATCATCCCTGCAGCGTTGGCTCCCGCGCTGGTCCTGCGGCGAGGTTCGCTTTGCTGGAGGCCTCCCAGAAAAAGGGTCGGAATAGATGGGCTCGGAGGACCACGCCGCATCGCCGATGCATCGGCGACGTCGGCGCGGAGAGCATCGGACTCCAGATTGAGCCGCATCGCCGATGCATTGGCGATGCGGCGCGATCCTCCGACCCCACCCACTCCGACCCCATCTGGGGGTCCTAGCTTTGCACACCCAGAGCTCGCGAAGTGTACAAATCACGACGGGAGATTTGGGGTGGTTTTTGGCCTCCAGAGGCCCTCGCTGGGCCTCGGGACCGTCAACAAAAATATCTTGGGCTGAAGCGCTGGCCCTTTGAAGGACTGCCTGGAGCCGCGCATTGAAAAAGCAGATCATCGCACGCACGTCCCGGTTCGCACACGTCAGGCGTGCCATGGGACGGTCCAGGCTGCGTTCATGTCGGGCGTGTCCCCCTACAGGGGGATCTTCGACGAAAAATAGAAAATACCCCAAAAATACCTGCAAAAGGTAAAAAAATAATCGAAAACAGTCCCCAGACTATGTTTGGACTATTTTTGGCCTGTGTTTGGGGTATGTTGTATTTCTCATCGAAAATCGCCTTGTAGGGGGACAGGCCCGACCTAAGGCTACGTCACGAGGCACTGGACAGCAGCGGCTCACCCCAGCACTGAGCCCCTCCGGCGGTGCACGGAGGACTTGCTTGGGACTCCTCGGGCCCGGGTCCAGGGACGAACCGTAGTATGAGGTCGGGCATGTCCTCCTAAGCTAGAACACCAAGAAAAGCTGAAGAAGAACCACAAAGTATTCGGAAATCGTCCCCAGACTCTGTGTTGACTTTTGTTGCATAATCCTTCGGTCTGGCATGCCTATCCTTCGGTCGGGCATGTTCCCCTACAGGCGGATTCTTGATCGAACATGGTCCAAAAGTCGTCCCTCACTATTTTGGAATCCTCCTCCTGCAGAGAGGGACACGCCCGACTTGACCACGGTAACTCGGCCGGACCAGCGATCCCAGGGGCGGATCTCGGAGAGGCATCCATCGGGTTGAGGCAGGGCCCCCAGCCCACGAGAGAGCAGGAAGCCACGAGTGGACAGTCTGGCGCCCGTCGGGCAAAGTTCTGCGGGCCGATGGACTGACGGGCCATACGCCCGATTCGGGGCACCCTGTCAGAGCCTGTGTTCTTTCAGCCCCGGCAAATTTACCTGCATGGACGGGGTGGGGGGGCTGAGCCTGCAGCAAGCCGCAAGCGGCTTGCACGTGCGGAAATCACGCAAGTCGAAAGGCCCTTGCATGCTAGCATTCGTTTGACGAGGGGCGAGGTGGGGGGAGGGGGGCGAACGCCATGCAAGTAAGCTTGCCTGAACCTAACAAACAGGCTCTCAGCGGAGCAGCCACGTGGCCCACAAACGAACGGCAGCTTTCGCTGAACCCCGCTGGAGAGCACAATGCACCCAGATTATTCTGGATGCTGATGCGCTCTCCACTGTCCCTGTGTGCAGCCTCGCAGGCGTAGCGGTACAGTCGGACCTACACCCTGCGAAATGCTTAAGAAATCATGGGTTAAGAAATTCAGAGTCTCAGAACTTGAATAAAAACCCAACGTTTCTATCAAAATCTTAGGATTCACACTGAAACATTAAGAATAATCGAGACTCTGGCCGAAAGCTTAAGTTTTCTTAAGCATCGCCTAAGGTGTAGGACAGAAGAGCATGCCTCGAGAACATGAGACCCTCCGTCGGCTAAAACAAACCAAACATCCCAGGGTATCCTCCCCAGGGCGCACAAGAAAATCCAACAAGCACGAAGGCCTCGATCTTATGCCTCGGTGCGACTGTTGGTGTTCACAACCCCTCACCCAAACAGACCAACGCCATTCTCTGGATTGGCCGAGGGAGGGCGGGGGGGGGCGAAGCAAGCATCAAAAGGTGACCTGCCAGGGCAGGAAAAAACCTGGTGAAGAGGAATGCGCAGACCTGGGCGGGCTGCTTCCTTGATTCAAGATCGCGCGCGACATTGAGGGGCAAGGCGTAGCGGTGTGGGTTCGTTCGCTTCTGAAGAAAGATGAAGGGGCCCAGGGACACACAAATGAATAAACATAAATCCCAAGATTCCTCACATTTTCCTATGTTTTTGTTGATGACCGTCTTCCCCCCCAACTCCCATAGCTTCCCAGATTTTCTGGGGAATCGACGATGACTTGTGTCTGTGTGCTCTTTCTCCTCCTGACAAGAACAGGGGAGAAAGCAAGGCCCGGTCCTGGAGAGAACACGCCCGGCCCGCGCTTCCCGAGGAAGCTGGCCTCAAGCAGGGCAGCACGTATCGAATAGAACGAGCACCGTAGGTGGCAGTGGTGGTCCTCCGCCACGACGTCACCCTTACGAGGGGATTCAAAACTCGAGTCCGAGTTCTTCAGTACAGTGGAGGCCCGACCACAAGAAACCTCCCACAAGAAACCCAACCCTGAGACCCCAGGATGTCCACTCATTTTTGGTATGGGCACGTCACGCCTTCCATGGCAGAGCCGTCAAAACCCAAGAAACCCAGGGCACCCTGGAGGCAAGAAAGGTATATCCTGGCATGGGTTTCCACTGTAAGCGTCGGGGAAAGGGAGGGGTGGGAATGCGTGGGGGGGAAATGAGGTATATATCAAACAACCTGGAGTAATGTAGATCGAGGGGGCAGAATCAGTCAGCCTCGAAGCGGAGACGGGATTGGATTGGTTCGGAACGTGCGCCAGATCGGGCGATACTTCGGCACACGGAGTCGAAATTTCGAAGCGGATCGGACGAGCCAGGAGGCACACCGGCACCAAGCAAGCCTCAAGACGCATCGGGCAGTCGGGCATATCTGGATCGAACCGGATCAGATCGGACCCGCCGGGACCGCTGTCGAACAACATCGACCAGACCGAAGCAGACCCTGGGGGGGGGGGCTATAGCTCAGGACAGCTAGGCTACCTATGTGTCGAGAAGAAGCCTGGAAGCCCAGACGTTCGATGTCGTGACCTGATCACAGAGTGGCTCTCCAAAGGTCTGGGCCCCCTCTGGGTCGATGTTCGACTGAGCCAGGGCCCGTGAAGGGCCCGCGGAGGCCGAAACCTGGCAGAAACGACCCGTCGCGCTCTGTTCACGACGCGAGGATGCCAGGGATAGAAGAGGACGCCCGCGGCAGCTGGGGCGAGGCGCACCCGGCCAGAACAGGCCGACGTTCCTGACCCACCACCACGGGCGGCCTGCTGTCAGGGGGCCTGCCTTCGAAGAAGACATAACGGCATGAGCATAAACTTTTGGAGCTCCGTGCGGATTTCTTGGATCCGCGCTGCCCCCCCTCCCTGGCGCGCTTCGGAGGCGGCGCCGTGGGTGCCCCAGCGCCGATCCAAGAAATCCGCGCGGACCTTATGTTTACGCAGTTTGAAGGAAAGCCGGCCTCCTGGCAGCAGGCTGCCCGTGGTGGTGGGTCAGGAACGCCGGCCTGGTCTAGCAGGCTGCGCCTCACCCCGCCTGCCGCAGGCGCCCCTGGACCCGCATTCTCGTCGGGCCCGACCAAGAAGAATACAAACACAAACGGATCCCAAGAGACCCCATGAAGCCTTCCAAAAAGGCGCATTGTCCGCGACCCAGATTGTTCCCCCCGCGCCTCCTCCTCCTCCTCCTCCTCCTCCTCCTCCACTCCTCCTCCCTCCTCCTCCTCCTCCTCCTCCTCCTCCTCCTCCTCCTCCTCCTCCTCCTCCTCCTCCTCCTCCTCCTCCTCCTCCTCCTCCTCCTCCTCCTCCTCCTCTCCTCCTCCTCCTCCTCCCTCCTCCTCCTCTCCTCCTCCTCCTCCTCCTCCTCCTCCTCATCCTCCTCCTCCTCCTCTCTCCTCCTCCTCCTCCCGCCCTCCTCCTCCTCCTCCTCCTCCTCCTCCTCCTCCTCCTCCTCCTCCTCCTCCTCCAACTCCTCCTCCTCGTCCCCTATCGAGTCCCCTATCCTCCTTCTCGCCCGCCATAGGCACACCAACATGCAGCAACCGTGGTGCAATATAGACTGGCGGAATGAGCGAACCGATCCGCCGCCCCACCGGGTACGGCGTGTGAGATCCCCGCTGCACTGTCTGCAAGAATTTTTTCCCCTGTCCCCTCGCCCACGCACTCCTCGAACCAAATCCTTTCCTCAGAACCCTGGCAAACCCTCCTGGGGTTCTCCCCGCGGGCTGCTCATTGAGCTGGCAAAGGGGCCCGGGCTGCGCACCGGGCGTCCCCTGGCGGCCATGCTGCCTTCAACTCGAGCAAGTCTTCGCACGGTAAACACTTCTGGATCCCTCCAGGCGCCGTTTGGAACCTCTCTGGGAGCCCTCCTGGGCAGTCTGCGGACCCTCTTGGACCCCTCTTGGGTTCGTTTGGCCCGTTCTTGGGGCTCTCCAGGGCCGTCTCGGAACCCTCCGAAGCCCTCTTCGAGGCATGCTCAGCCAAAAAAAATCAGAAGCCAAAAACCTTCAAAAACCCTAGTTGTCTGCCACCTCAGGGGCGTTCAATGAAATAAACGACCTTTGAGGCCGAGAACAAGAAATGCTTGAGCGGCGCAAGAGGGCCCCAAGACGGCCGCAGGGGCGCCCAAGACGGCCCGAGAGAGGAGGGGCCCAAGAAGGGCAACTCGAGCTGGCAGTGCGAGCCCTCCGCCCCCAGAGACGCCAGAGAACCCCCCAAGAAGCCCCAAGAGGCCCTCAGGAGACCAAAGAAAAGCACCAAAAGGACCACCAACAGACCCCCAACAGGCCTCAGCCGTGGACGTGTTGCTCCTCAGGGGGTCGGCTGGAACGGCGTAGGCCACTTGAAGAAACTGTCGAGCGACCCTAGACCGCCGGGGCCGCGCCTCTCTGGGCGCCACGCGAACCATAGCAGGCAGCAGCGCCCGAAGCGCAGGCGGGGGGTCACCATACCGAGGGGGGAAGAGACATCAATCTCTCGCCGCCAGGAGCGCTGCCCCCCTGCTTTGGCGGCGCGCACAGAGGGGTGGAGGGAGGAGGGAGGGCTTCTTGGAAGGAGGCTGCTTCTTAGAAGGCGCCGGCCTTCCATCCATAGACAAGGCCCGCGCCTTCTAAGAAACAGGGGTGCTTCTAAGAATTCCTCCCCCCTCCCCCCACCCCCCTCTGCGCGTGGCCGAGAAGAGACATCAACCTCTCGCCGCCAGGAGCGCCGCCCTCCTGCTGCGAGGAGGACGGGGGGAGGGGGAGGGGGGCGGATGGCGCCTGCCCGCCTAATCCTGGGGCTGGCACTACGGGCAACGCCCCGTCCGGGCTGCCGGCTCGACGAGGGAGCCCTGGAGCAAGGAACCAAGGCCCCCCCCACGGGGCCAGTCTGGGGCGACGAGATCTGCACCACTCAGGGATCTTCTGACCCGGGTCAATCCAGACCCGGGTCGGTCAGGCACTGCAGAATCCTGCAAGATCCTGCAACGTCCTGCACCCAGACCCGGGTCCATGCGAGGGATCCTGCAAAATCCTGCAGGATCCTGCACCAAAATCCGTGTCAGTGCGACCCTGGCCCTGCAGGATCCTGCAAGCAACGGCGCTCTAACTGACACCCGTTTGCATTGACCCCCGTCTCTTGAGCCCCGAACCACATCCACTGCTGCCGACCCGGCCCATCCTGTGGTATCAGGAGGGTTAGGACGCGTGGGAATGTGCACCAACACCAACACCAGAGGTTGCCTCCACGGGAGGAAGATGATCCTGGCTCTTGGTGTTGGTGGTAATCTTTCGGCCACCTAGGAAGCCCGAATATTACCACCATCACCGAGCTCGGGATCATCTTCCTTCGGTGGTAGCACACCGCCGATGTTGGTGTTGGTGTCAATCTCTAGGCATCCGAAGGGTGTGTACGCCGTCCTGGCTCGGTCAGGGAGGCACACACACAACCGAGCACCGCTCCTGGACCCAGGATGGGCCTGGCCAGAGGCAGCGGGCCCGTACGTATAGCTCCCGTCGCCCGAGGGTTGCGCAGAGATGCAGCAGGAACGCGAGTGGCAAGCTCGTGGAAGGACCCAAAGAACATCGAGCCCCCTTCGAAAACAGAGAGGGCCTCATCCCAAAGGCTTGCCTGCAACGCGCTGGATCCCCGCCGTGCTACTTTTGGATTTTGAGCCGACCGGCCTCGTGTGCCCGGGCGCGTACAGCAAGCAACAGAGGCAAAGAATAGGTACTGAACACCATGTGCCCCGCCCCGTAGCGCAGCCCAGAGACGCCTCCGAACTCGTAGACGGAGGTCGTGTACGCGTGGACTCGCGACACCATCGGCGCGCTTTGGAAGTTCCGGAACGGCAGCTGTGGCGCCTGCCACATGGTCCACCGATGCAGCTCTGCGTTCGGGAGTCCACAGAGAGTCTCAAACTCACAACCGATCTGGTCGAAATAGCTTGGGTGGAAGATGGCATCCGCGTCGGCGACTGTCAATAACACTCTTTCTGCATCAAGCCCGTCTAGCTGGCACTGCTCATAGAACTGCCGCACCGCCCATTTCAGGTTCGACGCCTTGCCCGGCACCTCGGCATCGCTGGAGCCGTCTAAGTGCAACTCGCGCAAGCCCGTGGGATGGCTTGTGACCTCAACCCGTGCGAAGCGTTGGGCGAACTTTTCTCTCAATCTGAGGGCCTTCTGCTGGCCGTCGCACTCTCGCTCCTCCATGGCCAGGACCACGTGGAAGGCCTCCGAACCGTCTGCCTGGGCAATGGCCTCCAGGGACAGGCTCAGCAGCTGCTCCTCCTCACAGTAGCTGGGAATCACGACGAGGTGCACCACACCGCTCGGCCGGCCCACGAGGCGCTCTGCCGCACCCTCCGAGGCGTCCTCCCTGCACAGAGACTCGCCTCGCAGCCGCTCGCGAAGAGTCCTGGCGCCGAGAATACACATCAGGCCGCTCTGAGTCATGCCCAAGCCGATGCTGAGGTTGAAGGCTGCGCACAATATCAGCAGGAGCCTGGGGGAGAGGAGCGCCAGGGCAACCGCCAAGAGTGTGACGAGCAGAAAAAACGCCAGCGGAGTCGCTCTGGCAACCAGGGCCGCGGGGCGCCTTTCGTGTATGTTGCCCAAATGGACTGGGCAAACTTCATCGTAAGAGCACGAGTCCAACACGGAACGCTCGGACGCCATGCGCCAAACAGTCCACGCTGTGCTACCGGTGAAAAAATATACTGACGCGAACCTGCGAACAAATACGGCAACGGAAATAATGGTGGCATTGGTGGCACTAGTGCTGGTGCCCTGCAGGTGTATGTCGCGCTTAGAGACCGAGACACACACACACACACACACACACACACACACACACGCGCACACGCGCACACGCGCACACGCACACGCACACGCAAACGCACACGCACACGCACACGCACACGCAAACAAACAAACAAACAAACACGCACTCAGGAGCGAATCGCATCGTGTGGTGTCGTGTCACATCGCATCATCGCACAAACACTATTACGCGCTTGGCTCAACGGTGCGCTCGAAAACACGTCGCACCCGTCCGCCTC
This sequence comes from Prorocentrum cordatum, assembly GCA_963575745.1. Classification (NCBI taxonomy): domain Eukaryota; class Dinophyceae; order Prorocentrales; family Prorocentraceae; genus Prorocentrum; species Prorocentrum cordatum. The sequence continues at coordinate 43,261 of CAUYUJ010016025.1, read as the reverse complement.
TGCACATCTCGCATCGAGTGCACACACGCCAGCTTTACAGTGCCGATCAATCCTTGTACTGTAAAGTTGCGGTCCCTTCGATTAACCATGGGCCCCCTGCCGTTCACGATCGCACACATGTGAACAGCAGGAGAAGGCGCCCAATCAAGTTGTAGCAGTAAGCCAAGCTGCTACCGCCCCGCGCGCGGGGAGCCATCAGCCATCGGCCACGACACCTGAATCGCAACGCTTGACGAGATCAGGTGCTATGATTAATGCCATGTTCGTACCTGTACGTCGTGGAGTCCTTGAGACCGAGAGGAAAGGCTTTCCTTAACTCATGTCTCCATCCCACTTCCAGACGCAGGTGGAGGCTGTGCAAACGAATGCAGGAAACGCGCGCGTACACAAATGCGTGGGTGTGCAAGACAAGGCACGCGCCGGGGGGGCCGGTCCCGGACTGTGGTGTTCAGCCCCACGGTGGATCGCAGAACGCATGCGGCCACGATGAGCAGCACAAGACTGCGGGTCGGGACTCGGTTGCTGCTGCTCTTCCTCCGCCTCCACCTCCACGTTCTCGTCCTTCAACGTTACAAGATAATACATATATATATACATATATATATACACATACACTACAGCCACGCGCGCGCTTCGCAGGCGCTGAGGTTCAAGCGCAAGCCCAACTTAGATCATATGGGAACCACCCGCAATGGTCATCATATAGGAGTGGACATCCTGATGAGCGCATCATGAAGCTACGAATGATGGGCAAGCGCGCCCAAAGCTCCCGTTTGCATCGAGTAGCTACACCGTGCCTGGATCTGCTTGGCGATCTGTTGTAGTGTCTTGGCATGCTTCGTCTGGCCAGATAGCCATATTGCCAAAGAGTGCTGCGCAAAAGCCCCAAGCATCTCGAGGGGCACCGATATCTCATACAAGCCCGCCCACCACGCCTGACTCCGCTGCTGTTCCTTCGGCATGCCTGCTGTTCCTTCTTCTCCCTTCTCCTCCTCCTCCTCCTCTTCCTCCTCCTCCTCCATTCCTTTCCCTCATAAATGACTTCTCCCTGTCGCACCCCGAGGCCAGTTTTTAGGGCGGACCGGGCGTTTCGCCTGAGACTTCCTCAACAATTATGACTCTGAAGCTTAAAAAAAGTAGCAGCTTCACAGATGGAGGGCGGGTCGTTTTCAAAATGTGGCTCTCGCCTTAGCGCCGCGCACTTTCGTTCTCAAAATCTGCAAGAATTTCACGGATTGAGGGCAAGTGGTTTTCAAAACGTGGCTCTCGCCTTAGCGCCGCGCACTTTCGTTTTTAAAAATTTGCACGGGCTTCACGGATTGAGGGCGGGCCGTTTTCAAAATGTGGCTCTCGCCTCAGCACCGCGCACATTCGTTTTAAACAGTTGCAAACGCTTCACGGATTGAGGGCGGTTCCTTTTAAAACGTGGCTTTCGCCCCAGCGCCGCGCACTTTCGTTTTAACAATTTGCAAACATTTCACGGATTGAGGGCGGGTTCTTTTAAAAATGTGGTTATCGCCTTAGGGCCGCGCACATCATTTTAAACATTTGCAAGAGCTTCACGGATTGAGGGCGGTTCCTTTTCAAAATGCGGCTCTCGCCTTAGCGCCGCGCGCACTATTTCCAAAGCTTTGCAAGCAATTCACGGATTCCCATGATCAGCGTACCAGAAATTGTGTCCTGGAAAGATTCACGATCATGCGGTTGCAATAGTTATGTTCGTTAAGCGGTGTCGACGTCCCGAAATGGCGTTCTGGCACGATTCTGGATCGTCAAGACGCAGCAGTCAGGTTGATCCGTGGTGTCGAACTCCCGGGAACAATGTTTCGGCATGCTTCAGGAAGTTCAAACGGTTGTCTTCCAACGAGGCAGTTCCCTCAATGGAAATGAACCGTTGTAGGGGCCTATGAAGAGGGAGCTTGGGGAGAGAGTTAATTCCAACATCGTTGATGATTCGGGGGTTACGTACACTGGTCCTCCTCCTCCTCCTCCTCCTCCTCCTCCTCCTCCTCCTCCTCCTCCTCCTCCTCCCTCCCTCCTACTCCTACTCCTACTCCTACTCCTACTCCGCCTCCTCCTCCTCATCCTCCCTCTTCCTCATCTCCTCCTCCTCGCGCAATTCCTTCTCCTCCCTCCTCCCGCCTCCCGCCTCCCTCCTCCCTCCTTCTCCTCCTCCTCCTCCTGCTCCTGCTCCTGCTCCTGCTCCTGTTCCTCCTCCTCCTCCTCCTCCTCCTCCTCCTCCTCCTCCTCTTCAGTACCAGCGGGCGCGCCAGCATGGCGGCACCGCGCCCATTGCGGCACACCACTCACACAAACCATGCCCCACAGGGAGCTACATCCACGGCCCCAAGTGAGTGCGCCCGCATGGCGGCACCGCGCCCGTTTCGGCACACCCCACACACGCACAAACGCCCGCACGCACGCACGCACGCACACGCACGCACGCACGCACGCACGCACCCACGCGCACGACGCACGCACGCACGCACGCGCGCGCGCACGCACGCACGCACGCAAGCACACGCACGCACACGCACGCACTCGCACGCACACGCACGCACACGCACGCACGCGCACGCAGGCGCACGCACGCACGCGCACGCGCAGGCACGCACACGCACGCACACGCACGCACACGCACGCACACGCACGCACACGCACGCACGCGCACGCACGCGCACGCGCGCGCACGCGCACGCACGCACGCGCACGCGCGCGCACGCGCACGCACGCGCACGCACGCGCACGCACGCGCACGCACGCGCACGCACGCGCACGCACGCGCAGGCACGCGCGCGCACGCGCGCGCACGCACGCGCACGCGCACGCACGCGCACGCACGCGCACGCACGCGCAGGCACGCGCAGGCACGCGCAGGCACGCACACGCACGCACACGCACGCAGGCGCACACGCGCACGCACGCACGCGCACGCACGCGCACGCGCGCGCGCACACGCGCACACGCACGCACACGCACGCACACACACGCACGCGCACGCACGCGCACGCGCGCGCACGCACACGCACGCGAACGCGCGCGCACGCGCACGCACACGCACGCGCACGCACGCACGCACGCCCGCACGCGCGCGCACTCGCGCGCACGCGCGCGCACGCGCACGCACGCGCACGCACGCACACGCACGCGCACGCACGCGCAGGCACGCGCAGGCACGCGCACGCGCCCGCACGCACACGCACGCACGCGCACGCACGCGCACTCACGCGCACTCACGCGCACGCACGCGCACGCACGTGCGCGCGCGCACGCGCACGCACGCGCACGCACGCGCACGCACGCGCACGCGCGCGCACGCGCACGCACGCGCACGCACGCGCACGCACGCGCACGCACGCGCACGCACGCGCACGCACGCGCACGCGCACGCGCACGCGCGCGCACGCGCGCGCACGCACGCGCACGCACGCGCACGCACGCGCACGCACGCGCACGCACGCGCACACACGCGCACAAACGCGCACACACGCGCGCACACACGCGCACACGCGCACACGCGCACACGCGCACACGCGCACACGCGCACACGCGCACACGCGCGTACGCGCACACGCGCACACGCGCACACGCGCACACGCGCACACACGCACACACGCACCCATGCACACACACACACACACACACACACACACACAACAATCCTGCCCCACAGGCAGCTCCACCCACGGCCCCTGTGTGCGCGCCCGCATGGCGGCCCCGCGCCCATTTCGGAACCCATGGGCCCAGTGGGCGCGCCCGCATGGCGGCACTGCGCCCCACAAGGAGCTCCATTCACGGCCCCAGCGGGCACGCCCACATAGCGGCACCACGCTCATGTCGGCACACCCCTTACGCAGATGATGCCCCGTAGGTAGCTGCAACTACGGCACCAGTGAGGGCGTTCGCAAGTGAGCCAGAGCCAATTTCGGCGCATCCCTCGCGTGTGCAACTCCGCATACGCATCAGTGGGCGCGTTCGCCAGGAGGCCCCGCCCCAAGCCGGTGAGCCCCTCACGCGGATCGCGCCCACTGGGAGTTCCTATGCGCGCTTGCTCCGCAGCCTCATATTCTCACTGCCTCGGCGCGCAGTATATGAAGAGAGGGTCGCGCCCACACACAGCTGCATTTGGTTGAGCCCTTCGCCAGCCTAATGGTTCGCCCATCCTCACCCCCAAGCCTGCTGGAGAAGTCATATGCGACCACTCTGAGGACACCGGGACACCCACGAATTGTCTTCAGCCTCTCGGGCCCTGTTGGGAAGGCTCTTGTGACACTTTGGAGCAATCCAGGAGCCACCTGACACCGCCATGGAAGAGTTCTGAAGATCACAGGGTCCTGGCCCAGCTCCGTGTGGCTGCGGGCGCGGCTGAAACGCACATTCATACAAATACTGTGCCCTTGGGGCTTCTTGTCGGCGCAAGAAGGGACTTCTTGACGCCTTTGGGGGGGGGGGCATACCCGGCCCCATAAATATCGGCGCTTCGGAGCCTTCTGAAGGCATCCTGGGCCTCCGGGCGCCTTCTGCGGGCACTCTGAGGCACACGGCGGGCACACGGAGGCCACGGAGTCGTGTTTTTGAAAGGCTACAGGGCGTGCCTCGGCGCCGATTGCGCAAGAGTCTCCCGCGCGAAAAAGGCATAGATGCACTTCGTCACTGTTTGATGCGGGATCACGCTAGGAACTGAAACCGGTGCCAGGACGCGAGATTGGGGATGTCGTATCAGCCAGCGTTGACTCCAAACAGATTGGACGACTCAAATCAAGGAATCAGAGGAATCAAGCATGCTTGGAATCCGCAACTCAGCAAGCAAGCAAGCGTGCAAGCAAGCGCGCAAGCAAGCAAGCAAGCAGGCATAGGCATAGGCGTAGGCCTAGGAGTTAGGGGGAGGCATAGGCATAGCCATAGCCATAGGATTTGTTTGGGGGGGGCATAGGAATTAGGGGGGGGCACCGGACCAATTAGTAGGGTTTGAGCTAGGACTCCTATAGATCAAGCCTATGTGGAGAATCTTTTACAAGAAACCCAACCCTGAGACCCCAGGACGTCCATTGATTATTGGTGTGGGAACGTCACGCTCTGGACGGCAAGACCATCGAAACCCAGGAAACCCAGGGCACCCTAGGGGCAAGTGAGGTGCTTCTTGGCATGGGTCTCCTCCCTATCCTCTCCATCCAACCTTGTATTTTGATGGTTCACTTCCGTCGAACACCCGCGTGACGCGGGCGGGCACCCGAGCAGGATGGCCACGTACTTGCGCGCCAGCACCACCGCGCAGCTCCCCACCTTGAAGGACATGACCTGCCGCGCCGCTTGGGCTGGCGGGCGGCTCCTTGCCGGCAGCTCGAGAGGAATGGGGGGGGGGGGGGGGGGGGGGGCAAGCTTCGGTGGCATCTCATGGGAGCCTCCCATACCCATCTCGCTGGCTCTTGCGAATCGACGCCAGTCGACGCGAAATCAACGCTTATCGACGCTAATCGACGCTAATTCGGCGCTATCTCATCGACTCCCAGACGCTAATCGACGCTAGTCGACGCCAAAAACAGAATTACAAGGGTACACAAGGCTCCTATGACTTGCTACCGAAGGCAAGCTGCGCGGTCGACGCCGTGTTCCAACACGCCCCTGTATTGGAGGAGCAAGCAACTGCATGAACCTAAACTTTCGGAGGCTCGCGCGGAGCTCCGAAGGTGCATATCGATATAGAATGCTTCTCATTCGAAGCACGCACCTGCATCCACCACTCTGCCAGATGGAACCAAGTCCTAGCTCCCACGAGCTCTCAAGGACAATGCTGGTGACTGAATGTTAGCCAGTGCGGATCGCATACAGTAGGCTCTTGCACTCCAGGTGCACAATCTGCGTGGTGCAATCTGCGAATGGGGCATGATATGTGGTGTAACCTTCTTGGGATGCAACGAACATACCGTCTGTGTGGCGCAATCTACGTGGTGCAGTCGATGCACCGTACTACTTGTGGTGCAGAACATTCAGAACACACTGCCCGCTGAAATGCAAGGAGAGCCGTATAGACGTCTAGTATGTATCCGAGGGGGGGGGTGAGATCGAAGTGGAACGAAGAGCCCCCCACCGGGAAATCGGCTTCGGCTTCGGGTTCGTGTCGTGCGTGCGGGCGAGGCGAAGCTGCATGGGCGTGCGAGATGCATGGCCCCGCTATGGTTAGGGCGGGTCAAGAGCCGTCGACCGCCCCTTCTCCCTCCCCAGTGGGCGGGCGTTGACCAGGTTGCCCCGCCCTGGTGTCCCGTCGATGTCCGCCTCTCTCCCTCGGTGGGCGGGCGCTGGCCGCGTTGTCCCGCCGCGGTGGCCCGTCGGTGTCCCCCTTTGGTGTACCGTCGCTGTCCCGTCGCTGTCCCAGCGCTGTCCCATCGGTGTCCCGTCGGTGTCCCGTCGCTGTCCTGTCGGTGTCCCGTCGGTTTCGCGTCGGTGTCCCGTCGATGTCCCGCCGGTGTCCCGTCGGTGTCCCGTCGGTGTCTCGGTGTCCCTCTGTGGTGTTCCGTGGCTGTCCCGTCGCTGTCCCGTCGGTGTCCCATCGGTGTCCCGTCGGTGTCCCGTCGGTTTCGCGTCGGTGCCCCGTCGGTGTCCCGTCGGTTTCCCGTGGTGAGATCGATAGTGAGATCGATAGTGTTGCCGATAGAGAGATCGATCGAAAGATCAAGCGAGTGAGATTGATAGTAAGACCGACGGTGAGATCGATAGTGAGATCGATCGCGAGATCGATTGGTGCTCCGATGGTGTCCCGATAGTGTCCCGTGGTGTCCCTTCAGTGTCCCGTCGGTGTCCGCGGGTGTCCCGTCGGAGTCCCGTCGGTGTCCTGTGGTGCCCCGTGGTGAGATCAATGGTGAGGTCGATAGTGAGACCGATAGTGAGATCGATAGTGACATCGGTAGTGAGAGCGATGGTGAGATCGATAGTGAGATCGAGCGAGATAGATCGATAGTGAGATCGAAAGTGAGATCGATTGGTGTCCCGATGGTGTGCTGATTGTTTCCCGTGGTGTCCCGTCGGTGTCCCGTCGATGTCCCGCGGCTGTCCCGTCGCTGTCCCTTCGGTGTCCCATCGGAGTCCCGTCGGTGTCACATGGTGGGTGTCCCATGGTGTCTCGATGGTAAGGTTGATCGAGTGAAAGCGGTAGTAGGACCACATCGCGATGCAGCATCGTCACCACGCGTCGTCGCCAACTCGAGGGCGCCTCACCAGCATCGTCATCAGCACCGCCATCGCAGTTGTCGTCAGTTGGACATCTCTGCCCCCCACCAAGCTCCTGTATGGGTGTGTACAGCGGCGTATGCGGTACAATCTACGCGGTGCAACGTGTGCAAAAAGCCCTGCTTGGCGCCATCCGTGCGGTGCCCAATCGTGTGGGGCAAGAGCCGGAGCAGCCAGCTTACGAAGCGACCATGAGACGGACTCGCCGAGAGTCTGGCCATCGCTCGGACGTCCATTTCCTGTGTTTTTCCCTACCTAAGCTCTGCCTAGAGGGTTCTTACTCTCTTAGCTTAAAGGGGCCGGGCAGTGCAAAGCGCCCCGGGCGGTTCCCCCAGTCCCCGCCCCGCGGTTCCCCCAGTTGCGCCCCCTGGGTTCACACAGCTTAGCTTAGCTTCAGCTTAGCTTTAGCTTAGCTTTAGCTTAGCTTTACCTTAGTTTTAGCTTAGTTTTAGCTTAGCTTTAGCTTAGCTTTAGCTTAGCTTCAGCTTAGCTTTAACTTAGCTTTAGCTTAGCTTCAGCTTAGCTTCAGCTTAGCTCTGGCTTAGCTCTAGCTTAGCTTCAGCTTAGCTTCAGCTTAGCTTCAGCTTAGCTCTAGCTTAGCTTTAGCTTAGCTTTAGCTTAGCTTCAGCTTAGCTTTAGCTTAGCTTTAGCTTAGCTCTAGCTTAGCTTCAGCTTAGCTTTAACTTAGCTTTAGCTTAGCTTCAGCTTAGCTCTAGCTTATCTTTAGCTTAGCTTTGGCTTAGCTTTAGCTTAGCTTTAGCTTAGCTTTAGCTTAGCTTCAGCTTAGCTTCAGCTCAGCTTTAGCTTAGCTCTAGCTTAGCTTTAGCTTAGCTTCAGCTTAGCTTTAGCTTAGCTCTAGCTTAGCTTCAGCTTAGCTTTAACTTAGCTTTAGCTTAGCTTCAGCTTAGCTTTAGCTTAGCTTCAGCTTAGCTCTAGCTTAGCTTTAGCTTAGCTCTAGCTTAGCGTTAGCTTAGTGTTAGCTTAGCTTTAGCTGTCGCTTTAGCTCAGCTTTAGCTTAGCTTTAACTTAGCTTTAGCTTAGCTTTAGCTTAGCTTTAGCTTAGCTTTAGCTTAGCTTTATCTTAACTTTAGCTTAGCTTTTCTGTTACTAATAATGCTTATTTCCTAGGGGCTCCAACTCCTAGGTAGGGTCGCACTGGGATAATGTTCGGTTTCGTGCGTGGTTTTTTCGCGAGATGATCAAGGATGCTCCTCGATGGTCATCGCCGAAGGAAAATGCACACGTCCGAGCGATGCCAAGGAGTCGGAAACGCCAGCTGGCGCAGGAGGCGGAGACGAGGAGGCCTCTTCGAGTGGGCAACGAGGCGCCTGCACCGTGGGGTCGGACGCGGGATGCTTGTCGGGGGCGGCCAAGAGGGGGGCGGCCAAGAGGGGGGGGGGCAAACCATGGCCGGCGGCACGTGCGCGGCCCAGGGGGTGGGGCAGGGACGCGCTGAAACGAGAAGAGGCGCCATGAGATCTGGGGAGATGAAGTGACATGAGAGGGGACGTGATGAAATGAGACGGGACGTGATGAAATGAGAGGGGACGTGATGAAATGAGAAGGGACGTGGCGAAATGAGAAAGGATCTGGAGGCAGGGACGTGATGAAATGAGAAGGGACGTGGTGAAATGAAATGAGAAGAGGCGCCATGATATCCACCCCCCGCTGGTCCTCACCCCCTCCTGGCCGCGGGGCGCGACGCCTCGAGGGGGGCGGGGGCGCCGGTGCCCGCGTGACGGGCAGCAGGCAGCGGGGGGAGGTGCCGAGCACGCAGGCGGGCGCGGGCGACGAAAGGAAGCGTGCAGGACAGAACGCACGCCGACTGGCGTGAAGTGGCCCTCTCCCACCCGAACGTTGTCTGTCGTTTTGTGCTCGCTCTGTGCTTCGTTTTGCCCTGCCCTGCCACAACGAGAAACAAAAAACAGCCGAAGTCCAGCAAAACAGCGTTTAAATCCCGCCCTGCCCTGTACCACGCACTCCGCGGGCGCCAAGACGAGCAAACTGTGTCGGTGCGGCAGATGCGCCGCATTGGTGTGCCTGCGAGTGCCTGTTCTCCCCTTGGCAGTATGTATACACTCCTGCTTCTCTTGGCATCACGTCTACTGCGACAATCTCGACAAGATCGCTGAGTCAGGGTCGGATACAGTTCCACACACAAGGGTATCTGAATACAGGCATCGACGGAAAGTCCTGGCACGCCTCGGCATTCGGGCCTGCCACCTGGATCCCAACACGTCACCACCAAAAGCGCCCCAAAAGCTGATCGCCGACGCCGCGAGACAGAATCAGCAGCAGCAGCAATAGCAGCAGCAGCAGCAGCAGCAGCAGCAGCAGCAGCAGGAGTAGTAGTAGTAGTAGTAGTAATAGTAAAAGTACTAGTACTAGTACTAGTACTAGTACTAGTACTAGTACTAGTAATAGTAATAGTAATAGTAATAGAATAGTAATAGTAATAGTAATAGTAATAGTAATAGTAATAGTAATAGTAATAGTAATAGTAATAGTAATAGTATATAGTAGTATAGTAGTAATAGTAATAGTAATAGTAATAGTGATAATAATACTAATAGTAATAATAATAGTACTAGTACTAGTAATAGTAATATTAGTAGTAATAGTAATAGTAGTAGTAATAGTAGTCGTCGTCGTGGTAGTAGTCGTAGTCGTAGTCGTAGTAGTAGTAGTAGTAGTAGTAGTAGTAGTAGAAATAGAAATAGTAGTAGTAGTAGTAGTAGTAGTAGTCGTCGTCGTGGTAGTAGTCGTAATAGTCGTAGTAGTCGTAGTAGTCGTAGTAGTCGTAGTAGTAGTAGTAGTAGTAGTACTAGTAGTAGTAGTAGTAGTAGTAGTAGTAGTGGCAATAGAAGAAGTAGTAGTAGAAATCCGCCGACCCTGTCGGCGTGTGCGAGGGGCTTGGCTGTTCGAGTCGTCGTCTCCGTCGGTCGTCGCCTCCGTCGTCCCCTTTCCCTGCAGCTTCCTTCTCAAGCTCGTGAGCGAGAGAAAAATCTAGCAGTGTCGTAATCGAGTCGAAGGGAAGCCCCTTCCCCAGAGGGGGGGGGGGTCCCGGGGGGGGTCCCGGGGGGGGTCCCGGGGGGGGTCCCGGGGGGGGTGGGGGGGCAGATTCGTTTTTCCTCGGGCGGCCTAGAAACCTCGAAAACACTCCAAATGAGGTCCGAATGCCCAAGATGGCCCCCGAGACGGCCCAAGAGGGCCCCGAGTCGCCCAAAGATCGGCCGAAAACGCCCAAGATAGCCCCAAGACCGTCCAAGAAGCCTCCAAGACGTCCCAGGCCCCCTCCAAGAGACCCCCAGGAAGCCCCAAGAGGCCCCCACGAGGCTTCCAAGCGGCCCCTAAGACCTTCCCAAGAGGCCCACTAACTACCCCCAAGAGGCCCCCAAGAGCGCTCGTCGTCGTCGTCGTCGTCGTCGTCGCCATTCAGGGTCCGCGGCACAGGCCGTAAGGCCTTCGCAATAAAAGTGGAAGTCGAAGTAGACTTAGTAGTAGTAGTAGTAGTAGTAGTAGTAGTAGTAGTAGTAGTAGTAGTAGTAGTAGTAGTAGTAGTAGTAGTAGTAGTAGTAGTAATAGTAGTAGTTAGTAGCAGCAGTAGTCGTAGTAGTAGTAGTAGTACTAGTAGTAGTAGTAGTAGTAGTAGTAGTAGTAGTAGTAGTAGTAGTAGTACTCGTAGTCGTACTCGTACTCGTACTTGTAGTAGTATACGTTGTCGCCCTAGCAGTAGTAGTAGTAGTAGTAGTCGTAGTCGTAGTCGTAGTCGTAGTAGTAGTAGTAGTAGTAGTAGTAGTAGTAATAGTAGTAGTAGTAGTAGTAGTAATAGTAGTAGTAGTGGTAGTAGTAGTAGTAGTAGTGGTAGTACTAGTAGTAGCAATAGTAGAAGCAGTAGTCGTCGTAGTAGTAGTAGTAGTAGTAGTAGTAGTCGTAGTCGTAGTCGTAGTCGTAGTCGTAGTAGTATAAGTAGTAGTAGTAGTAATAGTAGTACGAGTAGTAGTAATAGTAATAGTAGTAGTAGCAGTAGCAGTAGGAATAGTAGCAGTGGCAGTAGAAGCATACGTAGCAGTTGCACAAGCAGCAATAGTAGTAAGTAGCAGCAACAGTAGTAGTAGTTGTTGTAGAAGTGATAATAGTAGCAGTGGTGGTAGTAGTAGTAGTAATAAAAGTAAAAAAAAAAATAATAGCAGTAGTAGTAGTAGTTGTTGTTGTAGTAATCGACATAACAGTAGCAAGAGAAGTGGTAATAGTAGCAGCGATAGTAGAAACAACAGTAGCAGTTGTACTCGTAGCAGTAGTAGTCGCAGCAAAAGCATTAGTAGTAATTGTAGAAGTAGTCGTAGTAGTAGTGCTAGCAGTAGTAGTGCTGGTAGTGGCAGTAGCAGTAGTAGTAGTAGTAGTAGTAGTAGTAGTAGTAGAAGTAGTAGTAGTAGTAGTAGTAGTAGTAGTACCAGTAGTAGAAGCAGTAATAGCAGCAGTAGTAACAGAAGTATAAATACTGGAACCGAAAATTGTAGCCGTAGCCGTTGTAGTAGCAGCAATAGCGGTAGCAATCGTAGCAGCACAAGTAGCAGTAGCAGTTGTAGTAGCAGTAGTAGTTGTAGTAGCGATACTAGTAGTAATGGGAGTAGTCGGGGTGCTAGCTGTAGAAGTAGCAGTCGTAGTAGCAGTAAGAGTAGCAGTAATTGCAGTACTAGCCGCAGAAGTCGTAACAATCGTAGTTGTGATAGCAGTAGTAGCGGTTGCAATAGTAGCAGTGGTAATAGTAGTAGCGGTAGTAGTGGTAGTAGTAGTAGTAGTAGTAGTAGTAGTAGTAGTAGTAGTAGTAGTAGTAGTAGTAGTAGTAGTAGTAGTAGTAGTAATAGTAGTAGGAGTAGTAGTAGGGGTGGCAGTGGTCGTAGTAGTAGCAGCAGTAGTAACAATAGAAATAATAAAGGGAATGGTACTCGTACCAGTAGTAACAGCAATAGTAATAGTAAAGATCGTAGTAGTCGTAAAACGAATCGCCGTATAAAAAATAGCACGAGTAAGCTAACAATCGTAGAAATAGTCATGCATATGCGTAGCAATAGTAGTAGCAGTACTCATCGTCACCGCCGTAGAACTAATAGTAAGAGTAGAATTACGTAGTAGTAAGAATCGCAGTAGTACTAGGAGTACTGCTATAGCAGCAATAGTAGCAGCAGTAGTCGCTACAGTAATAACAATACAAGTAGCAACAATAGTAGCAGAAGCAATTGTGGTTGTAGAAGTAGCAGTAGTCCTGGAAATAGTAGCGATGGTGATAGTAGTAGTAGTAGTAGTAGTAGTAGTAGTAGTAGTAGTAGTAGTAGTAGTAGTGGTAGTAGTAGCCGGAGCCGTAGTAGTAGTAGAAGTCGTAGTAGTAGTAGTAGTAGTAGTAGTAGTAGTAGTAGCCGTAGCAGTAGCAATAGTAGTAGTAGTAGTAGTAGTAGTAATAGTAGTAGTAGTAGTAGCAGTAGTAGTAGTAGTAGTAGTAGTAGTAGTAACTAGTAGTAGTAGTAGTAGTAGTAGTAGTAGTAGTAGTAGTAGTAGTAGTAAGTAGTAGTAAGTAGTAGTAGTAGTAGTAGTAGTAGTAGTAGTAGTAGTAGTAGTAGTAGTAGTAGTAGTAGTAGCAGTAGCAGTAGTAGTAGTAGTAGTAGTAATAGTAGTAGTAGTAGTAGTAATGGTAGTAGTAGTAGTAGTAGTAGTAGTAGTGGTAGTGGTAGTAGTAGTAGTAGTAGTAGTAGTAGTAGTAGGAGGAGGAGGAGGAGGAGGAGGAGGAGGAGGAGGAGGAGGAGGAAAAGTAGTGTGACAGTAGAGGCCGTAATGGTAGCATTAGTAGCAATAGTAGTACTAGTCGTGGAGGTAGTAGCAGTGGTGGTAGGGGCAGTATCAGTAGCGATGATAGTAATGGTGGTAATGGTCCGACTACGAGTCGCCATGCAGTAATACTAATAATAATAGGGGCAGTAGCAGTAGTAGAAATAGCGGTATTGGTAGTAGACATAGCAGTAGTATGGGCAGCGGTGAACGTAGCAATGGGAGTGGCAGTAGACGTGAAAGTAGTCGTAGAAAAATACCCTGTGCCGTACCCAGCCCATTTGTATCAATGGAAACGAGGAGTTGGCCGAAACTTGTATGGACAAGCAACTTGATGTGTAAGCTATTTGGGAGGCGTCGCTGTGCTGGGCCCCGCAAGCAGGCCTCGAAAGTGGCGACAGTTTCACATATCGCAGCCCCCCAGGGATGGCGAGGTCTAATTTGAATCTGCGTGTGGCGTCACTGTGCTGGGCCCCCCAGCAGGCCTCGAAAGTGGCGACAGTTTCACATATCGCAGTCCCCCAGGGATGGCGAGGTCTAGTTGAAATACGCGTGTGGGTACCCACTGTGCTGGGCCCCGCAAGCAGGCCTCGAAAGTGGCGACGGTTTCACAGATCGCAGCCCCCCAAGGATGGCGAGGTCAAATTTGAGTCTGCGGTGAGTACCCACTGTGCTGGGCCCCCCAGCAGGCTTCGAAAGTGGCGACAGTTTCACGGATCGCGGCCCCCCACGGATGGCGAGGTCACATTTGAGTCCGCGGTGAGGACCCACTGTGCTGTGCCCCATCAGTAGCCCTCGAAAGTGGCGACAGTTTCACAGATCGCAGCCCCCCCAGGGATGGCGATGTCACATTTGAATCCGCCGTGGGTGCCCACTGTGCTGGGCCCCCCAGCAGCCCTCGAAAGCTGCGACGGTTTCACTGATCGCAGCCCACCAGGGATGGCGAGGTCTAGTTTGAATCCGCCGTGGGTGCCCACTGTGCTGGGCCCCCCAGCAGCCCTCGAAAGCGGCGACAGTTTCACAGATCGCAGCCCCCCACGGATGGCGAGGTCACATTTAAACCCGCCGTGGGTACCCACTGTGCTGGCCCCCCAGCAGCCCTCGAAAGCGGCGACAGTTTCACTGATCGCAGCCCCCCAGGGATGGCGATGTCACATTTGAATCCGCCGTGGGTGCCCACTGTGCTGGGCACCCCATAAGCCCTCGAAAGCGGCGACAGTTTCACAGATCGCAGCCCCCCCAGGGATGGCGAGGTCCCATTTGAATCCGCCGTGGGTGCCCACTGTGCTTGGCCCCCCAGCAGCCCTCGAAAGCGGCGACAGGTTCACATATCGCAGCCCCCCATGGGATGGCGAGGTTCCATTTGAATCCGCCGTGGGTACCCACTGTGCTGGGCCCCTCAGCAGCCCTCGAAAGTAGCCACGGTTTCACAGATCGCAGCCCCCCAGGGATGGCGAGGTCCCATGTGAATCCGCCGTGGGTACCCACTGTGCTGGGCCCCCCAGCAGCCCTCGAAAGTGACGACAGCTTCACATATCGCAGCCCCCCAGGGACGGCGAGGTCCCATTTGAATACGCCGTGGGTACCCACTGTGCTGGGCCCCCCAGCAGCCCTCGAAAGCGGCGACAGCTTCACATATCGCAGCCCCCCAGGGATGGCGAGGTCCCATTTGAATCCGCCGTGGGTGCCCGCTGTGCTGGGCCCCCCAGCAGCCCTCGAAAGTGGCGACAGCTTCACAGATCGCAGCCCCCCAGGGATGGCGAGGTACTATTTGAATCCGCCGTGGGTACCCACTGTGCTGGACCCCCCAGCAGCCCTCGAAAGTGGCGACAGCTTCACAGATCGCAGTCCCCCAGGGATGGCGAGGTCTCATTTGAATCCGCCGTGGGTACCCACTGTGCTGGGCCCCCCAGCAGCCCTCGAAAGTGGCGGCAGTTTCACAGATCGCAGCCCCCCAGCTGGCACGCAGCGACGAGCGAGGTCAAAGGCAGGGGGGGAGAGAGGGACGGAAAGGAAGGAAGGAAGGAAGGTTCGCGCGAGCAGTGCTCTATTCAAAACGAGAACCCAACGCAGGAGGGTTGGGAAAAATGATAGTAGCGCTGGCAGAAATAATGATACAATCATTGCCGCAGCACTGCTATTCAAAGCTAGTAGCTAGCAGAAGTGGCAGCAACAAAAGTACAGGTAGTAATCGTCATAGTAGCCATACGAATAAGAACAATGAGCAGGGTAGGGGTAGTAATAGCAATGGTAGCGAGAATAATGGCAATGAAATGGTAGTGATAGTATTACTACGACTACGACTACGACTACGACTACGACTACGACTACGACTACGACTACGACTACGACTACGACTACGACTACTACTACTACTACTACTACTACTACTACTACTACTACTACTAGTATTACGGCGACTACAACTCGTACTACTACTACTACTACTACTACTACTACTACTACTACTACTACTACTATTACTACTACGACGACGGCGGCTACTACTACTACTACTACTACTACTACTACTACTACTACTACTACTACGACTACTGCTACGACTAATACGGCGACTACTACTACTACTACTACTACTACTACTACTGCTACTACTACCACTGCTACTACTACTATTACTACTACGACTACTACTACTACTACTACTACTACTACTACTACTACTACTACTACTACTACTACTACTACTACTA
>CAUYUJ010016025.1:0-22500 GCA_963575745.1 Prorocentrum cordatum | reverse complement strand
GGAGAGGAGGGGGAGGAGGAGGAGGAGGAGGAGGAGGCGGAGAGGGGAGGGAGGAGGGGAGAGCAGGAGGAGGAGGAGGGGAGAGAGGAGGAGGGGGAGTAGGAGGAGGAGGAGGAGGAGGAGGAGGAGGAGGAGGAGGAGGAGGAGGAGGAGGAGGCGGAGGAGGAGGAGGAGGAGGAGGCGGAGGGAGGAGGAGGAGGAGGAGGCGGAGGAGGGGAGGAGGAGGCGGAGGAGGAGGAGGGGAGGAGGAGAGGAGGAGGAGGAGGAGGAGGAGGAGGAGGAGGAGGAGGAAAGGGGGAGGAGGGGGAGGAGGAGGCGGAAGGAGGAGGAGGCGGAGGCGGAGGAGGAGGAGGAGGAGGGAGGCGGAGAGGGGGAGGAGGAGGGGAGGAGGAGGAGGAGAGAGGAGGAGGAGGAGGAGGAGGAGGAGGAGGGGAGGAGGAGGAGGAGGAGGGGAGGAGGAGGCGGATGAGGAGGAGAGGGAGGTAGGAGGAGGAGAGGAGGCGGGAGGAGAGAGGAGGAAGGAGGAGGGGTGGGAGGGAGGAGGAGGAGGAGGAGGAGGAGGAGGAGGAGGGAGGGGGTAGGAGGAGGAGGAGGAGGAGGAGGAGGAGGAGGAGGAGGAGGAGGAGGAGGGGGGGGGCGGGGGGACAAGCTAGGCGCGCTCGCGTCATATCTGAAATCCTACCCCTCCATTCCATCCCTTACCATGGCGTAGATCCCCTCTCTACTCGCACAGTCGGATGTCGAGCAAGGCAATGATCCCGAAAGGGTACGCGATGCATTGTAGAGCACGGCATGGCATGGCGTAGAAGAGCACCGCAAAGCGCAGCATCAACCTAGCATTGCATTGCATGCCGTGGCATGGCACGGGAAATGACGCCAACGCTGCAGCGGGAGCACGAGTCGGAACGAGCGGAAGCGCGGAAATGAGGCCAGCGCTGCAGCGGGAGCACGATTCGGAACGAGCGGAAGCACGGAAATGAGGCCAGCGCTGCAGCGGGAGCACGATTCGGAACGAGCGGGGCCCGAAAATGAAGTCGGCGCCTCAGGGAGAGCAGCATTTTGGAAAAAATGCAGGCGAAAACCCAACTCCGGACAATCCCGTGTGTAAAAAACAATACGCGGGGGGGGCTAATACGTTCAAACCGTCATCGGGGGAAGAGGGAGAGTAGTATTCATATTGAGCAATTGTGGAGGAGGAGAGGAGGAGGAGGAGGAGGAGGAGGCGGAGAGAGGAGAGGAGGAGGAGGAGGGGGGGGGAGGAGGAGGAGGAGGAGGAGGAGGAGGAGGAGGAGGAGGAGGAGGGAGGAGGAGGAGGAGGAGGAGGAGGAGGAGAGGAGGAGGAGGAGGAGGAGGAGGAGGAGGAGGAGGAGGAGTAACGAGCGGTGAACGTGGCAGACTCTCGAGCACAAGCCCAGCACTGGGGGAGGGGGAGGCGGATGGAGGCCACGGGGACAGAGGCGGAGGCAGGACAGGCGCCGGCAGGACGGAACCGCCGACGAGACATGCTGCATGCCCTGCGCAAGCGCCCTGGACCAGCTCATGAGGAGGGCGCTGTGTATGATACAGCGCCACACGCTGAAATGTCAGTACCCTCGTCGGCGTTGAACCCTCGGGAGGAGGAGGAGGAGGAGGAGGAGGAGGAGGAGGAGGGGGAGGAGGAGGAGCAGGAGGAGGAGGAGGAGGAGGAGGAGGAGGAGGAGGAGGAGGAGGAGGACTTCCCCCCTCGCCAGCATCGTCGTCGCTCTCTTGGGCAGACCCGCTGGCCCCCTTGGGGCCGCAAGCCTGCAAAGCTCCTGCAGGACTGCTGCCCTGCGCTCCTTGTGCCACCCTTGTGTGGCCTCGTCTACTGTCTCTCCAGTCCTGTCTGACGTTCCTGCCTACTAGGGGGCCGACCACAGTAGGAGCTGGACCACAAGAAGCCTTCCGCAAGAAACCCAACCCCGAGACCCCAGGACGTCCGTTGATGTTCGGTGTGGGAACGTCACGCTCTCCATGGCAAAACCATCGAAACCCAGGAAGCCCAGGGCACCCTGGAGGCAAGCAGGGAGTCTCTTGGCATGGGTTTCCGCCGCCAAGACGAGCCATCTGGGGGGCAGTGCCCCTCGAATTCTCGGCCGCCTGGGGCTGCCCCGGGCTGACCAGAACTGGGGACGCCACCGCACAGCCGGGGGGACCCCAAGGGGTCTCGAGATCTGCCCCGGGAGGCTCCGAAGAGAGCCTCAAGGAGCCCCAAGACGGCCCGGGAGGGCTCCAAGTCCGCCCCGGATGGCCTCAAGCCGGCCGGGGAGGCCCACAAGACGCCCCAAGAAGGCCCCGAGAAGACCCCCTATGGGGCATCCAGAAGCCAAAATCGTGCCTGCCCCCATGTGTGCTTGACAGGTGGTCGTATGCTCGACTTTGCGGGCTGCCAGGCGCTCCTGCCGGCCGGAAGGGCCGCCGCCACGGCCTCAAGACGGCCCCCAGGAGAATCCAAACAGGGCCCCGAGATTGCCGAAGAGGCCCCCAGGACTAGGTCGGGCCTGTGCCGCTACAGGCCTATGTTCGACGAAAAGTTTAAAACAGTTGTTTGAAGAATACACCAACAATTATCGAACAATCGTCCCCAGAAAATTGTTGAACTGTTTTTCCCTACCTAGGCTCTGCCTAGAAGGGTTCTTACTCTCTTAGCTTAAAGGGGCCGGGCAATGCTAACCGCCCCGGGCGGTTCCCCCGGTCCCCGCCCCGCGGTTTCCCCCAGTCCCCTGGGAGCTTTAGCTTTAGCTTTAGCTTTAGCTTTAGCTTTAGCTTAGCTTTAGCTTAGCTGTAGCTTAGCTTTAGCTTAGCTTTTCGCTTAGCGTTTAGCTTAGCTTTAGCATAGTTTTAGCTTAGCTTTAGCTTAGCTTGAGCTGAGCTGTAGCTTAGCTTTAGCTTAGTTTTAGTTTAGCTTTAGCTTAGCTTTAGCTTAGCTGTAGCTTAGCTTTAGCTTAGCTGTTGCTCAGATTTAGCTTAGCTTTAGCTTAGCTTTAGCTTA
The DNA here is from genome assembly GCA_963575745.1 of Prorocentrum cordatum. Taxonomy (NCBI): domain Eukaryota; class Dinophyceae; order Prorocentrales; family Prorocentraceae; genus Prorocentrum; species Prorocentrum cordatum. Next base: position 19,490 of record CAUYUJ010016025.1, on the reverse strand, counting down.
GCTGTCGCTTAGCTTTAGCTTAGCTTTAGCTTAGCTTTAGCTTAGCTGTGGCTTAGCTTTAGCTTAGCGTTAGCTTAGCTGTAGCTTAGCTTTAGCTTAGCTGTTGCTCAGCTTTAGCTTAGCTTTAGCTTAGATGTTGCTTAGCTTTACCTTAGCTTTAGCTTAGCTTTAGCTTAGCTTTAGCTTAGCTGTGGCTTAGCGTTAGCTTAACTTTAGCTTAGCTTTAGCTTAGCTTTAGCTTAGCATCACTGTTACTACTAATGCTGCTTTCCTAGGGGTTCCAACTCCTAGGTAGGGTCGCACTGGGATAATTAAATACTCCTCCTGTAGAGGGACACGCCCGACTTTACCCCAGGACAGCCCCAAGACCGCGCGAGCGCCCCAAGAGTGCCGGAGAGAGCCCAGAGAGGGTCCCCGAAGAGATCCAGGACGGCCAAGAGCACGCACAGGGACATACTAATACTATATGTCCTCCTTGGAGGCGCGCGTCCGACCCGAACATATAGTATACACATCTTGTAGTATATCGTTTCCCGAGCGGTTTGGTCAGAAAGCGCCCGCCACGACGCGTATACTAGAAGATTTTTCGGTGCGCGCGTCGCCCCTGGGGGGACGAACCACAGATAGTGTATGTTGCGGTGACGCCGAAGAGAGTCCCCGAAGACACTCAGGACGGACAGGAGGTGCCCAAGGCGGCCTCCGAGGGAGGCGCCAAGGCACCCTGAGAGGGCCCCATCCTAAGAGGGGCCCACCAGCCCCCAAGAGGCTCCCCTCGCCCTCCTCCTCCTCCTCCTCCTCCTCCTCCTCCTCCTCCTCCTCGTTTCCTCTTCCTCCTCCTCCTCCTCCTTTTCCCCCTCCTCCTCCACCTCCTCCTCGAGGACGACGACGACGACGACGACGACGTCTGAAGTCTCTGGAGGCCCTCCGAGGTCCACGAGGTCCGGGAGGAGCAGGGCAACGAGCGAAGGAGACGAGGAGAGGGAGAGCGGGGAGGAAGGAAAGGGAGCCTGCTCCTGGCTGCACGTTGTTCCTCAGATTCGTGATCCTCCTCTTCGCCTTCCTTCTCCCCCGTCTCCGCGTCGTGCGATCATCCGCCCCCTCCATCTGTGACAGGTCGTGGCCATAAGACACGGAAGGTGCGCACAGCCCACCCCGTATCTGACACAAACGGGAGGTCCACGCCACCCTGTTCGTTGACGAGGACCCGCACGAACGATTGGGCTCAACTGTCTTAGGAGGAAATGCCTGGGGGACACTTCCATATTGATTATACAACGCATCATGACCCTGGAACATGCCAGGAGGTCCGCGAGTGATGAAAGTGTGGTTGAGACAGTGACAAGGATAGTTGAAGATGTGCTGAAGGAGAAAAAGAAAAAAGGAGACGCAAACAGTCGTAAGAAAAAATGGTGTAGGGAAAAGCGCACGGATCCGCGACGGCGAGGCCAAGATCCCGTGCCAAAGCAAAATGGGGACCCGCGCGTGTTCGAAGCCACGCTCCCGCATCAAACGAATGGGCTTGCGCTCCCTAGGCAAGGACCCCCCGAAAAAAACAGTGCGGGCCCGCGCTCGTGAAGTCGGGACCCCTCTTGGAAAAAATGGCTTGCGCCTTGGAGGACGCTATTTTCTTTTACACAAGCTACACCTCGGCACCGTCGAAGCCACGGTCCCGCAATGAATCCGCGCCGTCGGGTCCACGACCAATTTTTAAAAGAATGCGAATACGCGCACGATGCCCTCGAGAAGAGGCACCTGGAAAAACGTCGGGGCTCTTTTCGACAACCAGCTCCTGAAGAGACTTCCTCGAGAGTGAGCTCCCGAGTGCGCTTTGGGACCCCGCAGAAAAAAAACATAGATAATCCACTTCGAGAGCGAGTGGCTAGCTCATTCGCGAAACACTCCCGTTCAAAAAAAACGAAAAAAAAACGAACGACCTCTCTCCAAAACGAGCCCAGCAGGCCTTGTTCTGGGAGGTCTCTGGCTGGCGCAGGCGTCTCCCCCGCGCTCCCAGGCGCCCCCGAACGCTCCCAGCGGCATCCCCAAGCGCCCCCCAGCGCCCCCAAGCGTCTCCCAAAATAGTGCTGACCGCGGCGTGCAAAACTTCGCGACGGGAGGCCTCTAGCAAGTGTCGGCCGCCAGGGGGCCCTCGCCAGACCTGTGAAATTGATCGGGACGCCCACTGACCGCGCAGAGAAATTACCCTGCGAGGTACCCAACCCATCTGCACCAAGTGACAAGAGGAGCTGGTCCAGAGTAGCTTGGTAGATGACCACACAGGAGCCGTCATTGGCTCTGTAATCTATATGGGAAGCGCACGCGCTGTGCGACTTCCAGGACAGCAAGAAAGGACGAGGACTGAAGCCCCAGGCTCGAAGAGGACATGGGGTCGAAAAGTCAACGCGACAACAACAGTGAGACAGCAAAGTGGACGACAACAAAAGAAGCAGGATGAGGAAAGCAGGTGGCGGTAATTTCCCAGTGGCACGCTGGACAAGCAGCGCGGTCCACGTCATGTCGCTCTGGCGCCCCCAAGGATCAGCTGTTCATAGATAGTACAAGAAGCGATCTAGGCCGGCCTTGCCCACCAAATTCTCATCTTCCTTCCTGCTCCGTGCAGCGCGGGAGCTAAATAAACACCCGCACGCACAGCCGTGTTTCGTGACCCGCGGGAAAGAAATCAAGGCGAATCTAAATCCGCGTAGGACGTCTCAATCTGGGACCCCCCCGCAGCCCTCGAAAGTGGCGGGAGTTTCGCGGATCGCAGCCCCCCAGGGATGGCGAGGTCCAAGTCAGGTCTGCGTGGGGCGTCACTCCGCTGGACCCCCACAGCAGCCCTCGAAAGGCGACAGCTTCGCAGATCGAAGCCCCCCAGGCATGGCGAGGTCTAATCTAGGTTTGCATGGGGCGTCACTCCGCTGGACCCCCCCAGCAGCCCTCGACAGCGGCGGCGGTTTCGTGAGGCGGCGAGGTAGGAGGCAGGCTGGCGAGCGGACACAGGCCGGGCAGAAGGCAGGAGAGAGGAGGCGGGCGGAGAGCAGCAGGGGAGAGAGGACGAGGAAGGCGGGGAGGAAGGTGGCGACCGCAGCGCTTTACTCAAAGCGAGGAATCCAGCGCAGGAGGGTTAAGACAAATCCAGGTGAACGTTCTTTTTATTCGGCGTTTCGACTCTGGGCGGAAAGGGGGGGTGGGGAGGGGGGGGGGTCTGGCCCTGGACCTCTGCTTAGTGCGACTGCTTGCAAACAGTGCGTCCCACGGGGGAGGGACTCCGCCTGCTCGAAACGGGCGCCGAAAACAGCCAAGGTCTACTCCAGGGGGGGGGATGCGAGGGCCCGCGCCGATCGGCAGACCAACGAATCAAAACACGACGACTTGGGACAAATCCAGACACCGCATGTCTGCGAGGCGCTCCCGAACGGCCTCTGGGGCGCTCTCCGGGCGCTCCCTGGGCTCCCGCGGCACTCCTCGCACTCCCGTGGGCGCCCGAGAGCTCCCGCGGGCGCTCCCTGACGCTCCCGGGCCAACGGTTCCTCGTGGCGGAGCGCGGGTCCACGCCCACAGGATCACAATCTCTTGACACAATAAGACGCCAGCGCCATGTTGCGCCAGTCGTACTTCAGAACCAGATCCCAGGACTGAGCTCGGGCACCCCGAACAGTGTCGAAACAGTGTCAAACGAGCATCGCCTCCCAGGGCCCGACACGTGAAAACCCTCGCGTTTCGGTACGTTCCTGGTGCTCGATTTTTTCCTGGTGGTCAAGGCTACACCAGCGCCCCGAACCCACCAACAGACCAGCTGGCCATTCAACCAGCTAGCAAAGCAATCAGCCGATCAGCCCACCAGGCATCCAACCGAGATGCAAGCTGGCCTACCAATCTGCCAGTTAAGCAACCAATCCTACCAACCCAAGCACACAGGCAATCAAAAGTGAAGGCTGGCCGCAGGGGGGAGCCGTTCAGGTAATCATGGAAATCGTCAGTGGGACGCGACAGACACGTGGCTTTGCAAGAGAGGCTGCTCCACCTAAGGTCAGACCAGTCCTCAGGGCGTAGTAGGCGGTTTAAGGAGTTCTCGGTTCCAACCCACCCTCGTTCCCCTTCGGGGAGGGGTTCACCACCACCCCTTCTTGAAAAACACCCCCTCTCCCACCCAACTAGCTGCCAACCAGGAGTCGTGTGCCCCTGGACCATGCTTGACGAGACAATGCAAAACACACGCTGCGGCAAAATCTGGATCATGGGCGGGCGCCCCACGATCAGTTTGCACTGGTGTTTGACATGTGGTGCGAGGGGGTCGTACTCTCTAGTGTTAGGTCGGGCATGTCCTCCTACAGGCGGTTGTTCAACAAAAAAATATGAAAATAAGCATTCAACAAAATGCCTGTATGAAGCAGGAGCACGGAAAATCGTCACCAGACTATGTTTGGACTGTTCTTGAATATTCTTCCTGTAGGGGGACATGCCCGACTTAACTCTAGAGAGTACGGGCCCGTCATCCCTGTGAAAAAGACCTGCAATGTGATCCCGACTGTACACGAACCGCATATCCTGCTGACCACCCCGCCGCCAGTCTGCACCCGCTGTCCTCAGGGCTGGCGGGATGATATCTTGCAAGCGCCAGGTGGGGTCTGCTCTGGATGGGCCCCGGGATAACCACTCGGAATCTGTCCTCAGGCCCCTCCCAGGGCCCGCACCGACCAGATATTTGAGCCGCGTCTATCCGTTGCGACGACCCAGAGATCCGATGCCGTGATTTTTTCCGCACGGGGTCCCAGGAAGTCTCGACCCATTCCCCGGGACCGGTTCTTCATCCTGAGTCGTTTCTTGACAGTCCTGGGGCTCGGCGAGGGCCCCGAGAGGCCGAACACTGCGAAAAACTCCGCCCTGATGCTTGCTCAGTGCGCTGGGTCTCTGGGGAGAGGGCCCATGCCTCCCCCCTCCTGCTGGCCAGAACCCACGCTGGGCCACCTCAGCCCCTCAGCCAGCTCCAAAGCGTGCAGCGTCTGCTGTGTGCTGCCGAGTTCCCTGGTGCGCCCGGCGAGCGCCGCCCGCCTGGCGCGCATGGCGTACGCGGCGCGCCTGGCGCACGCGGCTCATCTGGCATACGGGGCGCGCCTGGCGCAACCGGCGCGCGTCTGCTGCCTCTGCGCACCCGGAGCACCTGTGCGAGGCGGGGATTTACGCATATCTACCGCCTGGGAACCGACGTCCTGGTGCCCCAGCGGGCGGTGGATATGGATATGCTTCGGCCCCCGGGGGCCCGAATGTGTGCATTCCACCGACTGCCGAGGCTCCGAAAACTGAACCTCCAGGCGGTGGTCATGTACAAATTCCCGGCTCGGAACCTGGCTGGCCACGCGTCCGTGGCGCACCTGGCGCACCTCGAGCAACTAGAGCGTCCGGCGCGACTGGCGCACCTGGCGCGCCTGTCGTGCAGGGCGCACGTGGCCAGCACACGGCGTCCATGCCCACTGTATAGCGACTGCTGCCTGTGTTGTACCTCGGGTGCTGCTTGCGTGACGTGTTGGGATCGCGGGTGGGAATGATCGAGACAGCCTGTAGCGTCCCCGTTGAGAAATTGACCCCTCCCCTTTCCCCCTCTCCCTGGGTCTAGACTAGGGAAGGGGGGCGCGACCCATAGCCGCGCCCAAGGTGGCTCCAAGGTGGCTCCAAGAAGGCCCCTGATAGCCAAATATTGCACTCAATGCAACAAGAAGGCGTCCGACATGCATCCAAGAGGCCCTAAGGCAGCCTCGGGACGGCTCCAAGTTGCGAGGGAGCCTCTCGAGGATACCCCCAAGAACATAAAATCCATAAAACAACCGACTGTTTGTTCAATGATGCTTGCTCGCTCGCCTTTCCGCTTCCGATTGGCTCCTGAGGCCTCAAGATGGCTCCGAGATCGCCCAAGAGAGACCCAGGAAGGGCCCCGAAGGGCTCACAGACGGGCAAAAAACCTCACCCAAGATCGTGGCAAGATCGTCCAAAGACGGCCCCAGGAAGCGATGTGTCGGGCTCCGACGGGGTGGGAAGGCCAATCATGGAGGGCGCGCCGCTGGATGCCCCCGAGGCGGGGGAAATATTGGACCCCCTCCTCCCGTTCCCAGGTCCGCCGTCCTGGACCCCCCTTTACCGATTCATCATCCAAGGGGGGGATAAGTCCTCCCCCCCTTGAAGCCAAGACAAGGACCACAGGGGCTGGTACTCGATCCTCCCCCGTCTGCTACGGAAAAGCCTCCCCGAACTCCCAAACCTAGCCCTGCGCATTAACCTGGGCCCTACACGGTGATCCGAACACCATCACCCTAACACCCTAGCCCAACCAAAACACCGTACCATCACACCAGATCCCTGGCACCCTGACCGTGACAATCTCACGCTGACGTACCTACTCTGGCCAATAACACCCGATCTCTGAAACCCCGCAAACGAACACTAAATACCAAACACCCTGACCCTAACATCCTAACCCTAAAAATCACCCAAACGCCCTAACCCTAACCCTAACCAGAAGCCCCCGAACCCAAACACCCTAACACGTTGACACCCTCAAACCCTAACACTCGAGCCCTAACCACAAGCGCCAAACCCTAACATCATAACACGCTAAAACCTAAAGCACTGACACCATTACCCTAACACCCTAAACATAAGTGTCATAGCACCCTGACACCCCCTAACACCCTAACACCATAGACCTGGCAACCTAACCCTAAGCACCTTAACACCCTACCCCTCACAACCGAATCCGAACACTCAAACCACAAATTTACAAGAGCAATCGAACACCCTAACCAACATCTCGTGACCCTAACTCTACTAGGCACGCAACACCCTAATCACCATAAACCTGATCGACACGCCCTATCCCTGACCCCAAGCACCTGACCCGAAAACCTACAGCACGACCACCATTACAGCCCAGCACCCTAGCACCCTAACTCCCTAACCATATACACCCCAAGCCCGAAACACCCGAATCCAAATCCCCTAACCTTAATCCTATTCCTGAGCACCCTAACTAACCTTAAGACACTATCCCTAATCCGATCCTGAGCACCATCACCCTACCCCCCTGACCCTAACGCCCCAACACCCAGACGCCCTAACCCTCGCAGGCCAGCCTCCCTGACCGAGCCCGAACCCACTAACACCCTAACTCTGACACCGAGCACCCTAGCATACCAAATCTATCCAACACTCCAACCCTAACGCACAACCACCCGAAACGCCATCCCCTGGCCCTGAGCCTCCTTGACACTGACACGCTGACCCTAACACCTTAGATCAAGCATCCGAACCCCGATCCTAACACCTCAACCCCGACATCCACCTCCCGCACGCCAGAGCGGGCCCCGTTCCACCCCGCCTGCCGCCAAACAGGCGACGAAAGGAGCTGTTAAGCCCCCTCCCTCTCCGGCGAAAACGCGGGGAGGGGGACGTCCAACAGCAGGCCCCCCCTCCCCCTGGAGCAAAGGAGAGGAGGGAGGGGGCCCTCTCCCCTCCCTCTGCAATGTGTGGGGGGAAGAGAACGGGTGCAGAAAAAACGACCCCCCCCCTGATGGGGAAAGGAGGGGTTGGCGGGGGGCCGTCAGGCCCCCCTTCTAGCGGGGGAACCACTGGGCTGTTTCCTAATAGCTACCGTCCCCTTTTTTTGCTCGACGGCCTCCAACACGGCCCCAAGAGGCCCCCCCAAGAGAGCCTTTGAGGGGGTCAAAGGTCCCTACAGGGCCCCCAAAAGATGGTTCCAAGAGGAGGCCTCAAAAATGCTCCCAAAGATCTCTAGGTTTACCATTGTTGGCCTCCGTGTTTCACCCATATGCCTCGCTACATCTCTTCTCCCAGCAATTCGCCTTGGTATCGGTTCTGGATGGCCTGGTGGGGCCAACACGCAGGCGCGTCTCATGATGGAGCCTTGCTACTCGACACTGACATTCTCCGCTGTGCTTCCCAATCTCGGGTGAAAGGGGGTCCGCGTGATCACGTTGAGGCACCGCGGGCAGTGGTGCACCACGTCTTTGAAGGCGGGCCAGAGCAGGGGCAGCACCTGGCAGGTCGCTCCGGCCAGGAGAGCTGTGCCTACTCAGAGCACATCTGGCGGCTTGTGGAGACCTCATTCGGAAACCCCTCATCATCCTGCTCATCCTCCTCATCCTCATCATGCTCATCATCCTCCTCATCATCCTCATCCTCATCATGCTCCTCAGCCTCATCCTCCTCATCCTCATCGTCATGCTCCTCATCCTCCTCATCCTCATCACGCTCCCCATCATGCTATGAATCCGCATCTTCAATATCACAACATCTTGCGTGTGGGGCCGTCGTAGACACGATCCATGGTCGTCGGCCAGGTCCCTTTCAAAAAAGACGGTCAAGCGTACAGGAAACCAGGAGACCTTACATTAAAGGCAGACGAAGAACAGAAAAGGGGGGTGAAATTGACAGGAGTATGTACATTACCCAACACGACAGCCAATGATGCACATATAATTGAAAAGGCCCTACAAAAAGAGGCAGAACGAGTCTGGCTCGGCTGGGAAATACACACGACTACACCAGCAGGGCCCGCAGCAGTGCAGCGACATTCTGGATCCCTTAAACCGCGACATCAAAACCACAGCCTGACACACGCTCGCGCTGCACTGCTGTAGGTTCATGTTAGCCAGCGTGGACCCCAAACGGGGTAAGTCTAGCCATCTGTGTTTGGCATTTCGTATGGAGCAAACCCGGTGGTGTAACCTAAGAGGTGTAATCCATTTGCCAAACTTGAAGTTGTCAACTCCACTGCTCGCGCACTCATCCCACCCGCCCACCCGCAACTTGATTTGCAAAACCCATGCTGGAGCGATTGCGATGAGTGCTGGGTGCTGGATGTCGTCGACGACGGCGGCGGCGACGACGACGCCGACGTCGACGACGACGAAGACGACGACGACGCCAACGCCGACGACGACGACGAGGACGACGACGACGTCGCCAACGAAGACGACGACGAGGGAGGAGGGAGGACGACGACGGCGACAATGACGACACCGACGACAACGACGAGGGAGGAAGGAGGACGGCGACGACGCGAACGACGAAGAAGGAGGAAGGACGACGACGCCGACGACGACAACGACGAGGGAGGGAAGACGACGACGACGACAACGATGACAACGACGACGGCGACGAAATAGGAGGGACGACGACGAGACGCCGACGACGGACGACGACGACGACGAGGAAGGAGGAGGAAGGACGACCACGGCGACAACGACGACGGAAACGACCACGACGCCAAAGAGGACGACGACGACGAACACGAGGAAAGACAGAGGACGACGTAGGCGACGACGACGACGACGCGGGAGGAGGACGGCGACGACGACGACGACGACGACGACGCAAGAGCGCGCGCGCACGCTTTTGTTGAAAATCCGTGTTGCGAAACCTTGTGATTTTGTATGTTTTTTGGACACACGATTTTGAGATCCTTCCGAAACCGATGGGTTTTGAAGGTTTTCGGCGTACGCGCGCGACGACGCGCGCGCCTGCACTTCGTATTATTTTTGCAGAGGATTCTCGCGACGGCACACGCGCAAGGGCGTTCGACTGACTTCGACATGCGCGCGCAAAGCCCGTTTGAGTGCACTTCGTGAAAATATTGAAAAACCCACGGTTTTCTCAAGATTTCGCAAGAGCTCGCGCGGAAGCTTTTTTAGCAAATCAGTGTTGCGAAATTCTGTGTTTTGGAAACTCGATTGCGAAATCCTTCCGGCACCGAAGGTTTTTGAAAGGATTTCGGCATGCGCGCGCGACGACACGCGCGCGTGCACTTCGTCCCATTGTTTGCAAGGGGTTCGCGAAAAAGTCTTACGTTAGAACAACAACTGTCCCCGCGTATCGTCTTTTTCCAGGGAACCGCACGGGGGGGATACCGGTTGGCCTGGGACATCGCGATTTCATAGATAGGATGGACATGTGGTCAGAATCATATGTGATTTACACAGGACGCGGGGGGGTGATAACGCCGGGGGGGGGTAGAGTCTATTCTTTTTTAGAAAAGAGAATTAATTAAAACAAGCGAGCTGGCACGTCCCATGCTCTTGCAAATATCCCACCCACCAGCCCGCAACTTGGCTTGCAAAATCCATGTTGTGGCAATTTCGATGCATGCTTGGCGTTGGCGGCTGCATCTCTGCGGCCGCGCCACCTAGTACGCGCGCGCAGCGGCCCAGCTAGTTTGGCGCCACCGACGCGGCCGCGGTGGCGCTGACCGCAGGGCGCATCCCAGCGGTCACTTCACTGCGAGTCGGCGGCTCGGGCGGGCGCGGTATCATGGCAACGCCGACGACGGCATACACGATGATGATAGTAGCGATGCTGGCGACGATGCTCGCACCGACGAAGGCGCGGCCAGTGCGGACGCCGATGCTGATCACGCCGACGACGATGACGGCGTCCTCGCGTCGGTGATGAAGGTTTTGGGAAGAGTTCGACATGCGCGCGCGGCCGACGCGAGTGGACCACTTGGTTTTATATGACACGGATCGTGCCCCACCCCCCCAAGCACGCGCGGCGACGAGCGGCGACGGCAGCGACGGGGCGGCAGCCTAGCCACCAAACCGACAGACAGGCCCAGACGACGGGCGGCGACGAGGCGGCGCCAGACCTACAGGCAGGCCCGGTTCCTTGGAGGAGAAGTCCGAACCCCTAAGTGCAAGCACTGTTGGGGGAAATGCTGTCATTGATGTGCCCCCTGCATGCGGTTATTTCGGTTTTGTTATGTTGATGTGTGCATTACCAGATTGGCACTGTAGTGCTGTGCATTGCGATATGCGGTTGGTGGAACTTCGAGTTTGTCTGCTGTGCCCTGTATGTTCTTTGATTGTTGACCTCGAGACGGATCGCTCTAGAGTGCGTGGCAGTTGACGTGCACGTTTCTTGGCTGTCGCGTTGCGGCTCGCCGTGCTGCACTGTACTGTGCAACGTGCGGTGCTCTGCCCCACGTCACCGTGTGCTGCATCGCCCTGCCGCACGTTTCGTCACACACGTGCGCCACCCTGGCGGCACGTTACGAGGCCACTCGCTTGCCTGTTGCTCGGACTGCTCATCGAGCTCACGCGGCTCCCTCGTCGAGCCCGTGCTCATCTCTGAAACGTCCGGGGGCGCAGGCGCCCCAGCGAGAGAGGATTTGACCTTGCTGCGAGCGCCGGCTCTCTACAGAGCAGTTTTAACACATAGGATGTTTAAAAATATTGGATTTTAATACACGACCAATGTATGAATATATTTACGCATTGGATTTTAATACACGACTAATGTATGAATAGATTTACGCACGAACTCATCGTTGTTTCTAATACTAAATCCCTGCATTTGTTATACATGATCCGCACGCGGAGAATGTGTTAAAAACTGCACTGTATGCGGATGGCGAGTGTGGGTTGCGCCCGCGGGGTGCGCACGGCGGGTGCGCATGGTGTCCGTGCACGCGAGGAAAGTGGTCGACTGGAGTCGAGAGGAGTCAAGCAGACTCGATTGGATCCGGCCAGAATCTCGCAAAGCTGGGGCACCGCCGAGCCGAGCCGAACAGAGCAGGGGCAGAGTCGAGCAGTCGGGAGATGTCCGCCACCGAGCCGCTGGGCACGGAGTGGGCGCGTCCTCGGGTCCTTTGCCCAATCCCCTGAGCCTCAGTCCTCAGTTCCGAGGAGCCAATGAGTGACTACCTACCAGACCACCCCAACCCAACCCGAAGTCCCGAATGAGACCCCAATTTCGGGTTGGGGGGGGTACGGGTCCCATGTGTTTGCTCAACGTTCCCCGACTCACCCCCCACTGGAAATGGAGGGCAAATGGAGGGCTTGGGGTTGGGTTGGGGTGGTTTGGTGGGTGGTGAATGAGGGGGCCAGACCCACATTTCCGAAAATCTCTTTCGGGAGCGGCAAAGAGGGGGGCGTCAAAGAGGTGGGGGTGCAAATCATGACCGGCGGCATGTGCGCGGCCCAGCGGGGGGGCCAGGGACGTAATGAAATAAGAAGAGGCGCCATGAAATCTGGGGAAATATCATGGCCCGCGCCATGATATCCACCCCCCCCTAGTCATCACCCCCCTCTTTTCCGCCCCCGACTCTTGGGGTTCATCGCGTGCTCCCCGGGCTTCAGCGCGTCTCCCCGCGGGCCTCTCCCGGGCCGAAGGAGGGCCCCCAGACGGCCCCACGGGGCCCCAAGCGGCCTCCGAGGCGGCCTCCGAGAGGGCCCCCGGACGCCAGAAGATCGGCCCAGGGCGCCCAAGAGGGCCCCCCGAGGGCCCCAAGAGGCCTCCAAGACGCCCCAAGAGGCCATCCTGGAGGCCTCCCCCCTGAAGGCCCCAAGAGGCAACAGTGTCGACGTGCCCGCTTCTTCGGCGCTCCGACGCTCCGAGGCGGCCCAGGAGGCCCTCAAGACCAAAAACGGCCCAAGAGGCCTCCGAGAGGACCCCAAGACGGCCTAAGGAGCGCCCCAGGGCGGCCCAAGGGGCGCCCCAGGGCGGCCCAAGGGGCGCCCCAGGCCGGCCCCAAAGGGTTCCAAGAGAGGGGGAGCACGAGCCAGAAATCCGAGCCCCTCCGCAGTGAAAAGCCCCCAGGAGACCTCAAGAGGCGCCCAGGAGGCCCCCAGAAGAGGCCTCAAAAGAGGCCCCAAAAGAGGCCCCCAAACGGCCCCCAAGTGGCCTCCAAACTGCCTCCAAGAGGACCCCGAGAGGCCTCCCATGAGCTCCCACCGGTGCCTGTTTTGGAGCTCCCTGTGAGGCCACCACGAAACGTGCGAAGGGGTGTGTCGAAACGCAATGCCGCCACGAGGACCCTGCTTCGGGGGCCTTCGATGGAGTTCTCCTGTGGGGCCAAGAGACGCGCGAGGTGTGCCGAAATCAGGTGGCAGTGGCACGCGGACTTGACCATCGGAACCTTCGGTGGGGCTCCCTGTGGGCCACGAAACGTATGATAGGGGAACGAAAAGTGACATAAACATAGAAACTCTGAGGTCCGCGCGGAATTCTCGGATCGGCGCTGGACCCCCCTCCCTGGCGCGCTCCGCGCGCCAGGGGCGGCGCCGGAGGCGCCGCCAGGGGGCCCCAGCGCCGGTCCGAAAAATCCGCGCGGACCTCCGAGTTTATATGTTTGTCATTCTTCGTTCCCCTATGTGAGCGGTGTGCCAAAACGAAACGGTGTCGCCGTGAGGACCTCGATGCTGAGGTTCTTGGTGGAACTCCAGTGCGGTGCCGCCATGCGGCTGCGCCCACCAAGCCCGTGGGTGTGAAGAGGCCCAGAAACACACAAACAAATACACACAAATAGCAGGAATCCCCATATTTCCCCATATTTTCTGGGTCTGTGTCTTTCCCCCCACTTCCCATACTTCTCCATATTTCCCTGGGGATCGACGACGAATTGTGTCTGAGTGTATTTTCCCCTCCCGAAGGTGGCGCTCCCATTATGGCCACGAAAAATGTGGCGGGAATGCTGAAAATTGGCGGTGGTGCCGCCGTGCGGCTGCGGCCGTCGAGCCCGCGGGTGGGCCACGGAGCGCGCGAGGAGAGGCTGTCGACGTGCTGGGCGGAGCTCCCTGCGAAGGCTACGAGGCGCGTGGCGGCCGTGCCGAGAGGGACGCGGTGTCGCCACGCGGCCGTGCCCACTGAGCCAATGGGCGGAGCACCTCGCGGGCCCCAACACTCGTGACGGATGTGCCGAGATGGGGGGCGGCGCCGCCATGCGGCCACGCCCATCAAAAGCGCACGAAGAGCGTGCCGACATGAGAGTGGCGCCACCATGCGGTCGCGCCCGCTGGAACCGCAGGTCGAACTCCCTCTGGGGCCACGAAGCGTGCAAAGGGCGTGCCGAAACGGGCGGGGGGGCCGCATGCGAAACCCTACCGCTGAACCCTTCGGTGGAGGCCCGCATGGGCCCACGAAGCGTAAGAGGGGTGTCGACATGGGGGCATTCGGTGGATTTCTCTATGGGAATATTTCCCCAAACAGCTTGCTGAACGGGGTGCCATTGTGATAGAAGCTAACTCCGGCCGAAGGAAATCAAAGCAGAAACGTCCTCAAAAAAAAATGATGGTCCGGGCCGTTTCGCCTGAGATCCTCGCAACTCTCGTTTCTGAGTTGTCCGGGATTGGGCGTTTCGCGTGAGACATCCTCCAAACTGTGAGTTCCCAGATGCCGCGCAATAAGTGGTTGGCCCATTTCGCCTGAGGCATCCTCAAAACTCTGAGCTCCCAGATGCCGCACGAGAGGTGGTCCGGCCCATTTCGCTTGAGACATCCTCCAAAATCTGAGTTCCCAGATGCCGCGCGAGAGGTGGCCCGGCCGGCTCGCACAAGACATCCTCGCAACTCTGCGCTCTAAGATGCCGTGCGCGAGGTGGTCTGGCGCGTATCGCTTGACACATCCTTGCAACTCTGAATTCTGAGATGCCGCGAAACAGGTGGTCCAGCCCATTTCGCTTGAGACATCCTCGAAACTCTGAGCTCCCAAATGCCGCGCAAGAGGTGGTCCGGTCCGTTTTTCGCCTGAGACATTCTCCAAACTCTGAGCCCTGATATGCCGTGCGCGATGTGGTCCGGCCCGTTCTGCATGAGACATCCTCGCAACTCTGCGCTCCCTGATGCCGCGCGAGAAGTGGTCCGGCCCGTTTCGCTTCAGACATCCTCCAAACTCTGAGCCCCGAGATACCGCCCAAAAGGTGGTCCGGCCCGTTTCACTTGAGACATCTTCGCACTTTCGCGTTCCGAAATGCCGCGCGAGAGGTGGTCCGGCCCGTTCCGTCTGAGACGTCCTCGAAGCTCTGAGCTGTGAGATGCCGCGCGCGAGGTGGTCTGGCTGATTTCGCCTGAGACATCCTCGAAACTGGCCCTGGCACGGGCGAAAGGAAGAAGCAACATCACAGAGAAAGCACTCAAAGAGTAGCGGTCGCAGAGAAGCGTCAGGACGCTTGCCGGCGGGCAGGGGGAACAAATTGGACGCGCGCGCGCCGTATTTTGGAACTGGGATGGATTGTCGCTGGCCACCCTACGTTGGAGAGGAGCAGGACGCGCACCTGACGACAGAAACCGAGAAGGAAAGCAGGACTGCGACAGTGCACGAGAGAAGGAGCGCGTCGACGCGCACCTGCGGGGCGGCGGAACTCTCCCGCTCGACCCGAGGGGCGCGACCACGGGACGATTAGCGGGAACAACGCAAACAACGCGAGCTCGACGTCTGGGGCTCTGAAGGCCCGGCTGCCCCGAGCGAGGGCCGGGGCGCCGACGTCGCCGCCTCCCCACAGACGCGCGGCGACATGGGGAATCAAAACCACCGCGCCCAAAACGGGCTGCTCTTCGCGACGGGTGAGGGAAGCGTGGCCCCCGCCAAAACGGGGCGTTTCGAGATCGGGGGCGCGCCGACTTCCCCCATAATGGGCTGCTCTTAGCGAAGAGGGCCAGGCTCTGGCCACCTCGAGCGCATTATTTTATGTTCCGCGGCGAGGGTGCCAATTTGCGGGGCTGCGGCCCCCCCGCGGAGGTTCCTCGCCAGTCTCGAGGAAAAGGGGGGGAAGAGGGGAAGGGCCCCCCCGATCAGAGACATCCGCGCCCATTCACCCGCAGCGAGAAGAAGAACCGGAAGAGCAACCTGACTTCTGGACGCTAGACAGACTCTGACAGCGCAGCGGCGCCGTTCAAGCAGCGCCACTCAGGCGACGACAACCATCATCCACCCTCGCCCTGTTTTGACGATTAGAGACACCTGCGACACCTGCGACACCTGCACCTCGACGCACCAGAGAACACAGGCGGAGACGACGGCAGTGGCCAAGATCTGCCTGGACTTCGGATTCGCGCGCAGGGGCCGCGGCCTCACCTGTACGCCTGCGCAGCCTGCTTGCAGGCCAGGGGCAATGTCTGACGATGCTTTTCAAAAAACAAATGCGGGAGAAGGTGAAGACACGCACACGCAGAAGCGCAACGGAGAAGGGAGACAACTGCAGGCAGAAACTTCACTCGGAGAGACACGTGGAGTGAAAAAGGAGAAGCAATCGATGGAAAAAGAAAACGAAAGAACAATGGATGAGTAAAGAACAGTAAAAGAAATTCGACAATGGGAAATATCGAAACATCTGTCCCGTGCTGGAAACGTTGTAAAATCAGCGCGTTGGCAAACGTGAGTGTTGCCACCGACTCAAGACCGGGATCTGCGCGCATATGCAAATTCGCCAATTTAGTTTCCAACCGGAACTGTCAACGACGGTCACATGGCCCAGAAGGCAAAGCAAAAAAGGTTGATAACCTGTGGACGGGATGAAAGTGCCTGAGAACCTATCTGCATGTGCCCAACCCCCTGAAGGACAGAGCCCGCACGAAGAGTCCGGATGCCAGAGAAAGACGCGTGCGCCTCGAGGGCAGCGCCCAGTGAAACTAGAGGTCACCAGATACGGGCGTCGCCACCAGCATGGCCTGCAACATGTTTTTTTCCTACCTAGGCTTTGCCTAGAAGGGTTTTACTCTCTATGTTAGAAGGGCCGGGCAGTGGGCCTCGCCCCTGGCGGTTCCCCCAGGATCCGCCCCGCGGTTCCCCCAGCTACGTCCCGTTAGCTTAGCGTTGCTTATCTCATCGTAGCTTAGCCTAGCTTAACCTAGGCTAGCTGAGCTTAGCTTAGCCTAGCCTAGCCTAGTTTAGCTTAGTTTAGCCTAGCCTAGTTTAGCTTAGCATAGCCTAGCTCAGCTTAGCTTAGCTTAGCGCAGCATTAGCATAGCATGTCATATCATAACATAGCATATCATGTCATAGCATAGCATAGCATATCATAGCATAGCATAGCGCAGCATAGCATGGCGCAGTAGATCATAGCACAACGTAGCATAGCATCGCATAGCATAGCGCAGCATGTCATAGCATAGAATAGCTTTGCTTAGCATAGCAGAGCATAGAGCAGCATAGCATATCATAGCATATCATAGCATAGCCTAGCATAGCAGAGCATAGCGCAGCATAGCATAGCATAGCATAGCATAGCGCAACATTGCATAGCATAGCATAGCATAGCGCAGCATAGCATAGCATAGCATAGCCTAGCATAACATAGCGCAGCCTAGCATACCCTAGCATAGCATAGCATAGCGCAGCATACCGCAGCATAGCATAGCATAGCCTAGCATAGCATAGCGCAGCATAGCATAGCATAGCATAGCATAGCATCAAAGCGAAGGCAAAGCAACAGCAGCAACAGCAAAGCAAAACACAAGCAACGCAAAGCAAAGCAAAGCAAAAGCAAAAGCAAAGCAAAGGAAAGGCAAAGAACAAGCAATATTCGACAGGTGCCAAGCTAGCCTCGATGGCCAGACCGGAGCCCCCGCAAGCAGTGCTGAACAGCCTGCAGCTCTTGCAGGAGCCGCGAGCAGTGTTGAACCTAGTGCAAGCAGTGCTGAACAGCCTGCAGGCGATGTGGATGTAGGTGTAGGTGTAGATGTAGATGTGGATGTAGGTGTAGATGTGGATGTAGGTATAGGTGTAGATGTAGATGTAGATGTAGATGTAGGTGTAGATCTACGTGTAGATGTAGATGTAGATGTGAGTGTAGTTGTAGATGTAGACGCAGATGTAGATGCATGTGTACATGTAGATGTAGCTGTAGGTGTAGATGTGGATGTAGGTCTAGATGTAGATGTAGGTATGAATATGTACTATTACTACTACCACTACCACTCCTACTACTACTACTACTACTACTACTACTACTACTACTACTACTACCACTACTACTACTACTACTACTACGACTACTACCACAACTACTACTAACTACTACACTACTACTACTACTACGACTCTACTACTACTACTACTACTACTACTACACTACTCCTTACTCTACGACTACTACTACTACTACTACTACTACTACTACTACTACTACTACTACTACTACTACTACTACTACTACTACTACTATTACTGCTACTACGACTACTACTACTACTACTACTACTACTACTACTACTACTACTACTACTACTACTACCGCTACTGCTTCAACTGCGACGATGAGGAGAAGGAGGAGGACGGCGTTTACCGTTACTACTAATATTGCTCTCCTCGGGGCTCCAACTCCTAGGTAGGGTCGCTCTGGGATAATTTTGCTCTGCAGGGCGAGAGCGAACCTCTTCCGCTGAAAGCTAAGCGGGACGCGCACAGCTTTAATTAGCAGAGAAAGGGCGGAAGAAGGCGGGGCCTCAAAGGCCTGCAACATGTTCATAGGTGACCGTTCTGGGCCCGCACTCAAGATCACTCTGGCGCAGAATCACATGTAGGTGTAGCTGATCCAGCAGCGGAAACCGTCCGCTATCGGCCCATTCAGTTTCACTGGCTGGCGGCAGTCCACCTTGAACGCCCGATTCGGTCACCGCCGCGCCGACGCCACGCTACCAAAAGCTGCCGCGCTCGCTCTTAGAAGGAGAAAAACTGCATACGTAAGCTGCGGGCCCCAAGAACATACACCACCACTGCCACCTCTGCTCCTCCTCCCTTCTCTACCCTCCTCTTCCTCTTTTTTCCTGGGAGAGAGAGGGGTGACGGAGGTGGCGGCGGTGGTGTATAGTCTTCCGCCAGGAATCGGCATACATTTGTGGCGCTCCGCGCGGATTCTGGGATCGGCGCTGGGCCCTCTTGGGTTCAGGTCTGGCATGTACCCCTACAGGCGAATACTGGACGAAACAAATACCCAACAAACGCTCAAAAATAGCCAAAAATGGTAAAACAAGTCGTCCCCATACTATTTTTTCTACTATTTCTGAATGTTCCTCCTGTTGAGGGACAGGCCCGACGCCCGACTTAATCCTGGGTGTTGTCAGCCTGGGGGGGGGCTGCTTTCTGGGGTACGCTCTTCCGAGTGGTGAAAATTTGAAGGGGCCCAGGGACACACACACACACACACACACTTATAGAGAGAGATACACATAAATCCCAGGTCTCCCATATTTTCACATATTTTATCAGTCTTCGTGTTCCCCTCTCACTTCCCATGTTTTCCCATATTTTCTGGGGATCGACGGTTCATTGTGTCTGCGCTTTTTCTCCTTCAGAAAAGGTGGTTGGCGCACTGGGGTCCAAGCTGGCTGTGAGGGGAAACATCCGACTTTGGATCCCGGAAGCCACTCCCCAGACGGAGGGCGGGGCTGCAGAGACGGCGCCCCGCACAGGTCCGAGAGATCCTTCAACTGCCGTGTTCGCTCTCCTGGTTTGGACGCCCGGAACGGGTGCGGAAAAAGCGGGTGCGATGCCCAAAAGCAAACGTTGACCAAAACCAACAGCGGCCGCTGTTGGGCAGGCGGCCTTGAGTCTCACACGGGCAGCGTCCGCAGCGGCACCGACAGCGAGACCTGTCCAAAATGAGCAGGAAAGGCTGTCGGTCTTCATACGGCCGGGCCTAAGACAGAAGAGCATCCTTCGAGCAAACGAGACCCTCCGCCGGCAAAACTGCAGCGCATGTTCGAGGATAC
>CAUYUJ010016024.1:296076-299740 GCA_963575745.1 Prorocentrum cordatum | reverse complement strand
ATGACAATTTTCCCACGTCTCGAACTGAACGGGCCATGGGACGCGTCAGAAGGTTCCTAGACCATCGCGGCAACTCTTGTACGCATGTTGCCGGGGTCCGTCTTTGAGGTATTGTAAGCCGTGTTGGAAGCATATTCGGCCTATCTTGGGCCGCCTCGGAGCTTTCTTCTTCAGAACGGGGGTCTCGAGGGGCCTTCCTCATACTATATGATCAGATCCTTGAAGTTGTGCAAGAGCCAACTACGCAATTCTGAACTCTGGCCACATCTACGGCTTCCCCTCAAGATCCATGTATTCCTTCTCCTCACGCCGTTGCCCTAGGACTCTATTCTTCACTCGCGTTGCTATGCGTCGCTTCTGTTATTCCTTCTCCTATTTCTCGGGATCGCCTGCACCCTCTTCAAATGGAGGCGCGTTGCTGAGGCGACCACTGTTGCGGAACCGCAGCGCAGGGTCTCAGGCTCAACCGCGTCGCCCCTTGAGCGCTCACAAACTAATAAATTAATAACGCCGTGTCTGCACGACACATCGGCTGAAGAAGTGCCGCCGGCTGGAGGCGCATGTCCAGACCAAGGCACAGACATCAAAAACAGTTCAGGAAAAGATGTACCAGCTGGCGATTGTCCACCACGCGTGCGGGATATAGTGTCCAGGACTGAGAAATTGATACAAGCATTATCGACCCACGAACCCGGATTGGAATGTAGAAATGTAAAGCATGGCAACGTTTCAAAGACACCTGATTGGGAGACCGGCAGATGCAATGCTGAGTGTATCGATCTTGACATTTGTTCCGCTCGAAGCCCGAGCCGACTTGACTCGCCGCTGGCGCTTTCGCCTGCGGTTGCGACAAAAAGTATCGATCTTGATGTATCGTGCCGAAGGCTGTGCTGTGCTGCGCTGTGCTGAATTGCAATGTGCCATGCCGCGATTGTGCTCTATAGCGTTGTGGATCGAGTCCTCCTTTGCATCTGAGTCCTGACCGAACTGATCTGGATCTTAAGCTCGAGCTGCCTGCGCACGTAGTGGCTGCCCCAGAGCTAATTAACAGGACGACATGCTAGGAGGACGCGCCGCGGAACGTCCCAAGGGACGCGCCAGGCGACGTGCCAGAGGACGTGGCATGGGGACGCACCGCGGGACGTGCCAAGGGGACGCGCTACGGAACGTGCCAATGGACGTGCCACGGGACGTGCCAGGGGACGCGCCGCGCGACGTGCCGGGAGGACTCGCCACGGGACGCGCCACGGAACGTGCTAGGCTGCAATGCTGAATGTATCGATCTTGATGTACCGTGCCGAGTGCTGTGCTGTGCTGCGCCGTGCTGTACGGCGATGTGCCATGCTGCGATTGTGCTCTATAGCGTTGTGGAGCGAGTCCTCCTTTGCATCCGAGTCTTGACCGAACTGATCTGGATCTTAAGCTCGAGCTGCCTGAGCACATAGTAGCTGCCCCAGAGCACATTGACAGGAGAAAGTGCCAGGAGGACGCGCCGCGGAGCGTCCCAAGGGACGCGCCAGGCGACGTGCCAGGGGACGTGCCATGGGGATGCACCGCGGGACGTGCCAAAGGTACGCACTACGGAACGTGCCCATGGACGTGCCACCTCATGTTAGACATCCGCCTGGGCGAACTGGACATGTGAAGACAAGTGGCTCGCTCGAGACATCCTCAACACATCTTCATGTTAGCCGTCCGTTCCAGGCCCCCAGGAAGGCCCCAGGAAGCCCATGTTAGATAACCCCCTGGGTGGCCTGGACACGTAAAAACATTGTGCCAACGCTGGGCAACCATGTTAGATACACTCCTGGGTGGCCTGGACACGTTAAAACACGTGGTCCGTGCTCGGGACAACCATGTTAGATATCCCCCTGGGTGGCCTGGAAACGTACAAACACGTGGATCCAGCTCTGGGCAACCATGTTAGATACACCCCTGGGTGGCCTGGACACGTTAAAACACGCGGTCCTTGCTCGGGACAATCATGCTAGATGCCCCCATGGGTGGCCTGGACACGTAAAAACACGTGGCTCCAGCTCGGGACAATCATGTCAAATACCCCCCTGCGTGGCCTGGATACGCTGAATTCCCGCTCACGCTCGAGACATCCTCGCTATGTCGTCCCTAGAGAGGCCCCCAAAGCGCCACCCCCTGACTTTTCTGAATTAGGATATTGCTCGGGTAGCGCTTTTCGGCCCCGCGTGCGTTTCCTTATACTTCGGCGTTGGTCCCAACGCCATGTTGGATACTCTCTCTGGGCGGCCTGGACATGTAAAAACACGTGGTTCCAGTTCGGGACAGTCATGTAAGGTATCCCCCTGGGTGTCACCCAGGGGGACCAACATGTTAGCTACACCCCAAGGTGCCCGTTCGGGACCAACATATTAGACACACCCCTGGGTGGCCTGGACACGTCAAAACACGTGGTCCGTGATCGGAACAACCATGTTAGATGTCCCCCTGGGTGGCCTGGACACGTAAAAACATATGGTTCCAGCGAGGGACCACCATTTTATATACCCGCCAGGGTGGCCTGGACACGTCAAAACACGTGGTTCCAGCTCGGGACAGTCGCGTTAGATATCCACCTGGGTGGCCTGGACATGTAAAAACACGTGGTTCCAGCTCGGGGCAACCATGTTAGATATCCTCTGCGTGGCCTGGATACGCTGAATTCCCACTCCCGCTGGAGACATCCTCGCAATGTCGTCCCTGGGGAGGCCCCCAAAGCGCCACCCCCTTTCCAGAGCAAGAAAACATAACTTTTCTGGATTGGGGTATATGTTCGGGTAGCGCTTTTCGGCTCCCCGTGCGTTTCTTGATAATTCGGCGTTGGGCCCGACGCAATGTCAGATACCCCCCTGGGCGGTCTGGACACGTAAAAACACATGTTTGCAGTTCGGGACAATCATGTTAGATACCCCACTGGGTGGCAAAACACGTGGTTCCAGCTCGGGACAACCATGTTAGATGCCCCACTGGGTGACCTGGGTCCTCGTGGGGCTCGTGCCCCTGGAGAGGGCCAATTTATGGGAACACAAATAAGAGCACACGGATTCGTGCCCCTGACCCAAATGTGTCTCGCACCCTCTGTTTTATCGATCGGAATCTTAAAAAACAGCGTCTCGCCCGGGACATCCCCAAAATAATTCGCTGGCCCGACGCAACCTCGCCATGTATCGCAAATAAGTTCGCCAGCCCTACAACCGTCGGGGCCGGGGGGAAAACAAAACTTAACATGATCGACCCACGAACCCAGAAAGGAATACAGAAATGTAAGGCACGGCATCGCTTCAAAGCCACCTGATTGGGCGACGGGCAAATGCAATGCTGAAGATATCGATTTCAATGTAGTGCCGTGCCGAGGGCTGTGCTGCTGTGTCGTGCTGAACTGCGATGTGCCATGCCGCGATTGTGCTCTATAGCGTTGTGGATCGAGCCCTCCTTTGCATCCGAGTCCTGACTGAACTGATCTGGATCTTAAGCTCGAGCTGCCTGGGCACATAGTACCTGCCCCAGAGCTAATTGACAAGGGGACATATCAGGAGGACGCGCCGTGGAACGTCCCAAGGGACGCGCCAGGCGACGTGCCAGGGGACGTGCCATGGGGACGCACCGCGGGATGTGCCAAGGGGACGCGCTATGGAACGTGCCAATGGACGTG
>CAUYUJ010016024.1:208576-291076 GCA_963575745.1 Prorocentrum cordatum | reverse complement strand
TCGGTGTGCCGTACTCTGCACGCGTGTCTCATGTGGGTGCCCATGATTCGTGTGCGGCTGTATGTGAGCGTGCGTATCATGTGTATGTGGGCGTGTGGGCGCGAGACGAGGCGGGAAAATAATGAGGAGGAGAAACGCGGGTGAGACGCGGCAGAGAAGAAAACCATAACCCCACGAAACATGTGGGGAAAAACACATGTTTCCAGCTCGGGGCCACCATGTTAGATACCCCCTGGGCGGCCTGGACACGTCAAAACAGGTGGTTCCAGCTCGGGACCACCATGTTAGATACCCCATGGGTGGCTTGGAAATGTGAAAACACGCGGTTCCAGCTCAGGAACACAAAATTATAGACCCCCTGAGTGGCGTGCACACGTGAAAACACACGGTTCCAGCGCGGGGCCACCATGTTAGATACACCCTCTGGGTGACCTGGGCACGTGAAACCACGTTTCTCCATCGCGGGACCACCATCTTAGACACCCCCAGGTGAAACACATGGTTCCAGCTCGGGACCAACATGTTAGATATCCGCCTGGGTGGCCTGCACACAAGAAAACACGTGGTTCCAGCGCGGGACCACCATGTTAGATACCGCCTGGGTGGCCTGGACACGTGAAAACACGTGGCTCCAGCTCGGGCCACCATGTTAGATACCCACCTAGGTGCCCCGGACACGTGAAGCGACGTGGTTTCAGCTCAGGGCCACCATGATAGATACCCCCTTGGGTGGCCTGCACACGTGAAAACACGTGGCTCTAGCGCGGCCCACCATGTTAGATACCCACCTGTGTGGCCTGGACACGGGAAAACGTGGTACCAGCTCGGGACCACCATGTTAGATACCCACCTGGGTGCCCTGGACACGCGAAGCGACGTTGTTCCAGCTCGGGCAGAACATGTTAGATACCCCCAAGTGTGGCCAAGGAAATCCTTGAAGAAACAAGCGAATTAGTCGAGATATTCTCGAAATTCCTGCGCGCGGGACGCGGCACACGCGAAACAACCTCGGAATTCCTGCGCGCGGGACGCTTTTCCGCGTCGCGGTCGGGGCTCCAGACATTGTTTTTGTTTAAGGATTCTGCTGAAAATGCCCCGCACCCTTTTTTTACGAAAGAAAACGGTGGTCTGTGGACCCATTGTTTATCGAGGATCCGAGATGGGGGGCGAACTTTCCTCCAGCGGGCCCGCGAAAACTCACTTGTTCAACTGAAACGTCACACTTCACCTCGTTATTTACCGGCCCTAGAGCCGTCGGGGCCAGTGGGTTAACCTACTAGAAGAGAGCCCTGGGCCTATGCCCTTTCCGGGAAAAAAAACCCTGGGCCCGCGCCCTTTCCGGGACATGATCGACCCACGAACCCGGAAAATAATATAGGAATGTAAAGCATGGCAGCGTTTCAAAGACACCAGAGTGGGCGACGGGCAAACGCAATGATGAATGCATCGATCTTGATGTTCCGTGCCGAAGGCTGTGATGTGCAGCGCCGCGCTGAACTGCGATGTGCCATGCCGCGATTGTGCTCTGCAGTGTTGCGGATCGGGTCCTCCTTTGCATCCGAGTCCTGACCGAACTGATCTGGATCTTAAGCTCGAGCTGCCTCAGCACATCGTAGCTTCCCCAGAGCTCATTGACAGGAAAACGTGCCAGGAGGACGCGCCGCGGAACGTCCCGAGGGACGCGCCAAGCGACGTGCCAGGGGACGTGCCACGGGGACGCACCGCGGGACGTGCCGAGGGGACGCGCTACGGAACATGCCAATGGACGTGCCACGGGACGTGCCAGGGGACGCGCCGCGCGACGTGCCAGGGGGACTCGCCACGGGACGCGCCACGGAACGTGCCAAAGAACGCGCCAAGTTGCAATGCGGAATATATCGATATTGAAGTACAGTGCCGAAGGCTGTGCTGTGCTGCGCCGTGCTGAATTGCGATGCGCCATGCCGCGATTGTGCTTTATAGCGTTGTGGATCGAGTCCTCCTTTGCATCCGAATCCTGACCGAACTGATATGGATCTTAAGCTCGAGCTGCCTCAGCACATCGTAGCTTCCCCAGAGCTCATTGACAGGGGAACATGCCAGGACGACGCGCCGCGGAATGTGCCAAGGGACGCGCCACGCGACGTGCCAGGGGGCGTGCCACGGGGACGCACCGCGGGACGTGCCGAGGGGACGCGCTACAGAACGTGCCAGTGGACGCGCCACGGGACGTGCCAAGGGACGCGCCGCGCGACGTGCCAGGGGGACTCGCCACGGGACGCGCCACGGAACGAACCAAAGAACGTGCCAAAATGAAATGGTGAATGTACCGATCTTGATGTACCGTGCATATTGCTGTGCTGTGCTGCGTCGTGCTGAACTGCGATGTGCCATGCCGCGATTGTGCTTTATAGCGTTGTGCATCGACTCCTCCTTTGCATCCGAATCCTGACCGGACTTATATGGATCTTAAGCTCGAGCTGCCTCAGCACATCGTAGCTTCCCCAGAGCTCATTGACAGGGGAACATGCCAGGAGGACGCGCCGTGGAACGTCTCGAGGGACGCGCCAAGCGACGTGCCAGGGGACGTGCCACGGGGACGCACCGCGGGACGTTCCGAGGGGACGCCCTACGGAACGTTAAAATACGTGGCCCTTGCTCGGGACAACCATGTCAGATACCCCCGTGGATGGCCAAGACACCTAACATGATCGACCCACGAACCCGGGAAGGAATCTAGCAATCTCAGGCATGGTAACGCTTCAAAGAAACCTGGTTCGACGACGGGTAACTGCAATGATGAATGTATCGATATTGTGTGCCGTGCCGATGGCTGCGCTGCGCTGCGCCGTGCTGGCTTGCGAGATGTGCCATGCCGCGATTGTGCTCTGCAGTGTTGTGGATCGGGTCCTCCTTTGTATCCGAGTCCTGACCGAACTGATCTGAATCAGTCTTTTGCCTGAATATTCATAATCCTTGCAAGGTGTTCCGATGATATATCATGTTCAGTGGGCTTCGCGGATGGCATGGGAAGAAAAGATAATGCCGTTAAGCTAGCAATCGGGTAACCCTGAAGGGAGGAGGCCGGCCCGCCGGCCGACGCACGCGCGCGCGCCGCAGGCACGCTCCTTCTCTGTTTCCCTGAAGCCAAACAGCTGCAGTCGGATATAGTTCATGGCAGTGCAAAAGAGTGAAGGCAACGGCCAGCAGAATGGTGGTGCGGAAGGAGTGCATTGACTCCCCCCGCGGCGGGATGCGTAGAGTCGCCCCGACCCCCAACCCACCTGGCCTGTACATATGTACAGGCACAGGAACGACCCAAAAAACACTTTTACCGCTCGACTGTGGTTGCCAGGGGGCGGAAGACCGAAACAACCCGACGAACCCCGCCAGTTAACATGTTCCATGGGGCTGCTTCTAAAGGGCCTCCAGAAACGGCGTGTTCAGGGCAGGCCACGAGCAACTACGCTGAATCTGCCCGACGATGTCCTCCTCCTCCTTTTACTTCTCCTCCTCCTCCTCCTCCTGCTCCTCATCCTCCTTCCTTCTCTCCTCGGATCCGTCAGCGTTCTCGCAATGTCCTGTGGCCTTCCGAGACACTCGCAGGGGGAGGAAGGGGAGGAGCGGGGAGGGGGGAAGGGGAACAGGGAGCAGGAATGGGGAGGGGATGAGGGGGAAGGTGAAGGAGGGGATGATGGTGAGGAGGAGCAGGGGAGGGGGAGGAGGGGGGAGGGGGTGAAAGAGGAGGAAGGATGGAGAGGAAGGAAAGAAGGCGAGGACTGGGAGAGGAGGGGCGGGGAGGAGGGAGTGGGAAGAAGGGGGTAGGAGGGAGTGGGATAATGGAGGACGTATAAACGAGGAGGGACGGCGGAAGAGGCAGCAGGAGCCGAATGAGTGACCAGGACAGACGGACGTGGGAGGACGGGGGAAGAGGACGTAAGGGAAGCAACGTAGTTGACAGGACGTGTTCTATTTTCTCTGAGCCTCGTGGGAGGGCAAGCGCTGCATGCAATGTTCCAAATTCGCGTCTCCGCAATGGCTACCCGCAGCCAAGCACGAGGGGCACTGGACCTAGTGCGTCGTGCTGCCAGCTTTGTCGAACGGTGTCCTTTCATCGTGGTTCAGCTGTCCTAACAGTTCTTCTTAGCAAGTACCAGTACGTCGTCGACGTCGCCGTCGCCGTCGCCGTCGCCGTCGCCGCCGCCGTCGTCGTCGTCGTCGGGGGTCACCGTCGTCGTCGGGGGTCACCGTCGTCGTCGTCGTCGTCGTCGTCGTCGTCGTCGTCGACGTCGTCGTCCGTCGTGACCGTCGTGACCGTCGTCGGCGTCGTCGTATTCGTCGTCGCGACGACGACGACGACGACGACGACGACGACGACAACGACGACGACGAAGCGCCCCGCTGCGAGGGGGATGGAGATTATGGGAGAGAGGAATGGGAAAGGGAGGAGAGGAACGGAGGGGGGAGGAGGATGAGAAGGGGGACGAAGAGGACGACGACGATTGAAGCAGCCAAGTGCCATGTGCAACGCATCGCACTCGTTAACCAATTGCTCAGGAAACGATGTTAACTAAACGCCCGGGTTGCACATCGCACATGGTTAAGTTAGAAGCCTGCCCAGCTGCACGTAGTTTCAACTAGAATCGAAAGTGCTACAAGCCCGTTCAAAAAAGCCAGCAGACAGGGAGAACACGCCAGGCAGGCGCGCGCGATGGAAGCCGTCCTTTAGGCGGCCTTCTTGCCACCCTTGGGAGCAGCACTCTGCTTCGCCATAGTGCGTGTCACGATGACCTTGGTCTTGCCCAAAGCCTCCTTGAGACCAGCAGGGACTAGCTTGGCCTTCAGCTCCAAGAACTCTTCGATATCCTCAAGCTGCGCCTGCCCTGCAGTACCAAAAATGGTTGCAACGCCTGCGAGGACAGCACTGCCCTTCTTGGCCAACTCCCACGTGTTCATGATGCCGCTCAGGTCGTCCTCGAACTCGGGGTCCTTGTCTGGGTTCGAGATGCCGTGGCCAGTGGCGAAACTCGTGAACCCGACGATGCTCTTGAACAGGTTCGCCCCCTCGTCCTTTAGCTCCTCGCTGGTCGGATGCTTGAAGAGGCTCTTCTTCACAAGGGCCGACGCGAAGCTCTTTTCGTTGATGATGCGGTCGTACTGGGGCACGAGCTTGCGGACGCTTTCGCTACCAGCCGCTAGCTTGGAAACCAGCTGCTTCATACAATTCCGAACCAGCCTGGCGTGCGCGATCTCGGCGGACACAACCCACTTCATGATCGTACTCCCCTTTGTACGCCAAGTGGTGCCCTTCGCCTCCAGGTCGGACATGTCCTTGATCTTGGGGATCGTTGTCTTCAGAGTGTTGAACGCCCTCGTCACATCAAGGCGGAGGCGCATGGAAATGTCGACCATGCTATTGCCAGGATTCAAGAAGCCATGCAGGTACTTGAGCGCAGTCACGGCGTGGGTGACCTCTGACACCGCGCTCATGCATTCCAAGACTGATGCCGTTGACCAGGTCTGTGCAAACTCATCTGTCTCTTCAAAGAGCTTGCAGTTGCATAGTGTAACGTCGGCATCGCCCTCTGTCAAGGACTTGAAAGCGTCGATCTTCACTGCCACTGGGAGCTTAACGTCGACGCCATCCTGG
The DNA here is from genome assembly GCA_963575745.1 of Prorocentrum cordatum. NCBI lineage: Eukaryota > Dinophyceae > Prorocentrales > Prorocentraceae > Prorocentrum > Prorocentrum cordatum. Next base: position 285,447 of record CAUYUJ010016024.1, on the reverse strand, counting down.
AAGCACTCCGTCTCGGCCTCTGTGAGCGGAACGCTGACGTCGACGATGGCCGCGACAGCTTCGGCGACATCCGTCGGGATGGGGGTGTCGTCGACGATCTCCTTGAGCCGCTCAGCGCGGGACACCTCAATGATCTCGTCCACTGCCCGCATGGTGGCTCCGCTGAGGTACGTGTTAGCATAAACCACAGGCTCGCTTGCACGGAGATTGGAAAGCACATCGTGGATAGCAACGATGGGGGCGCTATTAGCAAGCCGTGGTCGAAGACTCCAGTGCGTCGCAATCGTCACGTGGGTGCATGAGAAGCGCCTTGCAGCCGATCATGTCTTTATCTCCACCTCTCGTCACAACGGCCATGATGTCCAAGCCGTCGGGTGCAGCGCTGGCGCAGTCGAGTAGTGCCCTCGCCAATTCTGCCGAAGGCTTCTTGCCCTTCTCAGTCGCGCTGCTGTCCAAGGAGTCGTCGAGCGAAGACGCGTCCGCGGCTGAGCTGGACCCAGCGCCAGACTGCGGCGATCGCGATGACTTCAGCCGCGCGAACCCACTGCCAGGAACACCACCATAACGCACCATCGCGTCGATGAGATTGCAATAGAGCTTGATCTTGTCGCCGTGGTCTGTGACAATGGTAAGAATATCCATCAGCCCCTTCACCTGCGGAGAGTCAAGGCCGCTAGACGAAATCGTATCGCGAATGTACTGGATAGACCACTTGACCTTGCCAACCAACTCGACGAGGTCGTTGATCGTGAGCGCTGCGTCGTAGTCTTCTGGCTTCGAGTCGAGGCTGCCTTGATCTTCTCTGCGGGCCGGAGAATTCCCACCAGTGGAGCCGAAAGCCTGGGCGCTCGAGTTCAGCAGATCGCCCGTGCGCTTGGCGATGTGGTAGGTGTAGTAGCACAAGACGATGTCAGCACTTGCTACCTTTGTGGTAGCGGTTTGGACCCACTCGTAGATCAGGCTGAGCCGCTCCGACTTGCGAATAGCAGACCACGTGCTCAAAGCCTCCTGGACAGCGAAAGCAGCCTCCTCGACCGCGTTGAAGATCTTAAACTCCGTAACAACGCGGACGTTGTTGATAACAAGGTGGGCCGACACTTGCCCCTCGGTGGGCCCCCCAGTGAAGACGTCCAAGCACAGGCTGACGCCGTCAGTCAAGCAGTGGATTGCGTAAGCCACCCTCTCGTCGCCAGCGTCATCAGCAGCATTTCTCTGCAAGGCGAGCTGCGCTGATGATTGCAACTCCATCCAGGTCGGCTTCCCCCCGTAATGCTCCAGGATGGGCTTCATGCGGGGCGCGCCGAGCACGTGGATGGCATCGTTCACATCTGAAGCCTGAGTGCCGAGAGCACCACCGATGATGCCCCTCAGGGCCTTGACCTCTGCTGAGGAGTCCTTCAGGTCCTCAATATGCTGAGCAACTTGCGCTATCTCCTCCATGCACGTGGTAAGCTCATTGATGAATCGAGTGCGCTGGTTGTCGATCTCGCTGAGCTTGGTCTCGCAAATGCGCGCCAGCGCAGTGCCCAGAAAGAACCCCCTGAACCACGCGTCGGGGCTTGAAGCGATAATGCCACGGTATCGAGCCTTCGAGTCTTGAATCATCTCCTCGAGCAGACCTGCGAGACCATTGCTGACCATGGCTTTGGTAGCAGCGTCCAAGCCCATTGACATCACACAACCAGAATTGACAAACTCGCCCTTGAGGCACGTCAGATGGTAGCTATAGTGGGCAGTGATGCGCGCCGTGCGCGACAAGAACGAGCCGAAGGCGGTGAGCTGGGTGCAGAAAGGGTGCAGAAAGACTTCAGCTTATCGTTGCTGTACTTCGCCTTCGGAGGGGCACTGCCAAAACTCACCCCCCCGCCTTGGACGGGGGAGGGAGGGGAGGGGGGGGTAGCCGAGATAAGACGTGGAGGGAGGAGGGGCAAGGAGGATGACGAGGGGCGACGAGGAGGGAGGATGAAGGTGGAACTGGGTAAGGAGGATGGAGGGTAAAGGATGGTGGGGAGGAGATGGAGGAGGATGAGCGGAGGGAGTTGCAAGATAATGGTAACTGGGGTTGAGTAAAACACATGAGAGGGGATGAGGATGGGGAGGAGTAGGAGAGGAGGAGGGGAGGAGGAGATGGTGGATGAGGAGGAGGAGGAGGACGTCGACGGCAGACGGAGGAACTGGAGGATACGGATTATGTGGATGATGATGAGGCTGAGGGGGCAGAGGAGGATGTACGAGGAGGAAATGAGGAGGAAGATGAGGGTTCGGATTCGGATTTGGAACGGTTGCGAAACACTAACCGTCTGACCTGCCTTGCGGGTCGATCTGGCATTCGACTTTCATGGTTTCGAGGCTTTGGCCGCGACCGCCAGGCCCCCTCCTCCTCCTCCTCCTCTCCCCCTCTTCCTCCTCCCCCCCCTCCTCCTCCCTCCTCCTCCTCCTCCGCCTCCTCATCCCTCATCTTCGTCCCTCGTCGTCCGCAGGTTTGTTCTGCCCCCCCCCCACCCCAGCGAACCTTGACGTACTCCCTGCAGCACTTCATGGCGTGCTTGCCCATGGAAAGGCCCTCGGCCCACAGGATCGCCAGCTCCACGATCGACTCCGCGCCAGTGGCCTGCGCCTCGCCCTGCACGCCCCCGACTTCTGTGATGTGAGTTGTGAACGAGGACTCCTTCACATTATTCCAATCGGCCGTCGCGAAGTGGGTGAGGAGCTCCTTGGCGCCGTCCGTGATCACATCGAACTTCACCTCCAGTGGCGTCTTGATCTTCGGGGGCTGCGGGTTGTACGGTTGGATGGCCGTGCAGCTCGCTCCATCTGGCTCGTCGGCACCTCCTCAAAGTAATTTCAGGTCGTTGCTCGAAGTCGTGGGAACAAAGCGTCGAAGCGGTAAGCGAAACTGCGACTGGTCGATCGGGATCTCAACAGACTGCTGGAGCTGCTCGTGCGTCAAGGTCTGGTGGAGCGGCATCAATGCCCCAAGCTGCACGCCTGAGCTTGTGGCAACGCAACGCAACGTTTTCATGCCGTCGTCTGTCAGCATACTTGGACGATCGGACAGCAGCGCGACGACGAACGGGCCAGTGGGGATACCAATGTTCTCGAGCAGCCACTTCAAACTGTCCTTGCGGAGCTTGAACACAACGTCGTCGATCCTGTCCTTGCCCTCCTTCTTCAGCTGGATCCACACCATGAGGTCGAACTCCCAGTCGAGCGTTACCTCGATCTTTGAAAGCTTGCCCTGCCACGTGGTCAAGCTGCCCTCTTCCTTCCTCGTGAGCCTGAAGAGGCCCATGCAGTCCTTGCACCATAAACCTCGACCGTCTGGCAAGCCCCACTCCACAAAGGCTGGTTGAAAGAATGACATCAACACTCCGTACACCCGCCCGCACCCAGGGCAGCCGTTGCGCTCCTTCTTGGCAGGCTCAGGCTCGACGGCGGCGGCGACCGCGAGTTGGCTCCCCTGGGCGGCGGAGTCTGCGGCCCGATCATCTCCAGCATCAGGTTGCGAGAGCTCCGTTCTAAGCTTCCTTCTCTTTGCCAGCCGTGATTCTAGACGGTCGAGACCCAACGACTCAGCAGTCTTCTTCAAGCTTGGGGAGCCTTCGATCCCCTCTTGTTCGAGCATCGCAAGCATCCTGACGAGTAGCGTGAGGTCCGATAGACGAACGCTGGAATAGATTTCAGCGGTCTGAGTTCAGAGCAGGACAGTGTGTCACCTGATATCGGCTAAGCCAAAAAAGGGTACGGAGGAGGGGGAGGTAGGAAGTTGTATGGGCGGGGGGCGTAGGATTCAACCAAGAACGCCACGCACAACGATAGGAGCTCGGGGTCGCGCATAGAAATCAGCACCCAGACGTCAGAAAGACGTGAACGCCCAGGGCCATGACCCTCGAAAATCGACACCCCCCAAGGACTCGGGACTCCAGGATCGTGAACCATTGGCCCATAGCTGCTCTGTCGCCCTTTCAATTCGTTCCCCCTCCTAAGGCACTAGGATTGTGAAGCTGGGGGTCGCTAGACCAGATGGAAGTAGCTGGAGGCCCCGCTGCGTTTACGGTGCTTGAGTAGGTAGTGGGAGGAGGGGGGCCACTAAGCATACCAAGCTGGAGCTGCCAGTGGGGCCTGAGGTGGGCCAGTCAGGTCTGGAGGCGTACACTTAGTCAGATCTGAGGTGCCCTCCCGATGCCTCCCCAGAGGCCCCCCCAGGAGGGGCTTCCAAAACCGCCCGCTCCGTAGAATGGGCACCCCCTCTCAGGCGAAAACGCTAATTCTACACAGTGGCCCCTCTGGGGGGGGCACTGTGTAGAATGTGCCCCCCCTCTCGAGCGAAAACGCCATCAGGAAACACTGATGGCGTTTTCGCTCGAGATGGGGGGCACATTCTACACAGTGGCCCTCCCAGGGAGCCCTGGGTGGCACTGTGTAGAATGTGCCCCCCCTCTCAGGCGAAAACGATGTTTTTTTTTGTTTGAGGGCGTTTTCGCTTGAGAGGGGGGGCACATTCTACACTGTGGCGCCCCCCAAGGCCCTGGGGTGGGCACTGTGTAGAATGTGGCCCCCCTCTCAGGCGAAAACGCCATTATTTTTTTTGAAGGCGTTTTCGCTCGAGAGGGGGGGGGCACATTCTACACGGCGGCTCCTCCAGAGGCGCCACTGTGTAGAAGTAGCGTTTTCGCCTGAGAGGGGGTGCCCATTCTACGGAGCGGGCGGTTTTGGAAGCCCCTCCTGGGGGGGCCTCTGGGGAGGCATCGGGAGGGCACCTCAGATCTGACTAAGTGTACGCCTCCGGACCTGACTGGCCCACCTCAGGTCCCACTGGCAGCTCCAGGTTGGTATACTTAGTGGCTCCCCCTGGTGAGCCCCAGAGCCTCAGGTCTGTACAATGACCCTCACTTGAAAAACCTCCTCTTCTCATTGTCCTGCTCTTCCCTGTCACCCACCTTCCCTCTCCCTGCCCTTCCCCACCTCCCCTCCCACATTCTACCGTGAGCCGCCCTGCTCTCCTTGCCAGCCGTTCTCTTTGCATCGCTCGGCGCATCACCCCGCGCCGCAAGTGAATTCGAGCTCGCCAAGCGCACTGAAGAGCATGCGCGCCAGGGCGATAGAGGATCAGCAAGAGATGAGCCCCTCATCGTCGTCGTCGTCGTCGGGGGTCACCGTCGTCGTCGGGGGTCACCGTCGTCGTCGTCGTCGTCGTCGTCCTCGTCGCCGTCGTCGTCGTCGTCGACGTCGTCATCGTCGTCGTCGTCTTCCTCCTCCTCCCCCTCCCCCTCCCCCTTCCCCCTCCCCTCCCCCTCCTCCTTCTCCCCCTCCCCCTCCTCCCCCTCCTCCACCTCTCATCGAATATTATTCGTCACCTACTTGTCCTTACCTCCCTCCTCCCTCCTAGTAGCAAGTAGCAGCGTGGCTCACCTGTCATGGACTGGGCGCAGAGGGCTGAGAGCACTGAGCCGACGTGCGCTCGAGAGTGGCGCTAATATGGCTTCAACCTGCGCCATGCGTCCCTGTGCGCTCTCTTGGCGGCGTCGTGCGCATCTCGAGGCGCATCTGACGGAGCGATTTCGCCATTGTAGAGCCACCCCAGCAAGTGTTCATCTGCACATTTGGCTCTTACTGCTGCAACGCTAGAGCCTCTGTGGAGCCCGCGCCGCAAGCCGACGGACCTGTCCTTCATGTCTGCGTGATCAGGCCAAGTCGTAATGCGGCTCGGCTTCTGAGACGCCCACGGTTCCAATGAGCACGAGACCCACCCGCAGCAATCTACCGCAGAAGCCGAGACTGCCCGTTGCACAGCAAATCCGTCAGAGTCATCTGGACCAGCAGCCTCGTCGAGAAGTTTCTCGAGTGGTTGGTCATCGGGTAGAGCGACTCCTGCTTCAGGAACCTGGACAGTGACAGGAATCTCTATTGCTTCTTTAACCCCGTCGCGCACGTCATCTTGCACGTCGGCGGGTAGCTGGCCCAGTGCGTCATCCATGTCGTCGGCCTCGTCGCCATCACCCCCAGGTCCTCCATCGTGTTCCCCATGCCCGTCGCAGTCAGGCCCCTTGCCCTCGTCACCGCCGTCGGCGTCACCTTCATCGTTCTCGGCGGTTGTATTCCCAGCCTTGAAGGGGTCCCCAAGCTCGTCCAAGCTCGTCGTCGCCGAGGCGCCCTTGGACGTACGACCAGCTCCAGCGTCCGCAGGTGCCGCCCTCTTGACCTCGATCGGATCGCCGACTCCAGTAATATCCATGTGCAAGAGGTCGTCAATGTCGCACACAATCGAGTAGTCAAGGGGGAACACCTTGATGAAGCCACAGTCGGCATCAGACAAGTCGGAGGCCAGCTCATCACTTGTTGCTACTTCCAGCGACGAATACGATGGCGATATACGGCTGCGCCCGATTATCATCCTGACCCGAAAAGGCGTGAATGGCAATGTCATCTGGAACGTGTATGGAACTTTATCTGATAGTGAGCACTTGACGTAATACTGCATCTTGGACTTTTGCCGAAAGTCGCCAAGCAACACGATCACGTCTCGCCCTCGAATCGGGCAAGTATCGCCGCGTGTACGATACGACCTGATGCACGCCAGCGCCGATGACGATTCCGCAATACTCCTCGGCAGGTAGTCGGTCCACTTGTTCAGGTAGCCAAGGAACCTTTCCAGTGTCCGCGCTCGTTCGGGCTTGACCCCATGATCTCGACAGATGTTCTTCTTCTTGTAACAGCAGCCCAGCACGTGAGATCCCCAGGAGTGTTTTCCTTGAATTGCGGGCCGTTCAACCATGGTGCACACCTCGTAGTTATCTGGATGAGTGGCCGACTGCTTTGCATAGGGGCGCGCGCCCTTCTGCTGGTACAACAGATCACTGACCAGCTGGGGGTCGACCACATGGTGCCTTGATCTGCTTGACCCCCACAGAGGTACGAAGACGGTCTTCTCGTCCCTGCCCCGCTTCGGCTGGTTAACGATGGCTTGGCTCTGGGTGGTGAGCCTGCTCGCTTTGAAGACCATGCGCCATGCGTTGTACGCTGTCTCGTCAGCTTCGATGTGGGCCCACTCCTTCTCGATGATCTGATGTAGGTGTTCCAGTGTATCGCCCGACAATGGAGAAGTCGGCGAGTGATGCTTCTTATATGTAGAAAGCTTCATGTTATGAAACATCATCCAAGGGTTCCCACCAACCTTGGGAGTAACTCACGCGCCTGCTGTAGGTTCAAGCGCCGCCAGTGCAGTACACGACGATGCACTCCTATTGCGCTTGCGGTCCAGAACATCAGGAAGATCGATGGGCGCCTTAGCTGGATCAGACCCATGGCGTTGTAGGTGATGCTTCTTGGCCTGCTGGACCACGGACCTGTCGCTAGCAATCTCGAAGTTCACCGCGGGGCCCTCGCACGTCACGTCCTTCCTCATGGTCGCGTGTAAGCGCTCCAAGTCGTCGATGGACACAGGTGTTTCGGACCACGCTGCTATTATGGGCTTCGCATGCTTGAGGAATCGTTGTGGCGTCGACCATTTCTGCCGAATGCGCTGCAACCAAAGGGGCAAGCACTGTATATTGATAGCGAACATGTCCCTGACGACCCTCAGCTTGTCTTGCTCAGTGACGTGGCCATCCAGAAGGTCGATCAAGGTATAAGGAGCGAAAGCGTACCGAATCTCGAAGTGGTCCTTGAGACCTGGGGCTGGGCATCCCAAATACACGCGCATGTGCAATATGCATATACATAGGGTTGTTGGTGCACTGTACCCCGCCACGATTTTGGCTCAAAAGGCAACCCGGAAACATCAACAAAAACCCGTGGGAAATCGTGGTCATCATATTATTCCTCCTCCCGCTTCCCCTCCCTCCCCCAGTACCCCCCTCCTCTGTTTCAGTCTCCTCCACGTCTTAGACCTCATAGTATTTGTCCTGATCCTCTGCCACTCCCCTCCTCCATCCCACCCTCCTCCACCGCTTCCACCGTCGCAATCCTGCTCCTCCTCTTGCCCTCCTCTCTTCTCAACCCCCATCCTCCTCGACGTCGTGCTCGCGACCATCATCGCATCCTCGTCCCTGCCCTCATCCGAACCAGTATCGGTTTCCCTCTACTCATCATCCTCCCTCTGAGCCTGATCATTATGGTCCCTCCTCATGCTCCTCCTGCCCCCCTCCTCGCCTGCCTCCTCATCCTCCTCGTTCTGATATCGTCCCGTGTCCTGTGATCGATTGGATGAGCTGCCTGCGCACGAACATTCGGATCGTCGGGTCGTCGAGCGTCGCGCCCATCAGCGTGATGAGCTCCCCGTGCTGGCTGGCCCCGTCGAAGACGAACCTACCAGTGAAGTCCTCGATGGCGAGCGCGATGGGGGAGCTCTGGGTGTAGCACAGGTCCTTGAGCGTTGCGGTAGGTCTCCCAAGACGCGACGCCTGGGGCGATAGGGGGGAGCGGAATGGACGCGGGGCATCGGGGGTAGCCAGGGCAGTCGGCAGAAGGGGGGGCGAAGCGAGCACAGTGTCCGCCCCTCCCCCCCCCCTCTCTCCCCCCAGTCCTCCTCGGGGCCCTCCTCCACCCCTATCTTCATATGCCTCCTCACTCATCCGTCGTGCCCCTCCCCTCCCTCAATCTACCTCCCTCCTCACCTCCTTCATCATCGTCGTCGTTTTTGTTGAGCAGCCCGAGGGCCTTACCCAATATAGCGTGCAGCAGCCCATCGAGCGTGCCGTGAGTGATGCACATGGCTGCCAACTGCCACCCAGAGTCCTCGGTGGCGATCCCCTTGCAGATGCGCACGAGCTTCAGCTTGTTCTTGGCGTGGAAATCGTCCTCGTTCCTCGCGATGAGGTTGGCCAAGTCTGCTTCGACCGAGTTGTCCAAGCTCCATCCCATCATGAGCCTGGTCAGTGCATCCGCCAGCAGCGGCTGCACCAGGACGATGCGCCGAAGCGTGCTCCCAACCTGTGCCCACCTGCTCTCGCAGCAGTTGGCCCATGCACGGCTCGTGACCCAATTCATGATTACGTCGGCACACTTGCGCGCTGCTTGGGCTTTGTCTTCGCAGCAACGGCACCCAATCGGAACCTCCTGGACAACGTGCTCGTCGGAGTCCTCCGTGACGTAGCAGTACTGCGCAAGGCGGAGCCGCCCATCGACTCCGACGCGCACCATCTTACTCACCGCAGTGAGCGCGACCTGTTGCGCCGTCGGCTGCATGTTGCCGCCCCGATCTGTAGTGCGCAGTGCGCTCCGTGCTTCCTCGCTGTTGTAGAGTGCCGCCACCAACCGCTCACTGGCCTCATCGTGGCCAACTGGAGGGGCAGATTCGCGGTATGCCAGCCGTTCCTCGCAGACTTGTCGGAGGTGCACGAGCAACTCCGACATGTTCTTCTCAACCCGCAGGAACCGTGCCAACGAGCTCAGCGCTCCGATGGCATTGACCGCGTCCCTGTCCCGCACTTCGACAAGGTTGCAGCCGTGGACCATGCAGACCTCAGCACATGGCAGGATATTCAGTGGAAGGCTTTTGTAGATCATGTCGTACATCCATCCAATGACGACGAAGTTAGAGCCAGCCCTGTCGACGCAAAAGGTCATCATCACAAAGTCCGTCTGGCAGACGACCTCCTGCATGCGCCTGATGTCCATCAGTGGCACGGCCACGCCCTTCAGAACACCCTCGATCAAGTACGGCGCGCCGGTGCGAGACAGCCTGAAAGGACGGATCAGCCAGGGCTCGTCGCACCGCTCCGTCGAGTCACCCTTGAACGTCAAGTGCGTGACTGCCCCAGTTTGGACCATGACCTGCACCGTTGAACCACCCTTGTTCCGTTTCACAGGCCCGTGGTTGTTTTTTTCTCCCGACTCGCTGCGGCATGTCGCACAAGTCAACGCCACGACACTGATGCGAACACTTGTTCTTCAGGGCGTCGTTCTGCACAGTCAGGACGACCTCAGCCATAGCATGAACGGCTCGACCTTGAGAATGCCGTTGCTGAGTGAAGTTTCCTCGGAGCCTCGGTTGGAACGCGAGCCTGGCCATGAGTTGGCCTCGTAGAAGGGGTGGTACTCGACCGTGGCTGCCGCTCAACTTGATGAGCTGCTTTGCCCAGGGGCATTCCGATGCCGCGCAATCGACGAGCTGTTTGGCAGCTGCTTTCGCGGCAGCTGCCTCGCCCATCATGCGGTTCACCCTCTTCTCCTTTTTTGCGGCCCGAGCAGCCTCCAATAGCTCAGCTGATCTCTGTCCGTGCACCGCCTTGCGCTTGCACGGGCGGGCTTCGACTATAACGTTAAGCTCCTGAAGCAACTCAAGCTCCTCGTCGACATCAAGAAGCTCAAGCAAACGAGCGTCGTCGCCCCCTGGTGAGCCCATACAGGGCTCGCCCAAACCAGGAGGCGCGACGCAGAGAAGCTCGAGCCCAAGCACCTATGGAGGGGCTGAGGGGCAAGCAGGGTGAGGGGGATGAGAAAGGGGTAGAAGGGGGAGGGGAAGGATAAAGATTTGGTTGGTCATCTATCCCATCTCCCCTGCTCTACTCGCCATGTCTCCCCGCGCGCCTTTCCCTTCCCCATCCTGCCCGCGCGTCATCTCTTCCATGCCCCCCCCCCCCACCACCACCACCACCACCACCACTCGTCACTCGTCGCCGCTATCGCCACGCACGTCGCCCCTTTCCCTCCCTGCCCGTTGCCTCCCCCCCCTCTCCACTCGAGTGGCCCCAAGAACAATAACAATAGAGAAGAGGGGGGTCATGAGGGGGGGAGGAAGAGGGGGAGGAGGGAGGAGGAGGAGGACGAGGACAGAAGAGGAGGAGGGAGGAGGGATGAGGTAACGAAGACTCAGGAGGAGAGCGGACGAAGCAGACTTTTGCAGTGAAAAGTGTCGAGCGCACACCCTAGCAAACTAGAGCGCGCCGCGTGCGAGCAGCAACGCGCAAAACGCCATGCCGAGGCAAAGGGGAAAGGGAGCACAACGGCCGACCAACAGCCAATGCACCAAACCCAAGCGAACCAAATCCCCAAAAACGAGCTTAAGTAAAAAACAGATATGACTAATCTCCTGGATTTTTTTGTCCAAGGCCGCAGCGGCAAGGGGGGGGGCACTAAGTAGACGAAAAAGATTATACGTAGTCGCCTCCCTGTGGGTCCTCTCAGAGGCCTCCTATAGAGAGGCCCCAGAGCAGCCCACCTGAACATCTCAACCCGCCAGAGCTAATATTTTGCCAGCTCAGGCCCAGGCCAGAATGCCCATGCGCACCTGGTGCACCCGCTTCAGGATGAACGTCGGACCGGTGTCGACGAAGTCGTACAGGTACTTCTTGCACTGTATTATCTCTGCCAATCACCTATCCAATTTCGAGAGTCACCCCAGGCATCATTGTTGCGCCAGTTCCACTGGAACTGATCTCTTGGACGATCTTCATATCTGTCTCTTCTTCTGCTTGCAATCCAGCTGTCTGACTTGTCCTTGCCCTGGCCCTTGTCTGCCGGCCTCGCCCTCGGCGTAGGTGGCGGCGGAAACTCTGGCAAGGTACGATCACGATGAAATTTGTCGTTGTGCTCGTTGAAACTAAACCATAGCCAAGTTTTGGTATTATCTGTGATATGCTGATGGCGAGTCACATGGACATAGTATCCTTAAACTTCCCCGTTCTCGTTCTTGTCAACGTGGTCCTGCGTCGTGCCCCAGCCGCCATCGCTCGCGCGGAGGTCTACTTCGGCAATGGGTTCATCAACCCATGTCCGGACCCAATCTCCATCGACCCAGCCGGTATCGCTGCCCGACGCGGCTGAGCCAGTGGGCATAGGATTATAAAGGGGCACCCTATAAGTATGCCTCTCTGCCCAATTTGTCCTCGGTCTCGATAGTGTTCGAGTATACCGCTGGGCTCTCGGCCCCGAGCCGGCAGAGCCGCTCGGGGCTTTGGCTTCCACAACCGTAGTCGTAGCATTCGCGGTGGACCGTGGAGTCTCCGTGGGAGAGTCAGCTGGGCCGCTCTCCTCCTTTGGCTTCTTGAGACAATGAATAAGGCCAATAGCGCTGTCGGTACTGAAGAATCCAAAACGACTGTTTGACACACGAAACCTGGCATTGACCGTTTTCCGTTTTCCGTCTTCCGTTTTCCGTTCAGCGGACCGGAAACCGGAAACCGGGAACCCGAAACTGGAAAAAAGAAATCTGTTTTCCGTCTTCCGTTTTCCGTTCAGCGGACCAGGAACCGAAACCGGAAACCGGAAACCGCAAACCGGAAACCGGAAACCGGAAAACTAAATTCCGTTGTCCGCTCCGGGATCCCGCTTGCCGTTCCGCTGCCGGAAAACGGAAACTGAAGACCGGAAAAAAAGGAAAAAACGAAATTCCGTTTTCGTTTCGCGCATGTCGTTTTCCGTTTTGCGGACCGGAAACCGGAAACCTGAAGCCAGAAGCCGGAAAACGAAATTCCGTTTTCCGCTCCGGGATTCCGTTTTCCGTTTCCGTTTTGGCGTGGCCTGCTCGCTGACCGGAATCATCCACGGATGCGCTGCGGGGGGAGCGGCACCAGGAGCGCCCCCGAGATGTGGCGGGGAGGTGTGGGACCCGGGGCCGGTGGGGGGGGCGGTATTCATATATATACTGGGATCACCGCGGGCCTTACGATGTGGATAGCACTGGTATAAGTGTTTGTATGTTATGTACATACAACATACATGTGAACTACATGTAAGGTACATGCACTTGTAAGTGGTCTATCCGTTTCTAAGTTCTGACAACCAACACATATCCAGATAGGGGGGTTAGGTCGCACGGGCGGCGCTCCTAAGTTAATTGAGAGGATGTAGCAAGTCAGATAGCTATCTGCAACCGTTGGACTTACGTAGGATAGCTAAGTAGGTTAGGCAGTTACTAAGGTACCTGCTAAGTTGGCAAATACAAGCACCCCAAAACAAACAAGAATGCAGAAACAATAAAAAAAACAACAAAAACAATAACAACAGCACGAGATAATGTTACTACAACGTGGGATTGGCATGTGTGTGGACGTTGCTTTTGGATGTATCAATGGCGACGTGTTGGTTTCCAGTCCTCGTCTTGCTTTGTCCACAGCCGTTTTGGCTTAAATTCGAAAGGGGGTCTTTCGTCATTTGACTTGCTTCTCATTCAACGAACAATGGACTCGGCCATCGAAAGTGCTTTGCAGAGCGTAGCGCCCACGATTAATGCATTGATCAGTGATCACGAAGACTGTGGTGACAGCCGTCAGATGAAAGCGATTGGAGATCGTATAGTTGCCATGCTTTTACAAAACAATTTGGCTGTGAAGACTCGCAAGCTCCCAGAAAAAGTTGCGCCACACCCAGCCAATCGATTTGAAATCGGCGTGGGCCCGATAGATGTCCACGAATTGATGATCCTTATACTTCAAAGCGGGTGGAGTTGGCCAGAGTGCGTAAGAGCTTGGGCGTTTGAGGCAGCAGTGGGGCGAAAAGGCATCGAGCAGCATAAGTTTCAAATGTATCTCGCCGAATGCAGCGATGGGATGCTGCCACATATGGCTTTACCTGATATGGAAATATTGTCTATAACATGCTCACATACAAACGCAGGCTTACGGTGCGCAAAGCTTTGCTCATCATCCCCGCATGCCGAAATATGCACAGACGATGGTAAATTGAGCCTCGACAAGATTTTGGCCATGGCGCCGTCATACAAAGAGCCTCTGGAGGTAGGCTTGGAATGGGTTGTCATCAGGCGCCAGTGCGAGGACGCGATGCCTGAACTCGCTTCGTTCCTCAGCGAAGCGGGGAACAGCGGGCACGGCTCCCACCGCGTCCCCACGAAGATGCAGGTGCTCATGCAGATACACAAAAAGGCCGCCTCAAACTTCAAGGCATTCAAGGACCGAAGGGGGTTCACACCACTTCAGGTTTTCGGCCGTCGGCCCCGTTCCGCGCGAAACTCCAGATTTGTAGAACTATGTGTGTGTGTGTTTTTGGGAGGGGGGATTGGTGGATAGGAGGAGATGGGTGGTCGTGGGTGCGACATGTCTTGAAGTTTGGGCTGGCCTGGAGGATTGCAAGTACGATCAGATCGCCGCTCGCATCGAGAAAAACCAGCCCTCACTGGCCAACCAAGTGCAAGACATGTGCTCCTACGTGGAGCAATGGTCTGGAGGGGAAGATCCAATATATTTGCGCAGCTTGGAGGCGTTCTCTCGCACACTTACTTCGCGTCGCAGGGATCTCCCAGGAGTGCTTTTCAAGACCCTCGCAGGGGTCGCATTCAGCGATGGCCCTGAATATGTCACAGCATGCGTCAAAGCAAGCCTTTGCGCTCCAGACAACCACGTCAGGGAGCACAACGTCAGCAAACTATTAACTGGAGCCGACACTCAGACAATCACAACCACCAACCGATCAAAGTGCATCGAAGTTGTTCACATGATACGCACAGCACAGACGTTCCTATCCAAGCTTCAGTTCGATGACAGCGCAAAGCAGAAACTTTTGGGGGATCTCGAAGTAAGATCAATTATGTGCGTGCACAAGAAGAAATCTAAGCAGTTGGCAACGTTCGACGACCTCAGGCCCATCCGACATCAGTTCATGAAAGACCTGTATAGCGCGCACCCGCCTGGAAAGAAGTTGGGAGATGCAGAGGCCCCTTGGTCCGACGGAGAAGCTGTTCAAGATGACCACGTGGCTTCAGGCTTTAAGACATACTCGAGCAGCGGCGCCCTGGGTTCCCAAGAGCTTCTGAAATACGGCTTCAAACTGAACTCCCAGATTGAGAGGAAGGACCCCGAGAAGAGAGGGCACAAGTGGATCATCGTGAAGATCATGAAGGACTCAGTGGAGCTGAAGCTGATGACCACCAAAACCGAGGGCTCTACCACGAAGAAGGGCAAGGGCGGGCGCAAGGGCAAGGGCAAGGGCAAGGGCAAGAAGGCCGACGACGACGAGACGTCGGCGGAGGACAACTTCCCCATGACCATCGCCCAGATTATCGACGAGTTCCAGGATCTCATTTTGGGGGGGATGAGGAGGAGCAGCAGCAGGATAAAGATGATGAGGAGGAGCGGCAGGAGGAGGAGGAGGAGGAGGAGGACAAGGAGGAGGTGGGGGCAGGGGGGCAGCGACAGGATTAAACATGCAATCTCCCAGGAGGTGCAGCCCCTCTCCAACTTCGAGATTACTACCGAGAGTATCGGGACGATCATGGACACTTGCGCCCCGTCGCCGCCTGCTTCCTTCAGGGTTTGATGTTTTCGGGGCGGGATAACCTGGAGGGGGGAAGAGGAGGAGGAGGAGGGGGCGAGAGGGGGAAGGATGTGGTAGAGCATAGAGTTGCACGCACATAGTACACATGCTTGTAGTTTTCGTGCCCGCTCGATTCGTTAATGTGCGAGCCGACCACGATTGCACATGTTGTGAAATCGTGCACGCGCGCAGTGCACGCGCGAGCGTGCACGCAAGTGTGAGCACTGCTGCACGGGGCATCGCTGTTGCGACTTCTCCTTGCCCCAGCGTGCGCCAGGAACACAAGGAGATCGCCATGGAGAGAGGCAGGTCGTTCATCAAGGTTGCTCTGGCGTCCACCTTTGCTGCTTTTGAGGGCGCAACGTGCGTGAGTGTACATTTCACGACAAGGGGTGCGAAGAGCACCATTGATAAGGTTGTTTCCCAGAAAGCGTATAAGGCCGGCACGTTGATCCTTGTTCCACTCACCCCTTCCATCAGCATTGGCACGACATGCCCCCCAAACGGGATCCATATGAGCAGTATCAAAGTCTTGGATGCCAATAGGAAGGAGGCGAACGCGTATCTATTGCCTCGCATTGAGTTGCCTCCGAAAGGAGTTGCGAAGAAGGACTCGGGCGATCATTTCCTTTGCCCCTTTTGGTGCGTGCAGGAAGCTGGCGATAGCACCGAGGTCAACATGACACTTGGAAACATGCAGGTGCAGTCAGCGTTGAAATGTGTTGCGATGCCCATGGGTTTGGCTAGCCAGGTCGGTTCCACTTCCTCAACATTGGAGATTCCAGTTCTGTTCAATTCTGTGGATGTTGCAAAAGGCGCAACCCTCTTCAAAGGTAAAAGCAAACCTCTGTCAGAGGAGCAGGCCGAATCTGCTTCGTCGGGCGGGCCTGGGCCAGCCAAGAGAGGCAGGACAGCGTAGTGTGCGTGAAGCTAGATTCTCACGTCCGTCCCTCATTCCACCCACTTCTCCTCGCCCCCGCCATGCGTCGTTTGCAGTGCATGCTCGTGCGCAATATGTTGTAGGAATTTGTGGAGCAGCGACTTGTGCGTATACAATTTTCGCTTGTCGGTTGTTCTGAGTCTTCCAGTGCCATTGGGTCCGAGTAGATAGTGTGCCAGTAGGGGGAGGGAGGGCTTGCTATTAGATTTGGGGGTCGGGGCCTCAAGAGCGCTCAAGGGTGAGGGCCCAAGGCACTGGATGAAGTTTGCTCCAGGTTGATATGATATCACTTTGCGTGCTCTGAGGGGTCACGCACAATAAGTGCTTCCGGCACCCTCCCGACCTGCCCAGACGATGCGGGTTCCCTTGAATCTTCAGCCGCGCAAGGATCAAAATGAGCCCAGGCGCGGCCGACGGCGACTTGCCGCCAACCTTGTTGAGACGCTAACGCGTCAGTCTGCCTTTTGCGGCGAATGCGAGACTTAGGGAGAGGTGTGTTGCTTTGATGGCATAGCTAAGCAACCAACAAGACATCGCAAGTGCCCCGAAGTTCTCCACGCCACTCCCCCGCATCATCGTCATCCTCATCCTCCTCATCCTCCTGCTCCTCCTCCCCCTTCTGATAATCCTTCTCCGCTTTCCCCCCCCCCCACTGCTTATAAGGGGGGAGGGGGCACTGGAATCCCTTTCCCGACGGGCCCATGGAGCCCTCCAAACCATGACGGTGTCTCTGGACACCTCCAGACATGAGGGGACACGGAGCTCCACGGGACCATGCGGGGCCATGACGGGATCTCTGGACCCCACCAGACCCTGAGGGACCATTGGAAAACCCCATGCCATGAGAGACCATCGGTCCCATGGGGGATTGCCAGTGGCCTCTCAAGGTCTGGGGGGTGTCCAGCTGTCCCGTGCACGCATCGCCATCGTTGCCATCGGGCCACACACCACCGTAGCATGTTTGGCTGTTTAAGTTTTGCGCTTGGTCGTTCCACTCTGGTGACCCTACTTCACCTATGGCACTGATCGGCACAAACTATGCTAAGATCTCCTGGGACGACGATGCTTCGTCTGTTGCGTGGTGGGCCAAAACTGACCAGGTGAACGACACAGTGTTCGTTCTCTTGGATAAGACAGACAAAGGGATGGCAAAGTTCTTGAACAACTCATTCAGCATGGTAGATGCGTTGGCACATCAGCGCGACCTTGCAACTGATGGCCTCATGGAAGCTGCCTCGAAACACGAGTCGTCAGGAGATTCGCTTGAACAGTCCTCATCTGTGGAGGCCCCCGTGAAGAGGGCCAGGAGAGAGCTCTTCGACTATATCGACCCGTTCACGGAAGTCAGTATCACGACAGAGGGAGGCCAGCAGCATAAAGTCAGGGTGAAGACCAGTGCACAGCACAGGCATAAGCTCTGGATTGAGCTGACACAAGCGAACATGTCCCTTCTCGCGATGACGCCCGCAGCCGTCACAGAGAAACCCGTTGTGCCTGACGTTCCATTCGAACACGTGTCATGGTTGCCCAGCAGGCAGAGCGTTCGCACGACCTACTACTGCGGCACCAAGGGCAGGTGGATTACGAAATCAACACATGTACCCGCTGGGCTCAATCACCAGGACAGGGTCATCGAGGCGGCGCAGGAGTTGGAAGCGTATTTTGCGAAACATCATTGCGAACCCCCCCAATGATCTGTTAGGTAGGGCAGTGTGTTGCTGTGGATGGCCACGATGCCAGCCGAATTTTCGTTCGAGTTGCGTAGGCGGCGATCTTCCAGGTTGCATGGGCATGCAACGCATGGCCCTTCACAGCTCAACTGAATTCAGACACGTATCCGCGTCAGCCTGCGCATTGCACTGATGTTGTGGGGCACGCCCCTGCTGCGCGAGCAGTAGGGTAATCAGTAGCCGTCGGCACAGGCGACTCCGTTTGGCGCGTGGCAGCGTTACATATACCGTCAGTATAGCTAGGTCAAGCTGATCAAAAAAGCACCAACATCATCACATCTGCTACTGCAATGAAGCTCTGAAGGTTATTATCTTCGCACGACCCGACCTCGCATGCCACGGAGGGGTCCCGAATGGGGGGGCAAACCGGGAATGTTCGAACTTGCTGGGGCGAGTTCGAACATTTGTTCGAACTCGCTGGGGGGAGTTCGAACATCGGGACCTTATTGAAAGTAAAGGATCCGATGTTCGAACTCTCCCCAGCAAGTTCGAACATATGTTCGAACTCGCCCCAGCAAGTTCGAACATTGAGGTTGACCACCCAGTGCGCTCGCTCCGGCAGCGTGGAGCGATCACCTCAAACATGATTTTCAACAACAACAATTCAATGTTTACCGACCTGGGGGCCTCGGGAGTCGAGCGACCAAGTCGAGTAGAACGTGCTTGGCAGCCCACCTGTGCAGTCAGATGCAGGCGATGAGCTGAGGGATGGAGGGACGAGGGGAGGACGAAGGAGGAGGATAGATGAGGGGGCTGCGGGACAGATGGCGGAATCGAGAGTGGAGGAGGGACGTAGAGAAGAGGATAAGGAGTAGGACAGAGGAGGATGAGGAGGAGGAGGAGGAAGGGGACCGTGTCAGCTGGGCCCGTCACATACGGTTACGCTTTCGCTGGGTGTGTGCATGACCACGGTTCCTAGAGGTAGCAATCGCACCCCAGGCCCATCGCTTGTCACTCGTAGTTAGCCGTTTTGGCTCAAACCTTTGGCTTGCGTTTTGGTGGTGTGTGCTTCCGTGAGACATCTACCACAGCACAGGATTCAAGATTCAGCCATGGCTGCTGCTACTCCTGGCGCTCTTATCGTCGCTTCGATCCGCCAGCGAGTCCAGTTCATGGCAGGCCAAATGCAACTCGGTATGAACGCACAGCAGCTGGCTGACATGCAGACGCTGCAGATAATCGCAGCGATCAACGCCACCCAGCACCTGAGCCATGCCGACGGCCACCAGATCTCCACAGAGATCGCCAGTGGCCCGTGGAGTCCTGCGAACATGGTTGCGATCGGCAGCGCCATCACTAACGCTGTCGGCACAGGTGTGGCGACGAGGAAGGCTCCCCGAGCCACTCAGAACTGTGACGGACTGCACAACTACTTCAGTGCATCTGACTGGGCGATGCTGGAGGACCAGAACTTGGGAGCTCCCGCGAAGCTGGACCGCGTGTGCATGCGTATGTTCCAGGTCGGCATAGCTTGTCCCAACGAGCTGCTTCTCAAGCGAGCTGCGGCACTCATAATCAGGATGTCTTTCCCGCCAGAGAGCAGCGTGCAGGTCTCCAGCGAGAAGTCGAGGGACTTGTGCAAGGATGTCCAGACCAAGATCAAGCAGTTCGACAGCAGGCAGCGGAGCGCCTTCCCTTTCGCGCACATCGTCACGTACCCGACGGACCCCCACCAGCTCCCACTGCAGGTGTTGCACCATTGCTACGGAGACGAGCTGCCAGTGCCATGCACGCGCACGATCGCTGACGAGTACGAGAACATCTACAACGCCATCGGCTACAGGAGGACTCACCACGCGCTCAAGGTGGAGACACCGAGGCCGCCTTCATCAGGAGCGGCTGGCTCGTTTCCTCAAGGGTTTGGCACGGAGCTGCTCATGCCGATGTTCCAGGCCTTCTCCCAGTACATGCAGCAGGGGACGGCGCAGCACACGATGCCCACCATCACCCTGCTGGGTCCACACGGGCAGCAGAGCGGCTGTGCCAACCCAGCTTTGTGCGATATGCCATTTCAGAGCGCACCTGCTGGAATGGCTGTTATGCCACATGCGAGCAGTGGGAACGGAATGCGTGCAGGACTTCCCCTTCCTGGCGGGGCTGATGTCTACGGTGGCAATGGGTCGCCGAATGCAGGTCGTCCACCTGTGTCTCCTCTGACGCCCACTACGTTGCCGTCTCCCGAGCACCCGCTAAATGGTGATGGAGGTGTCCCCCGTGATCCTGCCGCAGAGCTCGACGAGCTCATGCAGATTGCCACGGAGAGGCCCAAGCCCAAGGCCAAGGGCAAGGGCAGGACGTCCAGAGCCGCAAAGGCTGCGGGCAAGGCCAAGGTGAAAGCCAAGGCCAAGGCGAAAGCCGTGGCGAAGGGCAAGGCTGCCCCTGCTCCGAAGGCTGGCGCGAAGCCAGGCTTTCGGGAGATTTGAAATTGCCAACCGTCCACCCCCCCCCCCCACACTCTTACCCCCTGCTCCTCCTCCTCCACCTCATCCCTTTCAATGCTCACCCTCAGCCACTTCCCTACTCACCCTGTCCATCTCCATCCCGCCTCCATCCTTACCTCTATCCCTCCTCACCCGCACGTCTCCCTTCAATCTTCCTGTCACCCCCTCCGCCTAATCCACGCCTCATCTTTTTCTCTTCCCATTCTGCATCGTCCTCATCGCTCCCCTTCATCCTCTTCCCACTCATCTTCCATCTTGCTCATCCTGCGTGCCTGCTTGTTCTCTTTCAGTGGCGGCCTCCTAGCCTTTCGCCTCCGCCCCGAGGGAAGTGGGCCAAGTACTACAAGGAGGACCTCACGGAGGACGAGATCAAGAACTGCAAGAGCTCGAACCATGCCACCAGCAAGATTTACTGCAGGGCCAAGGCGCGTGCCAAGGGGGCGGGGGAGTCTGAGGCTACCGTGGCCGAGGTTGGCAAAGAAGCGTATGCAGCGACGGCTGCGCTGTGGAAGCGTCTGTTTGGTTAGGCTCTGTGCCTTTTCAGTGAACTAGCATAGGCATCTGTTGTTTGTGCAGGATGGGTAGCCATCTCTGCTGTAAACGAGGTCCCTTGCGGGCGTGGGACGGAGGCAGATCAATGCTATAGCTAGGTTTCGGACTCAAGTCATCCTGAGTTCAACAGTTTGCAGCTTCCCAACCAACACGAACGAAATACAACCATCATTAATCACCTGTTATCGTAGCTACAATTACCATAACCATCATACTCGTCATCAACCTTACCGTCATCATCATCATCATCATCATCATCATCATCATCGTCATCGCCATCATTACCATTGAACCGCATCACACATCGCAATCGACATCATCTTCCATATCAACATCACAACCGTCGCAATGCCTGTTTCTCTATTGCAATTACAATCGCCATCACCACCATCGAGCTACCGCCGTCGCAATCTACCACCTTTGGGTTCTCCAGCCCCAAGATTGAGCCCACGGGGGGGGCAGAGATTCCCTCAGAGAGTGATGCACATCCACAGTGGCGTCGTTGTCTCTGCCTGTGCTCTTGCGCTGTGTTGCCCAAGCTTGTTTTTTTTGCAATGGCACTTGCACCACCCCCGCCCAAACGAATCCGCGCTGTAGATTTCGGCCGAACGTCGTATGTGTCGGCTTCGGCTTTGTCTAATATCTTGCGTATGGTGGAAGAAATGGATTTGCCAGAGAATTACAGTTGTTCAAAGATTGCACGGGAAAGGCAAGAGTTGGCTTATCAGAAAACTAGCTTTGGACCGTTGAACCAAATGATAATGATAGACAAGGTTGAATGCTGGGTACAACACCCATTTGGATTCCTCGAGGCTGCCTCTGCTCGAAGCGCTGAGTTTAGGAACCAACTTATCTCTACGTTGGACCGTTGTTCGGATACAATAAGTTTGATTGTCTACACAGACGAAGTCGTGCCAGGCAATCCATTATCATCTACAAACCAAAGAAAGATTTGGGTGGTTTACTGGAGCATCAAAGAATACGGATTCCCAACACTTGCCTCTGAATATTGCTGGTACACGGCTTGCGTAATGAGAACATCAATGGTTTCAGATCTACCTGGCAAGATGAGCCAAATGATACGGGGCGTGCTCAAATTCTTTTTTGGATCGCCTGATGCAGTCACAGATCTACGCCAAGGCGTTGTCTTGAATCTCGGAGGGGGCGTCACGAAGCTCGTGAAGGGCAAGCTAGACATATTGGTCCAGGATGAACGGGGGTTCAAGTTCTGCCTTGAGCAAAAGGGGGCAGGTGGGCATTTGATTTGCCCCCTATGTAAGAATTGCATCAACATCAAATCCACATGGCTGCAAGGCGGCGACACGACAGGTTTTTTAGTCCCTTCGTCCGAGACGTCCTTGGACAAGTTCATCCCGCACACCGATGAAAGCATCAAGTCTGTTCAGAAGCTGCTGCGGGAGACATCCGAAACTTCTGGTGTAACCGAGCTGGGGAAAGTACAAATGCGATTAGGATTCAATTTCGTTCAAGAGGGCATCTTGCAAGATCGGGGCATCAACCTTAATCTGTGCTCCGTGTATATGTGGGATTGGATGCATTGCTACTTCGTGGGAGGGGTTGCAGTTGTTGAGGTAGATTCATTCTTGGACCGAGCTGGAAAATATCATTTGGGACATGCAGCTTTCCATGAGTATTTGCAACACTGGAAATGGCCATCGGCGTATGCTTCGGGGAAAAACTTATGCCGCAGCGGACACGCAGGAACGTCCGCGTCCGAATACATAAGCGCAGCTCCCGTTCTCGAAAAGTACGTGACCGATGTTGTATGCAAAAGAAACGTGTTGCTTCCAGAGTGCCTGAGCATAACTAAGTTGTGCAATGTTTTGAATGCGTTATCTGTTGTGAATTCGGGAGAAGTTTCGCCTGCGTATTTGAAGCAAGTGATTTCGGAACATTTGCAGGCCCAGCAGGCTGCGTACGACCTGACCCTCCAACTTCCCAAATCCCACTGGGTCCTCCACCTCCCCCAACACTTAGAGGACCACGGGGTCCTCCTTTCCACTTTTTTGATGGAGAGAAAACATCGGACGCCAAAGCGCCTGGGCACCGATAGATTTAACACACGGAGCTACGAGAAAGGACTCATGGAGTCCATCACTGTCCAGGCTCTCTACGATCTGGAAGCCCCCGTAGGTGGTGTAGATTTGCTGGTCCCCCGAACCCCTGGCAAGAAGTTTTTGGAGGCACTGTCGAAGTTAGTGTTTGTGCCACCTGGCGCTGTTGTGCTCACGTCTAAAGGCGTTGTTGTGCATAACAGGGTTGTGCAGTTGAATGATAGAATCTGTTTTCAGGACTGTGGGGCAGTCCATTTTGGTCACGTGCATTTTCATGCGAAGGTGGGGAACGCCTGCATGACGTGCATTTCCGAGTGGCCACTAACTGAGCGCACGCATTGTTTAGTGAAGTGCAGGGTTGAGGAAAATCAGAGGATGATAATGTCCTCTGAGATTTTGGAGCCGTGCACTGCGATGCTGGCAGGGCCTGGGGAGATCTGCCAGATTCTTCTGCCACCAAGGTTTCGAGTGGCCTCAGCGTCGTGATGATGCACGAGAGGGGGGCGGAGGATGAGGAGGGAGGAGGAGGGAAGGAGGGAAAGGGAGGAAGAGAGGGAGGACGAGGAAATGGAATGGAAGAGGGAAGGAGGAGGAGGAGGGAAGCTGAGGGAAGAGGGATAGACGAGAGAGAGACAGAGAGTACGACACGACAGCGGCCTGTTTGCGCATGCGTTCGTGCTGACACAGGCGGGGCAGGAAAAAAACGTCATCGTTAGATTTCTATTTCACCACGCTGGGTTGGAACGAACTCGCAATCAGATTTGCATTCACCTCGACCCCAACTTCGCTTTTCTGGAGGGCGGTCGGTTTTCCCCAGGGGCCCCTCTCTTCTCCCACCCCTCCTTGCTCTACTCCTCCTCCCCTGCTCCTGTGGTCGCCTATCCAGGTTAGCCAAGATAGCTAAGTAGCTTAGCGTCCCCTCCAACTCAGCTTGGCGAACCTCGAAGCTAAGCTGTTGGCTAAGCTGTTGCTAAGCCGTTATAGCCAGCGCAGATGCTTAGCAAGCGCGGCGGCGATCCCAGTATATATATATATATATATATATATATTCCTCTTCCTATATTTCTATAAGCCCGGGCGGGGGGAAAACCCGTCCCCCCCCCCCCCCTAAAACCGGACCCCCGGGATCTGGAGCTTTGGGACCCTCCGGACGGGCCTCGAAGCGGCCCCTGGACCTCGCAGGGCGTTTTGCCAAGCCTTCGCAGCACACCCAGGGCGATCAGGGAGGTCACCGGAGACGTCCCAAAGACCCCCAAGACAGCACAAGAGCGCTCCAAGAAGCCGTCATACCCCGAAAGATCGCTCCAAAACGTACCAAGAGGCCTCCAAGAGCACCCCCAAGAAGGCCCCCAAAGGGAAAAATCATTGATTATATGTATGTATGTATATATATATATATATATATATATATATAGGTTTTTGGTGCATTTGGGGTTCTCCTCTTTTCGGCTTCCCGATGCTCCAAGACGGCGGTCTCCTAGGCGTCCGAAGCCGCCTGGGATGCTCCAAAATCGCCCCACAACCATCCGAAAGGGCTTCCAGGCAGTCCAAGAGAGCCCCAAAACGGCACAACAGGAGTCCAAAATGGCCCTAAGAGAGCACCATGGCGGCCCAAGATGGCCCCAAGACACCCTCCGAAGCATTCCAAATCGTGACTGGGGCGTTCAGGGAGACCGCGGTTAGAGGCAGGTTGGCCTTAGGAAACCCCATGGCCCCCAGAACACACCCAGGAGGCCTCCAAAAGGCTTTAAAAAAGCCTGAGAACTTTGGTGAAGCCCCCAGAGGCTCTCCAAGGAGGAGCCTCCGCAAAAAGAGCTGAGGAGGATGGGGAGAACGCCCAGGGTATGGCGAGAATGAGGAAAACATAAGCATGGAGGAAGGATAACGAACAACATTATTATAACGGCGATGCCAGAAAAGACAGCAATGAGTTATCGCTAGATTGTCAGCTTGACCTTCCTGCCATTTCCGCCTGCATACCAAATTTCAAGGACCAAGGTGCATGGCGCGAAGCGCCACTACTGCAGTCTTGTGTGTATATATGTGTATATGTGTATATATATATATATATATATATATATAAGAGCGCGCCCACAGGGCCCGAGCAAAGGGGAGGGGGGGCTAGGCTTAAACTACCCCCCCCCTCCCTTGAGCCGCCCTTGTTGGAAGCACCCCCCCCCCTCCCTCAGTTTTTTTGCGGGGGAGGGGGGGGGAGGGGGCTTGCAGCTACCCCCCCCTCCCCCCTTTGGGCCCTCCCGGAAGCTACCCCCCCCTTTCCAAATTTAGGGGGGGGATGCTTAAGCTACCCCCCCCCCTCCCTTGGCGCCGCCCTGCTGGAAGATACCCCCCCCCTTTTCGTGCAACGGGGGGGGCCTGCTTGGAAGCTGCCCCCCCCCTTTGGCCGCCCCGGAAGCTACCCCCCCCCTACCCCCTTTCCAAAGGAAGGGGGTGCTTAAGCCCCCTCCCCCCTCCCTTGGAGCCGCCCCGCTGGAAGCCCCCCCCCCCCTCTTTGTGCCAGAGGGGGGGGGGGGTTGGAAGCCCCCCCCCCCCCCCCCCCCCCCCCCTTCCCCCTTTGGCCGCCCAGCCCCCGGAGCCTCCGCCCTCCCTTTCGCCGACGATCCAAAATGAACAATCCACGATCGAGGATGGACGATCGACGATCAACGATCGACGATCGAAAATCCAATCGAATCGCTTGCAATCGATTGCACTCCATTCCACTGCAATCCCCCTCCCCACCTCCCTCCGCTCCCTCCCCTCCCTCCCCACCCTTCGTTCCATCTCCTCCCTCCCCTCCCTCTCCTCCCCTCCCTCCCTTCCGTCCTGTCCCTCCCCTGCAATCCAATCGATTGAATCGATTGCAATTCAACCGATTGCAATCCAATCGATTGCAATCCAATGGATTGCAATCGAATCGGTTGCAATCCAATGGATTGCAATCGATTGCAACGCAACTGTATCATTCAACTCGTCCCGTGCCAACGCCCAGGAAAGAAAAACAGACTATTATGCTATACTCGTGTCATGGGCAAGTCAGGAATCCACAATATACAATCCTGGAGGAACACAAAAATACAATTCTACTCTACTCCTCCCTTTGCGACGCCCTCCCCTCGCTCCTCTTCCTACCCTCCGCACCCTCCGCCGCCTCCATATCCTCTCCTCCTTCCCCTCCCTCACCTCCCTCCCCTCTATCCCCTCCCTCCCCTCACTCCGCCCCCTCCGCTCCCTCCGCCCTCTCCCCTCCATCCCCTCCCTCCTCTCTGTCCCCTCCCTCCCCATCCATCCTCTCACTCCCCTCCCTCCCCATCCATCCCCCCCCTCCCTCCTGTCCCCCCCTGCATTCCAATCGATTGTAATCAAATCGATTGCAATTCAACCGTCCACAATGATAACTCAAAAATCGACCAACACTGAAACACACACCAAACCTACCAAACTTCAGCGAACGTCAAACGTCAACAAAAACCTAGAAACAACTCAAACGTTTTCAAAAAAAAGAACAAGAAACATACAAAATTCAAGCATCAACGAAACTCAACAAGAATATACCGAACAACAATGCACAAACACCAATTAAAAGGTTTCAGACAGCAAGCGTCAACAGAATCCCCCCCCTCAAAAAAATAAAGAAAAAACCAAAAATACGTCGACATGCGTCAACAAAAAAGGCCATCGAAGGCCGACACCCTTTGGAAGCTTCTCGGAACGTTCCTCAGACTCGCACTTCCTCCTCATCTCCCGACCTCCTCCTTCCCCCTCCTCCTCGCTCCTCCGCCCTCCTCCACAATCCCACCAGCCCTGTAAGGCGTGAGTGGTTTAGCTCGCCCATATTCCCTTCTTCCAACCCCCTTTTTCCCCTTGGGGGGGGGTCACCACTGCCCCCTATTAATAAACACCCCCCCCGGCGACTGGGGGCCAACCCGAGTCCATGACGACCCCCCCCCCACCATCCTTTGTAAAAAAAACAACGCAAACACACACACACACACACACACACACACTCTGCCTCCAAATTCGGAACATGCGCAGCCAGCCCGATGCGGCCCCCCCCACCATCCCTGTCAAAAAAAAACAATACAGAGTACACTTGGCGGCGGCGGCGGCTGCGGCGACAGCGGCGGCGGCGGCGGCGGCTGCGGCGGCTGCGGCGGCGGCGGCGGCGGCGGCGGTTTGGCAGCGGGGGGCGGCGGCGGCGGCGGCGGCGGCGGCGGCGGCGCGCGGCGGCGGCTGGGAGGCGGCGGCGGCGGTGGCAGCGGCGGCGGCGGCGGCGGAGGCGGCGGCGGCGGATTGGCCCCCAGTAGCTGCCCATCCCAAGACGACTGCTGAAGATGCTGAGGCTCGGGCCAGACTCGGGCGCCACGTATGTGTTGGGAGGGCGGGTGGGGGTGAGCGAGCCGGCCTGCGGGCGGGGAGGGGGTAACTTGACCCCTCCCCCTACCCCCCGCCCTGGACCTGGAGGAAGACCCTGAGGTTGTATCCGAGCGGGTCAGGGCTGTGCGGCTGCAGCCAGCGATGCGATACGCACACGATACGCAATACCGCAGTGCGAAGAGGAATGGACCTTTTTTGTGATGACTGCCCGATCGTCTCCGGAACTTGATGAGTGGCCGCCCTCACTCTGCTATGGGACGCGAAAGCGGCAGGCGGCAGTGTCTGGCGCGGTTTAAGGGTGCCCCCCGAGCCTGCCAGCTGAATGAACCACCCCGCGTCCAGCAGAAGAAGGGCACCAATCGCAAGCACTGGTTCGAGCTCGAGGTCTCCGCGTTCGACCCACAGCCGCTGCCTCTCTTCAGGCACCTCCACCTCCAGCAGCTGGGGCAGATGTGGCAGGCCCTCGTTGAGAACCGCCACCTGTTCGACGACATGCGCGGGCCCTTCGGAACACTGGCACTGGCACGCAACGCTGAGCATCTGCTGGAGCCCGCGACCTCACCGCGAATGTGTACTTGAAATCGCACGGGAGGGCAAAAGGAAAGCTGCTCCCCACTTGAGCCAAACGTGATTGCGCATGCCAAAAGTATATTCCTTTCCGGGCTCCCTGGGGCATCCTTGGGCGTCCAAGTTCCTGAGCGTCTCCAAAACAAGCGTTTCGCACGACACATCCTCCACAAATTCTGCAAAACGAGCGTTTCGCTCGAGACACCCGCAACAAACGAAAATACGTACTTGACCCTATGCTTTACCGATCAAGACTTCAAAAACTATCGCTTCGCCATGGAATTTCTGAATTTGTTGATTCGCCGGCCCTACGCGACCTCGTTATTTTTGGCCGAATGAATTCGCCAGCCCTACACAAGTGGAAACCGGGGGTAAACAAACTAAAGAGAACCTGGAACCGTGGACGCAGCATGGGCAGCGATCGTCCCATGATCCACACACGAAGCCAGAACGGAATCCGCCGACCCTGTCGGCGTGTGGAAGAGGCTGTTCCGTTTGACTCGTCGTCGTCGCCGTCGTCGTCGTCGTCGTCGTCGTCGTGGTCGTTGTCGTCGTCGTCGTCGTCGTCGTCGTCGTCGTCGCCTTCGCCGCGCGCTTCCCCCCTTTTCCCTAGGCCCGTCGCCGTTCCCCACTTTCACCGCGTTCTCCTTTTCGAACGCGCCAGCCACAGCGAAATTGAGCAACATTGTAGTTGAGTCGAAGGGAAGCCCCTTCCATTTGATCCCTTCCCCGCTGGAGGGGGGGGGAATCCCGGGGTGAGGTCCAGGGGGGGGTCCTGGGGGGTCCCGGGGGAGGGTCCCGGGGCAGATACGACTCCCCCTCGGGCGGTTGGGCGGCCAAGAAAAGCCGCAGGACGCGGCAAAACTGCCCCAAGATGCCCCCAAGACGGTCCTCGAGGGCCCCGAATCGCCGAAGTACCGGTCCAAGTCGCCAAAGTAGCCTCCAGAGGACTCAAAAGGTTTCCAAAATGCCCCAAGAGGTCTCCAAGAGCACTTCTAAGAGGGTGCATTCTCGCTTTGTCAGCTTTCCGACGCTCCAAGACAGGCCCAGAAGCCCCGATTTTTTTTTTTAACTGGAGGAGCGCGAAAGCGCGGAGAGAGGTGCAGGCGCCAACCAGCTCGACACTGTGCAATCGAGCGAGCGGCGGCGGGGCAGCAGCAGTGCGCTGCCGACGCTGAATACGGTGCTGGGGCCTGGTGTGGCATTGCACATTGGGCCGCAGCAGCACCGAGAGGGGGGTTGAGCCACGGCCGGGGCGGACTGGCAACCTGAGTCCACCCCCGTGCTCAAGGGCCCCCGTGAGATCCCTCCTGGTTGACGGTACCCCAAGGCTCGGGTACAAGGCTGGCTGCGTAACCAGCACCGTCGAGACAGGAGGGAGAAAGAAGTGCGCGGCGTTCCTTCCCCCTGAGGCGGGGTGCCTGACGCGCGTGCAGGGCACACACGCACGCGCACACATGCAGCACACATGTCTCGACAGGCTGGCGGTACCCCAAGGCTCGGGCACAGTCGGAGCGAGAAACAAAACCCCAGATCGAACCTGCAAGGCTCGGTTGACCCCGAGGCCAACGCAAAGTGGCAGGAGTTGCCACCAAGAAACTAGGATGCCAAAATCGACCACCCACACAAGGGAGACGAGACCTGCCGCCCCAGTTGCAGAGAGCGCCAGGACGACGGCAGGCCTCGCCCCAGATGTGGGGTATGCACACGGATGCCTGCCCTGAGGATCAGTCGCATCGGGCCGTGCGCCATTGGCAGGAACAAAAACAAAAGGCCACGCTTTGATCAAAGAGCTTGGCCAAGCCTAAAGAGATCGTCTAGTAGAAACAACCGTTCTGCACTGCTTTGTTTTTTGTCAGCGATCCCCTGGGGGCCTGAACGGTTTTGAAACAGCACGTCGGCCACAATGGCCGAAGACCAGCTCACCCGCTGAGCACGTCTGGCGCACAGCCCAGCAGATGAGGGACAGCGGGCGGGACAGGGGACAGATGAGGCCCCAGATTTAGCCACCCGCCATCCATAAAATCTGGTCACGGTGCGTCGCCCAAAGGTGCGGCAACGGGCCGTGCCACCGCCGACGCTTCACGGGCTTGAATGCGTGCCAGGAGCGCCGCCATACCTGCCGTCTCTATCAGCCCTGACGGCGAGAGCGGCAGGCTGACATCTGGCGGCGGTGGCCTCTGAGACTCGTAGCAAAAGAAAGCCACGCCTCGCCTCGAGGATTCGCTCACCGTGCTATTGTCACGATAGTGAGGATAGAGGCCAGCAGAGATCCTCCTCAGCACGGTAGTGCCACCCGCCAGTCGGCGCTGAAGGCACTCCTTGCCGAGCATATGACAGCGCGCAGAGGAGTACGCTCCGCACATGGAGCAAAAGAAGAGGGTGAGCCTCCGCTCACCTTTGCTTACACTGCAATGCGCCAACGAGTGCCCCAAGGACCGATCCAGGACACCACGCCACAGCCTGCTGGGCCCTTTACATCCCAACATGGGGCGCGCATCCCGATCAGTGGACAAACAAAGGCAATGCAAACATCTGGCGCAGCCCTGACCTATTTCCTGCCAGGAATGCCAACCTCCCCATTTTTTAAATAAATATATATATATATATATACATAAAAACTTAGCCCACCGCCCCAAGGACCGACGCTCAAACTTTTCGGGAGGAAAGGTGGCAAGCACGGTGCCCGCCACCCTAGCAGCGAAAGCCAACAACTCACACTTCCTGTCCACTTCCGTACGTTCGTGCACACTGGGTTGGGGATGGAGGAGGAGAGCTTGCTTGGCAAGGGCGTCGGCTTTCAAGTTGCCTATACCAATCCGTTTCTCGTGCGCTGGCAGAGCATCCAGAACAGCGCGCGCGCGGTGCGCAGGTGCGTGGTGCACCGACGGGATGGGGAACCTCTCATGGAGCAGGGCACCTCTCCGAAGACCAGCATAACGATGTTTATGAAAAACCTGGTACCCCCGCGTCGCCACACAGATGCGCACCACATTCATGCAATCGGCGTGGCGGTCTCCGCCGCTGCTCTGAAACATCGGGAGGAGGGCCATGCAAAGGTGCTCCGCAGCTTGGGAGGTCTGGGGGAGGACCGAAAGAACAGTACCTTTGGCGTACGCAATAATAGTGTCGCCCTCCCCCAAGAAAACCCAGGAGTAGGCCGCTCTGGACAACTCCCTGACGGTATGCCGATAGGCCGAGCCGTCCATGACGACGTCGCAACCCGAGAGGTCCACCGAGCCCCAATCAATAATACCCCCTTCAGGAGAGTACAGGATGGGTTGAGTGGCCGAGGACGGAGGAGGGTAGGAGGCTTCAGGGTGCTCCCACTTTAACTCATCGAAGAACAAACGGTCCTGACTTTCAAGAGCTTCGTCCAGCCATTCAACAGGAGAGTCATCACTAACACTTTTACTGGCGGCGACGGTGTCAGGGTGAACGCACTGCCAAACGCGGTGCCGCACGCTGTCGGGCATCCCGCACTTCGGGCAAAGTCCGTCGCACGAGTATCCAGCGGCCGGAGCCCTCGCTCTGGTCCAAATCCCCTTGCAAAACACACTCGACGCCAAATACTTCTGCTGAAGGTTGAGTTTCCTTCCCTTGGGGCTCAGCAAGGTTTCCAGGGGATCGACACAAAACCGAGAACGGTCGGCTCCAGGGGTGTCCTGACATAAAACCCGTTCATGTTTTCGTTGGACCGCCAACTGCAACATGTGCGCTAACATAGCGGGCGAGGTGTATCCCAAGTGCACCTCTCGACCGTGGTCGTCCTCAAAAGTAAGGGGGGTCACCGACTTCCACCCGATCCTAGCCAACGACAGGTGCATGCGCTGCAGACGTCCTCGTGACGAGCGCCACGTGACCTTGTCATCAAAGGGAACAGAACGCCACAAATGAGCAATCTCCTTGATAGTATACCTAGAGACCGACGAGGTGGTGAGAGCCAGCCACACGATCGACGCCCACTGCAGGGCTGGCGCCACAGCCGGCCTCCACATCGGGTCTCCAAGGATCACCAGACGCGCCTGGAGGGAGCACCCTCGGTGCCTAGGGGGGTGCGACGACAACAGCACACGTTGAGCCACCTAGAGCTCGCCCTGACTCATCCCCACAACCGACGAGCCGAAACTGGCCGCGGGCAACACTCCGCAAGTATAGATCTTTCCCATGCGAGATTTTTTGCGGGGAAGGGCCGAGCGATATCGCATCAAAACCTCATGCCTCTTCTTCATGTGGGAAAACCTCTGTTTTCTTGTCCACAGACCATGTTTAGCACCTCGGGTCTGACCTGGTGCGAAATCCGTGCCGAGGGAGACCACGCTGTTCGTGACCTTGCCCGCCAGCTGCCCGAGGTGCCTAGCAATATTCTGGGCGAGGCTGCGGCTGCTGGCAAAGGTGCTGACCTTGTCGTGCTGAATGCCGACGCGCAGCTCATCCCTAAACAGGACGTACAGGCAAGGAGCCGCCTGAGTGATAGTGGCCAGGACCTCTTGCTCAGAGCCCGACGCTGTGACGCTATCATCATCGACATGCGACGACAAATCGACGCTGGGATTGTCTTCAACAAACTTGTCAAAGGCTTCGATGCTGTACACTCGAACCATGATATCAGTGAAGATATCTCCCGCGGGAAGACCAGACCTGGCGAAATAAGGCTGGGCCCCGTAGTGGGCCCCCAAACGAAGCAAACGGGGGCCCCTCCAATCATTAAACGTCGTTTTGACAATGACCTCGTTAATACCGCAACGTAACGCTCTATCCTGGAGAAGGGCTAAATCAAATGACTCGTAGTACTTCGTCCCATCCCATATTATACCCCCCGTTTCCTGAGACTCGAAGTGGGCCATCTCGGCCTGGACGGCCTGGTGCCACACGGCACTCTCAGCACTGCGGCCAGGGCCAAACGCCCAGTAGCTGCGAGGGTAGTTCGCGTCGAAATCCGCAATCAGAGGTCTCCGTAAACGTTCCCAGACACGGACGGGGCCGGCGCACAGCAAGATGGGTCGAAGGCCTCCCTAGGGTTTTTCCAAAAGAGGGAACAGCAGCCAGAACAGTTGTTTGGGAAAGAGGCCCAGGGACTCAACCGCTTGGATTAACGCCCCAAACGTGCCAAGGGCATCGTCCGAAACCAACGCGAGCTGTCTCGGGTGCAGTCCATCGAGGCACTGCGAAGTCAGGTGCGAAAAAATGCTGGACGCGCTTCTAATCTCGGCCGCCGTCGGCCTAGGGAGGTGCGCCCGATCAGGAACACGCACCTCGGGTGGCATGTGCGACGCGTGCCAAAACTCGGACAGGGATTTGCCTTCAGCCTCAAGCAGCTCTTGAGGGGAGTTAGAAAAACAACCAGGATGATTTTGCACGACGGTCGGGTTCCACCTCTGCTTGAGTTTCGTGAGCCCGCGCATGGCCCTCGCTCCCCCAGAAAGAGCTTTCTCCTGCCATTGATCCCAACTATCCTGCTGAACCTTCGCGACGGCCTTGCGCGCCTCGCCCAGGTCGTCGTCCCAAGACGACAGAAACTCCTGACACTGCTCAATCCAGCTGTCGAGGCCATCATCGAGCGTAAAAGAACGAGCCAAAGTGCGCGCCTGAGCAAGGGTCGCGTCGAGTCTAACATTCTGCCCCTTCACCAGGGCATGGTAGCATAAGAAGCTGTTGGGTCTGGTGGCTCGCATCCTCAGACAAACGCTGGACCTGGGCTTGGTCCGTGGGATCGGTTTCCTGGGCCGCCCTTCGAAATCGAGCTGACACCCCAATGGTTTCAAACAAATGTTGGGCCAGCCAGATCCATCCGACGTGCTGCTCACGGAGGCTGCAGGCCTTGGGTTTAGCAAAAATCGGGACCCACCGAGCTCTCAAGAGGCCCCCTTTGCGTGCTTTGCTTTTAACCTCCACTCCCGTGAAAGCCTCGAGCTCAAGCTCGAGCGTGTTGGAAAAAATACTTCCAGGCAGCAGTGAGAAGTTCCCGCGCCTCGCCGGTGGGGCGAGTGAGAGCCGCAGCAGCAGCGCCCTCAGCAATGATACGGCTGAAGGTCCAGTCCTGGGGTCTGGGGGTCGGCCCGAAAGGCAGCTCCGTCGGGAGTCTTTGATGCGACCGATACATCAGCTGATGGCGCCGAACGGCATCGGAACGCAACGCGAGGCGCACGGGCCTGTGAGGGCGATGAGTCCAGGACATGTCAGCCTCAACCTTATCACAGGCTCGTGCGAAGCACGTGCTCGCGAAAAAGTAGACGATAGCGGCGAGGCTTCCTGAGGACAAGCAGGTCTTCTGCGCTGGCACAAACAGGGCCCCTTCAACTCGACGGGGAAGTCCCGTGGAGTCAGCCAGATGGGGGTCGAGGTTCCAGTCTCCCCCCGCAACGTACATATGCTTCCCCGTGAGCCTCTCTCCTAATTGCCTCAGAAGGGAGAGATTGAACGCACACAACCCAGACCCCGACTTAAAGCATCACGAAAACACGTGCAGGGGCGGCCATCCAGGCAAGTCGACAATCACATGGATGCTACGCCCCTTTGGCAACAATCCCAGGAGCATCCGACGGCCATCGCAGGCCTATGTGCGCGCGGGCGAAAACTCCGACTCCCGCTCGAGGTCTCCCAGATTCACCAGCAGGGGAGGGGGAACGCAGCACTTTCCACCCAAAGCTGGCCGCTGAGGCCGCTCTTTCACCCTCACGGTCCTCGAGGGCCCCGATCTCCTGCGCCAGCAGGACGAGCGCCGATGTCGAGCAAAGCCTCTCACGCAAAGTCGGCCAGCAATTGCCATTGTAGGCCTCGAAGCTTTCGCCCAAGCCAGCAAGCGAGGACGAGTCGAGCGAGTCGGGGGGAGGCGGAAGTGGAGCAGGAACTCCGAATTTAGACATAGGCAAGCCGCAACACCGTGGGAGCAAAGGGCTACCCCACGCGCGGCTTCTTGCACAGCCTGCTACCGAACTTCTCAATGAACTCACGCTTGTCAATCCGCATGGCTGCATTGAAAATCTCCTCGACCATGTCTTCGTCAAGGTCCTCATCATGCTCAAAACCTGGTGTCGGCTGTTGTTGTGCCTCAGCCGCACCGCCTCCGCTGGCGACCGATGCATCACTAGGAGCCCCATGACCAGGCACATCAGCATCTTCGGGCTTGAAAGGCGATGATGCCGTTGCCGTAGGTGGTGCCTTCGCCTGGGAGTCCGCCAGCAGCTCCGTGAACTTCTTGAACGTGTCGGACTGGAGCATTTCCTTGATCTGCGCTTGCTCACTCGACGCAGCCAGCACCTCAGGATCGACCTCCAAATCCACGACGGGCATGCCAGGCAGCGTACGAATGAGGTCCCGATTGAGGAGCTCGATCTCGCGGTCCGTAGCAGCAACTTGTGCCCGCATGCCATCGATCTTTTCTTGAGCACTCGCGATGAAGCGTAGCTGCTCCTCGATATGGTGCTCAAGTCTCTGCTTTTTGCCTTTCGCACTTGCCAAGCGATGACCCACATTAGTATGCTGAGTGAGCCGGGGCTTGGTCTGATGCAATTCGCGACGTACGGCCTCCAGCTTGATCTCGAGCTCAGCCTTGGCACCTTTGCCCGACTCACCCAGCTTCTCACAGTGCGATATGGCCACCTCGAGCTGCTTGATGTTGTCGCGCAGCTCCTGCTCCTTGGAATCCTTGGGCGGTTCCTTAGCAGGGTGGCTGGCCACAGGGACAGGGGACAGGTTACCTCCTCCTGCCAACTTGTCAAACCTGCGCTGGAGCTCGTCCAGCCTCTTCTGTAGTTTGCCGTCACGACCACCCCCACCGCCACGAGGTAGACCAGCCCGCTGACGATGCTGCTGGCCGCGCGCATGCAGCTCGGCTGCACGGCGCACCTCGAGCGGTGCCTTCTTCCCGCATCTGCAAATGATCCTGGACGCCCAGTTGGTGTTGCGACCACATGAGCACGCCCAGGTAGGCGTCCTTGGCCCAGGGAGTACCTCAGCGCCATCTCCATCGGTCATGAGAGCCCGTAGGCTTGGATGAATGTGTGGGTTGAGATCCCACGAACTGAAGGTTGGAACGGGGCTCGCAGCAGCGACTGCCGCTCTGAAGACTGCTGCTGCAAGCTCAGGAATCAGCACCTGAGCCAGAACGGCTCTGCACTGCTTTGCCCTCTGCTGTGGAAGTTGGCCCAGCAAGAGGGCCGCCAGATTCTTGCGCCCACGGCGCGTGATCGGTCAACAAGGTTTGCCCAAGCCATCGGAACGGATCCGAAATCGGCCATACAGTCCACACGCAGAGCCAAACACAGTGCCCTGGACCCCAGTCTGGAGTCGATGAGTCTGATGAATGACTCGGCCGAAAAAAACGTCGGCTCCACAAAGCGAGCAACAGCACGGCACGGCGTTTTCAGAAAATCGTAGGCGAATTTCCTAGCCGTGCGTCCGTCACACAAGGAGCACCCAAGATGGCCCAAGAGGCCTCCAAGAGAGCCCCAAAACGACCCAAGAGGACCCCAAGACTGAGCAAGAGGGCTCCAAGACAGCCGAAGAGGAGGCCCCCAAGACGGCTCCAAGGAGGAGCCCAGACGGGGGACCCGAACGGACATTTCGAACCCTCGGCCTGAGAAGCACTCAGGAGCCCCCAGAGGTCCCCAGGAAGACCCTCAAGAAGCCCCAGGGAGCCTCCAAAAGACCCCCAGGAAGCCCCAAGAGGCCCCCACGAGGCTTCCAAGCGGCCCCCACGAGCTTCCCAGAAGGCCCCAAAACTGCCCCCAAGAGGCCCCCGAGAGCGCTCGTCGTCGCCGCCGTCACCATTCAGGGTCGGCGGCACCGGCCGTAAGGCCTTCGAAATACAGGATAAGCAGGTACACCGAAAAACGTACTCTTGCACAAATGCTACGACCTAATGCCTCTGGAAACTGTAACCTCAAGGTCAGGGACCACAGGCACGGGCAAGCTAACAGGTGACGTGCCGCTGTTGCTATGTTATCTTGTACTCAAAAACTCCAAAGACGAGCACCGGCCCATTTTGACTGAAATGAGTCCCATTCTCCGGTGGCCGGCCAAAGACACGACAGAGCACCAGAGGAAAACGCGAACATGAACTGTGTTCTGAGCCGATGCTGCAGCCCCTGACCCACGCTCCTCCTCTTCGGCACGCTGGGCCAGGAAGGGCCGAAGCTCTGCGAGTCGAATGGCTCGCTGGGGCAGGGGGGCATCAGCAACAAGCGAAAACACCATCGGGCAGCGACGGAAAACACGCAGAGACGGTGCCAAGACGAAAATAGAAAATAGCCCCGGGCTCGGGCATGTACGCGTTCTGTTGTGGGGTCCCAACATGGGCACAACACCGATAGAAACATGATCGACCCACGAACCCGGAAAGGAATATAGACATGACTAGAGCAGCACTGATGCACGCTCAAGCACGTACTAGCCAGCATTGAGCCTCGGAAAAATGCAACGAGAGTCATCTCACATAGCTGGATACATATGGAGTCACTCGAGAGATGATCGTGGGACCGTGTGCAAATGTGTGGTGGGGGTGCATCAGATAGCGCCGTCTTGAGCGTGGCTTGGGCCGTGCTGGACTAGCGAATGTGCCATGCCGCGATTGTGCTCTATATAGCGTTGTGGATCGAGTCCTCCCGCGCATCCGAGTCCTCACCGAACTGATCTGGAGCGTAAGCTCGAGCTGCCTGAGCAGATGGTAGCTGCCCCAGAACTAATCGACAGAGGGAACATGCCAGGAGGACGCGCCGCGGAACGTCCCAAGGGACGCGCCAGGCGACGTGCCAGGGGACGTGCCATGGGCACGCACCGCGGGACGTGCCAAGGGGACGCGCTACGGAACGTGCCAATGGACGTGCCGAGGGACGTGCCAGCGGACGCGCCGCGCGACGTGCCAGGTGGACTCGCCACGGAACGCGCGCCAAGGAACCGTGCCAAAGGCAGATGTATGATAGAGAAAAGTAAGAGACGGTGAGTATTAGACAAGTATTAGTGCGCGAAAGTAGTCAACAAAATAGGACGCGCCGCGCGACGTGCCAGGTGGACTCGCCACGGAACGTGCCAATGGACGTGCCGAGGGACGTGCCAGGGGACGCGCCGCGCGACGTGCCAGGTGGACTCGCCACGGAACGCGCCAAGGAACGTGCCAAAGTGCAATGTTGAGTGTATCGATCTTGATGTACCGTGCCGACGGCTGTGCTGTGCTGGGCCGTGCTGAACTGCGATGTGCCATGCCGCGATTGTGCTCTATATAGCGTTGTGAATCGAGTCCTCTCTAGCATCCGAGTCCTCACCGAACTGATCTGGATCGTAAGCTCGAGCTACCTGAGCAGATGATAGCTGCCCCAGAGCTAATCGACAGGGGGGCATGCCAGGAGGACGCGCCGCGGAACGTCCCAAGGGACGCGCCAGGCGACGTGCCAGGCGACGTGCCATGGGAACGCACCGCGGGACGTGCCAAGGGGACGCGCTACGAAACGTGCCAATGGACGTGCACCGCGCGACGTGCCAGGGGGACTCGCCCGCGGGACGTTGTCACCACATCCTCATGCTAGACATCCGCCTGGGCAACCTGGACACGTGCAAACAAGCGTCTCGCGCGAGACATCCTCGGCAATTCCTCATGCTAGACATCCGCCTGGGCGACCTGGACACGTGAAAACAAGCCTCTGGTTCGAGACATCCTCAACAAATCCTCATGCTAGACATCTGCCTGGGCAACCTGGAGGCGTGAAACCAAGCGTCTCGCTCGAGACATCCTCAAGACCTGGGCACGTGAAAACAAGCACTTCACTTGCGAGACCCTCTGAATTCTGGTCCCCAGGAGAAGACAATATATAACACAAAACAAACGTCTCGCTCGAGACATCCTCAACACATTCTGAAAAACAAGCGTTTCGCTCGAGACATCCTCAAAGTTTAATTCGCCGGCCTTACGCGACCTCGTTATATATCGCAAAAGAAATTCGCCGGCCCATCAGCCGTCAGATCCGGGGGCAAACAGCTTAAAGAGAACCCTGGGCCCGAGCCCTTTCCGGGAAAATATAACGCCCATGCTATCTTCGGTAGGAGATGCCACAGCAGCGCTGCGTGAGCGGGCCAGCTGCAGACACTGAACTCCGCCCCCCCTCACGCCAAAGGTCTGTCAAACTTGAGCGATCCACGAATCTGGTAAGGAGCTCGCGTCAGAATTACTTGACGCGCCGGCAACACGTCCCCTTCGCTTAGCTGCAACCGCTACATCCTGCGCGTCCTGCTTATAGTCCACCTCCTCCTCCTGCTCCTCCTGGTCCTCCTGGTCTTCCTCCTCCTCCTCCTCCTCCTCCTCGTCCTTCCTCCTTATCCGTTCTCCTTCCTCCTTCCTCTGTCCTCCTTCCTCCTTCCTCCTTCCTCCTTCCTCCTTCCTCCTTCCTCTCTTGCTCCTTCCCCCTTCCTCCTTTAACCGTCCTTCCTCCTCATCATCCTCTTCCTGCCTCCACCTTCCTTCCCCTTATCGTTATCCCCCTCCTGCACGGCGGCGCCCGTCACCTGTAAGGTCACTCGGCCAGGCTATCACCTTCCTCCTCCTCCTCCTCCTCCTCCTCCTCCTCCTCCTCCTCATCCTACTCCTCTTCCTCCTTCTCCTCCTCCTCCTCCTCCTCCTCCTCCTCCTCCTCCTCCCTGGGGGCCGCGGACACGTGAGAACGCGTGCCGCACGCGAACGCGCCAGGCGCATGCCGCACTGGGGGCCATCGACACGTGAAAACACGCGTCCCGTGCGCATGCGCCGCATTGGGGGCCGTGGCCACGTGAAAGCGCGTGTCCCGTGTGCATGCGCCAGGCGCATGTTGGGTTCCCTCCCTGGGCGCACGAACTTGTACGTTTAGAGACTCCGACGCACCCAAGTTCGGTCCCCCCCCTGGAAGCCGTGGACACGTGAGAACCCGTGCCCCGCGCGCACGCGCCAGGCGCGTGTTGGGTCTCCCCCCCCCCGCGTTGACACGTGTCAGGAATACCACGTGCCCAAGTCGGGGCCCCCGCTTAGGGGTCGTGGACACGTGAAAACACGCGCCCCGCGCGCACGCGCCGGGCGCATGTTGACCCCCTCTCTGCACACCTACTGTCGCGCGTAACATGATCGACCCGCGAACCCGGAAAGGAATATAGACATGTAAGGCATGGCAACGTTTCAAAGACACCTGATTGGGCGACGGGCAAACGCAATGCTGAGTGTATCGATCTTGATATACCTTGCCGAGGGCTGTGCTGTGAAGCGGCGTGCTGAATTGCGATGTGCCATGCCGCGATTGTGCTCTATAGCGTTGTGGATCGAGTCCTCCTTTGCATCCGAGTCCTGACCGAACTGATCTGGATCTTAAGCTCGAGCTGTCTCAGCACGTAGTAGCGGCCCCAGAGCTAATTGACAGGGGAACATGCCAGGAGGACGCGGCGTGGAACGTCCCAAGGGACGCGCCAGGCGACGTGCCAAAAGACGTGCCACGAAGACGCACCGCGGGACGTGCCGAGGGGACGCGCTACGGAACGTGCCAATGGACGTGCCACGGGACGTACCAGGGGACGCGCCGCGCGACGTGCCAGGGGGACTCGCCACGGGACGCGCCACGGAACGTGCCAGATTGCAATGCTGAGTGTATCGATCTTGAGGTACCGTGCCGACGGCTGTGCTGTGCTGCGGTGTGCTAAACTGCCATGTGCCATGCCGCGATTGTGCTCTATAGCGTTGTGGATCGAGTCCTCCTTTGCATCCGAGTCCTGACCGAACTGATCTGGATCTCAAGCTCGAGCTGCCTCGGCACTTAGTAGCTGCCCCAGAGCTACTTGACAGGGGAACATGCCAGGAGGACGCGCCGGGGAACGTCCCAAGGGACGCGCCAGGCGACGTGCCAGGGGACGTGACACGGGGACGCACCGCGGGACGTGCAGAGGGGACGCGCTACGGAACCTTAAAATGCGTGGTCCTTGCTCGGAGCAACCATGTTAGATATCCCCTGGATGGCCTAGACACATAAAAACACATGGTGCCAGCTCGGGAAACCATGCTATATACACTCCTGAATAGCCTGGACTCGTTACAGCACATGGCCCTTGCTCAGAACAATCATGTTAGATACCCCCTCTGGGTGGCCTGGATACGCAAAAACACGTGAATCAAGCTCGGGACAACCATGTTAGATATCCCCCTGGGTGGCCTGGACACGTAAAAACAGATGGTTCCAGCTCGGGACCACCATGTTAGATACCCCCCTGGGTGGCCTGCACACGTAAAAAACACGTGATCCAGCCCACCCAGGGGGGATATCTAACATGCGGTCGTCTGGAGAACAGGAGGGCCCAGGAACGCCCAGAGGCGCCTGGAGGCCAAAAAGTAAACGAACCGATACCACATACAAATAAACTCTCGACGTTCCGTTCCGAGTCCCAGGGAGGATCCAGGAGGCCCATGTTAGATACCCCCTGAGTGGCCTGGACACGTGAAAACACGTGGCTCCAGCTCGGGACCCCCATGTTAGATACCCCCTGGGTGGCGTGGGCACGTGAAAACACGCTGTTCCAGCGCGGGACCACCATGTAGATACTCACCCGGGTGGCCTGTACATGTGAAAACACGTGGTTCCAGCGCGGGACCACCATGTTAGATACCCCCATGGGTGGCCTGGACACGTGAAAACACGTGGTTCCAGCTCGGGACCGCCATGTTAGATACCTCATGGGTGGCTTGGACACGTGGTTCCAGCTCAGGACGACCATGTTCGATACCCCCCTGGGTGGCGTGGACACATGAAAACACGCGGTTCCAACGCGGGGCCACCATGTTCGAGACACCCTCTGGGCGACCTGGGCACGTGAAAACACATGGTTCCAGCTCGGGACCACCATCTTAGATACCCCCTGGGTGGCCTTGACAGGTGAAGCACGTGGTTGCAGTTCGGGACCAACATGTTAAATACCCACATGGGTGGCCTGTACACGTCGCTCGTACCAATGGGCGCCACAAGGGTCTCACGAGAGCCTAGAGCGCACGAGATGCATCGACGAGCGCCATCGCAGCCCGCCGAATCTGAAAGAGATACGCGCCCATCTCAACCTCAGCTGGGCGAGACCGAACGCGCACGGAATTGTAACAATGAAAAGCCAGCACCATCGACTCCACCTGCACAATAGTAGGAGCCCCATCCAGCCCGAGTCTGGACGCGACGCTCTCCGAGGCATCACCGAAGCCAGCGACGCTCTGCGACCAGAGAACAGGACAACGAATGTAGTGCTGAAAAGTGTCACGCTGGCGCGCGCAGCCACACTCGAAAAGACAGTCACGCACGCCCGTGGCGATGTGTAGCCTCGCGGATGTGAGCCGTCCCCCACAGAGAGTCTTTACAACCGCCGACTGCCATGAGGGGGCAAGAGGCCCCAGCAGGGACCTAAGCGGAGGCCAGGGGTCCCTCGGATGCGGGACCGCCCAGGGCTGAAGCCTCTTCTCGATGGTGAGATGAAAAGAATCAGGGAAAAGAGAGGCGCGGAGCGAGGAGGTAAGGACGCGCTGGAGCTTGAATGCGGAGGCAGAGGCGAGGGCGGCTGCGCGAGCCTCATTCACCAGAAGTCGAGCCTGCTCCGCAGGACCGTGGAGTGCCTTATCCACTGGAAGTGCACCAGGTGGAGGACGACGGGCGAAGTTGTGGAAAGCCCTGTCCAGGACCTGCACCGTAGGACGCTGCTTCCAGAACGATGGGGAAAGCCATCCCCGACCAATGTCGCGAAGCGAACCATTGGCGCACACCTCTTGTAGCCACTCCAAGAGAGAACTCCAATTGGTCACCGTTTCCTCCGCCGCCCTCATGAGCGTGGCCGCGCCACGCGGAACTATTGACATGGGGCGAATGTGGGCCCAGTTGGCCAGCGAGAAGATTTCAGCGCGAGACAAGCATTGCGGTGGTAGATGCCACACGTTGCGCAACGCCCACGACTCCCGTGCCGGGAGAACCTTCGGCGTCGTATATATTTGCTGTAAGTATCCCAGCACAGGAATAACACATTTGCTGTAGATGTCAGTAGCTGTGGATACGGGAGCGCCCGACCTGGCCAACTCCAGAACGCGTAGAGCCCACTTGGCCGCAACGTTGCGCCAAATGCTGTGATCGCCCGCCACAGGGCCCACTTGCGCACCCAAGTACTCCCCAGAGTCGGCAATTTTCATGGAGGCCCATGGCGGCAAGTGTTCCAGCAGCCAGTGACGCGTGTCCTTTTCCAACTCAAGAGAGAATTCACCCTCCAATGGCATGATAACCCACTTTTGGAATTTGAGCCTGAGCCCCCCCAGGACGTCAGCAGCACGGAAGACATGCCACATGCCCTTCAGTAGAGCCCGTTGTTGCAGCGTCGCACCTGCGTCGTCGGCACAGACACCAACCGCCGAGCGGCCGCAAGGCTGAAGTAGAACCTGCAT
Source organism: Prorocentrum cordatum (assembly GCA_963575745.1). Taxonomy (NCBI): domain Eukaryota; class Dinophyceae; order Prorocentrales; family Prorocentraceae; genus Prorocentrum; species Prorocentrum cordatum. The sequence goes on along the minus strand of CAUYUJ010016024.1, from coordinate 242,152 downwards.
CGCCTTCACGAACGGGTTCATCGCGATCGCCCAGAGCGTGCCACTGGACGGGCACCCCTGAGCCAGTCCGCAGGTGATGCACAAGAAATGTTGCTGCAGACCAGCCACCTGCACGCACGACGTCGGCAACCAATGCAACGAAGCCAACAGCGCGAAGATGCCGTCCTCAACCCCTGCGTGAGCAAGCGATGTGAGGAGCCACTCGGTCTCCAAGGACGGGAAAGCATCCCCAAAATCATAAAGTACCATGACAGGGTGCTCATCTTCATTCTGAAAAGCCACAAGCCCTCGCATGCGAATCCAGCAACGTGGTATTGTTAAGAGAGCTCCTGCCAAGCAAGAAGCCCCTCTGGGCGTCGGGCGATGTAGCTGCCACCGTCCTCTTGAGCTTCATGTTGATTGCACTCGCCACTAATTTGCAGTCTGAATTTGTCAATGCCAACGCTCTGGTAGTTGATGCCGTCCGAAAGGCGCCTGAAGTGTCGCCCAAGTCCTCCCTACCCTTCGGCAAGAACACCATGAGATGCTCATTCCAATCCGTCGGTGGCGGCAGGCCAGCGGCCAAGTCCAGGGCAATCTCCAACAGCGACTGCATTCCCAACGGCGACCTGCGCCGCGCCTCACATGGTAAACCGTCAGGCCCTGGAGCCGACGGCCGAGCGCGGCGGGCCGCCTCCATCAACTGAGCCGCCGCCGGTGGAAGCACCTCAGAGAGGTCAAACTGCGCACCGAACTTCGCTAGACACTTGTCAGCAAGCTGTGCCCAGTTGGAGCACCTCGGCTCGCGCTGAAACACGGGGCCCCAATGGCGACGCAGCTCCAACGGCATATCCTTCTGCGAGTCCACCACCTCTCCGACGCCAGGGAGACGGATGCCTTGGATCTTGAGAGACCGAGCGAAGGGGGCCCAAAGCGAAGCCCTCCTGCGCAGTGCACGACGTTGGGCATTGATGAAAGTGAGAGATGCTGCATCTGGCTTGGCGCGTGCCTCGCGTTGCGCGAGAGCCGCCTCCCGTTCGTCCGAGAAGGCCTGCTGCTCAAGGGTGAATGCACGAGCGAAGGCGGCTGTGCCACGAAGCTCGACTAAGTCCCCTGCTATGCACAAGTGCTCACGAGCAAGGGCTGAGGAAGACAATAGCCGTTTCGCCAAGTGCGTATCACCCCTCCGCTCCGCACGAGCCATAGAGCGGAATGCCATTAATCTTGCCTCCGTCGACTGCGGGTTCATCCGCGTAGCCTCCTTCATAATATTCTTAGTGGCCCTGCGCTTGGAGGCTGTAGTGAGAGAATGCCAATCCACTTCAGACGCCATATGCTTGATGCACCGACCGTAGTCAGGATCCTGGAAAATGAACGATGGAATACGCTGTGCGTCTGGAGGCGCCACCGGCCTCGGAGCCAGTGCGAGCAAGACTGGAGCGTGATCGCTGATGCCCTTCTCGAAAAGAAACTCAGGGCAGTCGGGAGTAGACACTGTCATGGACCATTCCCAACTCTGAGTCGATAGAAAGATGCGGTCGATCTGCGTCAACTTCGGCTGCTGCCCCTCCTGCGACACATAGCGGGTGGGCGTCTCATTGTCCACCTCGAGGAGCATAGCGAAGATGCATTTCCATTCAGCTTCAGCCACATGGGGTGCTACATCCGAGACAGGCCTGCGTCGGTCGATCGATCTCGGGAGCACGAGGATGCATGGGAAAGGCAGCATAAATATTGAAGCCGCCCAGGAAAATGATAGAGACCCTGTCAGGAGCAGCGTTAGCGAGCGCAACGTCTCGCGAGACCCTCTGTCGAAACAACTGCACCTACTGTCTCGAAATGCCGTAATTGTGTATATTGTAGATGACCGTGGAGACCACTGGGCGAGAGTCGGTGCTGATCCTGGAGATCCGCAGCCGCTGAATCCTGCCAGGCACCAGCTCCTCACGCCAGAACCGTGCCCGCTGGTGAACGCCCTTCTGAGAACATGGGGCGATGATCGCAACCCCGCCAGTATTACGCTGAGTCCCGAAGGACGAGAAAGATAAATGGGGCATGTTGAGTTTGAAAAGGTCCTGCTGTAGTTCCACCTCCGTCGCGCGAACCTCTTGCAAGGCCATGGTTGTGCCCCGACAGAGAAACTGAGACAAGTACTTGATTTTATGCTGACGGATGGGCACGTCGCGATGCAACAGAGCTCGGGTGTTCCACGTCGCGAACGAGAGTGGCGCCTTCAGCTCACCTGCTGCCTTCCATGGAGCAAAGCGTCGGCTAAAGACTCCACACGACCTTCTCGGACTCACCGAAGAGGCTGTTGAAGGCAGAGACCATGGCATCCTTGTCCAAGCCAGCATCATTGATAAAACGGTAGTTCCACTCCAACGATGTCGCCTGCGTAGGGTCGTCTGGGATGATGAGACGCACGGCTGGAGTCGAGGCGCGGTACACCACGCCCTGCGAGCGGTTGGCCCTCCATCGGCCAGGAAGGCTTGTGCTCTTGACGAGCTCGAATAAATTTTAGCACTGAACCTCACGGCGGATCTGCTGGCCGTTCTTGTCAAGACTGATGAAGAGCTCGTGGGCCTGCGCCTCGGCGTCGCGGGCCTCGAACTTGCGCCACCCGCCACCGTCGGGCAGCTTGAGAGACCTGTGAGCGTGAACAACGTGCTTCGCCGCCAGACCTGGAGCCCCCTTGAACGCGACCACATAACGCCGAGCAGGCGAATCACCCACAATGTGCCACTGATCTTCTTTGAAACCAGCCCTCTCCAACCACAGGATAACTGCCTCTTTGACACTAGAAGCAGAGACAGCAGCCTTCGTTGAGGCCACGAAGCATGTACGACTGGGCTCGCGGGTGAAGCCTGCCACGTCGGCGTAGTCCGCCTGCGGGGCGGCCTGCTCACACTGATGGAGGATGAGCTTAAGCCGATCCAACTCGGCAGCCATTTTGTGGTGTGTCTGCTCCAGTGATGTCTGCCGCTGGTTGAGCTCACGAAGACGAAGGGCAGTCTCCTCATGCTTGGCCTCCTGCTGCGCCGCAAACTTGCGGAGCGCCGAGGCCGTCTTGTCAGCCAGCTGAGTGGCCAGAACAGACGTGGTGTTGTTGACCGAGGACAGAAAATCGACCTTGAGATCCGCCACCAGGGCTTCCAGCTCGAACCTGCAGACGAAGGCGTTGGGGTCAGGCGCCACGGGTGTCGCAGTGCCGCCCGTGTCGTCCGCTTCGCCAGGCTTGTTGGTAGCGTCCCACGGATCGCGGGCCTGCAGAGGATCGACAGGGCCAGCAGACCCCAAACCGTCCACCAGCACGTCGTCATCACTGACGTCCTCCTCACGAGTCTTGGTGCGCTTACCCTCCGGAGTGTCCGTAGGGGATCTCTCGCTGGCAGCAGCAGGAGCCCGCTGTGGGCGTCGGGACTTGCGCCGAGCCACCCTCTGAGAGCCAGCAGGCTGAGACGCAGCAACAGAATTTGAAGCCATAACTGCGGGTACACTACGTGCAGAAAGCGAGACGTGACTGTCGAAATCAGGAGGCGCTGGCCTCAGCACAGTCGTCAGATGTGTGAAAGAAGCTACGCCCGCGAAATGCGCACGTGAGATACCGTGGGCCGCGCCTCCCACGGACAAGTCTGAGCGAAACACTCCGGACTTGAGCCAAAATGGCTACGGATGGGTGGCCTGTACACGTGAAAACACGTGGCTCCAGCTCGGGACCACCATGTTAGATACCCACCTGGGTGCCCTGGACACGTGAAGCGACGTGGTTCCAGCTCGGGCAAAGCATGTTAGATACCCCCCTGTGTGGCCAAGGAAGTCCTAGAACATGATCGACCCACGAACCCGGAAAGGAATGTAGAACTGTAACACATGGCAGCGTTTTCAAAGACACCTGATTGGGTGACGGGCAAATGCAATACTGAAGGTATCGATCTTGATGTACCCTGCCGAGGGCTGTGCTGTGCTGCGCCGTGCTGAATTGCGATGTGCCATGGCGCGACTGTGCTCTATAGCCTCGTGGATCGAGTCCTCCTTTGCATCCGAGTCCTGACCGAACTGATCTGGATCTTAAGCTCGAGCTGCCTGAACACATAGTAGCTGCCCCAGAGCTAATGGACAGGGGAACATGCCAGGAGGACGCGCCGCGAAACGTCCCAAGGGATGCGCCAGGCGACGTGCCAGGGGACGTGCCATGGGGTCGCACCGCGGGACGTGCCAAGGGGACGCGCTACGGAACGTGCCAATGGATGTGCCACGGGATGTGCCAGGGGACGCGCCACGCGACGTGCCAGGGGGACTCGCCAAAGGACGCCCCACGGAACGTGCCAAGGAACGTGCCAAGTTGCAATGCTGAGTGTATCGACCTTGATGTACCGTGCCGAAATCAGTGCTGTGCTGCGCCGTGCTGAATTGCGATGTGCCATGGCGCGATTGTGCTCTGTAGCCTCGTGGATCGAGTCCTCCTTTGCATCCGAGTCCTGACCGAACTGATCTGGATCTTAAGCTCGAGCTGCCTGAACACATAGTAGCTGCCCCAGAGCTAATGGACAGGGGAACATGCCAGGAGGACGCGACGCAAACGTCTCAAGGGACGCGCCAAGCGACGTGCCAAGGGACGTGCCATGGGGACGCACCGCGGGACGTGCCAAGGGGACGCGCTACGGAACGTGCTGGGGACAAGCGTTTCGCTCGAGACATCCTGTCAAAATCATCTGAATTCCTACGCGCGGGACGCTGCACGCGCGAGACATCCTCGGAATTCCTGCGAGCGGGACGTGAAAACAAGCATTTCGCCTGAGACATCCTTTGAATTCTGGCCCCCCACGAGGCCACCGCTCGAGACATCCCCCAATTTTGCAAAACCAGCGTTTCGCTCGAGACATCCTCAACAAATTATGAAAAACAAGCGTTTCGCTCGAGACATCCTGTCAAAATCCAAAGAAATCTAAATACCCGCGCGCGGGACGCGGCACGCGCGAGACATCCTTGGAATTCCTGCGCGAGGGGCGCTTTTCCGTGTCGCGGTCGGCTCTGCAAAACCAGCGTGTCGCTCGAGACATCCTCAACAAATTCTGAAACCAAGCGTTTCGCTCGAGACATCCCCAACTCTGCAAAACCAGCATTTCGCCCGAGACATCCTCAACAAATTCTGAAAAACAAGCGTTTCGCTCGAGACATTCTCAAAACAAATCCGCCGGCCCTACTCCCGCACGTAATTTATCGCAGAATAATTTCGCCGGCCCTACAGCCGTCGAATCCGGGGGTAAACAGCTAAAAGAGAACCCTGGGCTCGAGCTCTTTCCGAGAACATGATCGACCCACGAACCCGGAAAGGAATGTAGAACCGTAACACATGGCAGCGTTTTCAAAGACACCTGATTGGGTGACGGGCAAATGCAATACTGAAGGTATCGATCTTGATGTACCCTGCCGAGGGCTGTGCTGTGCTGCGCCGTGCTGAATTGCGATGTGCCATGGCGCGACTGTGCTCTATAGCCTCGTGGATCGAGTCCTCCTTTGCATCCGAGTCCTGACCGAACTGATCTGGATCTTAAGCTCGAGCTGCCTGAACACATAGTAGCTGCCCCAGAGCTAATGGACAGGGGAACATGCCAGGAGGACGCGCCGCGAAACGTCCCAAGGGATGCGCCAGGCGACGTGCCAGGGGACGTGCCATGGGGTCGCACCGCGGGACGTGCCAAGGGGACGCGCTACGGAACGTGCCAATGGATGTGCCACGGGATGTGCCAGGGGACGCGCGACGCGACGTGCCAGGGGGACTCGCCAAAGGACGCCCCACGGAACGTGCCAAGGAACGTGCCAAGTTGCAATGCTGAGTGCATCGACCTTGATGTACCGTGCCGAAATCAGTGCTGTGCTGCGCCGTGCTGAATTGCGATGTGCCATGGCGCGATTGTGCTCTATAGCCTCGTGGATCGAGTCCTCCTTTGCATCCGAGTCCTGACCGAACTGATCTGGATCTTAAGCTCGAGCTGCCTGAACACATAGTAGCTGCCCCAGAGCTAATGGACAGGGGAACATGCCAGGAGGACGCGACGCAGAACGTCTCAAGGGACGCGCCAAGCGACGTGCCAAGGGACGTGCCATGGGGACGCACCGCGGGACGTGCCAAGGGGACGCGCTACGGAACGTGCTGGGGACAAGCGTTTCGCTCGAGACATCCTGTCAAAATCATCTGAATTCCTACGCGCGGGACGCTGCACGCGCGAGACATCCTCGGAATTCCTGCGAGCGGGACGTGAAAACAAGCATTTCGCCTGAGACATCCTTTGAATTCTGGCCCCCCACGAGGCCACCGCTCGAGACATCCTCCAATTTTGCAAAACCAGCGTTTCGCTCGAGACATCCTCAACAAATTATGAAAAACAAGCGTTTCGCTCGAGACATCCGGTCAAAACCACAAGAAATCCAAATACCCGCGCGCGGGACGCGGCACGCGCGAGACATCCTTGGAATTCCTGCGCGAGGGGGGCTTTTCCGTGTCGCGGTCGGCTCTGCAAAACCAGCGTGTCGCTCGAGACATCCTCAACAAATTCTGAAACCAAGCGTTTCGCTCGAGACATCCCCAACTCTGCAAAACCAGCGTCTCGCTCGAGACATCCTCAACAAATTCTGAAAAACAAGCGTTTCGCTCGAGACATCCTCAAAAACCAGAGAACCCCCGGAGACCCCCCCACGAGAGGCTCTAAGATGAGACTTTGTCGTCGTCGTCGTCGCCGCCGCCACCGCGACGTCGTCGTCGTCGTCGCGCTGTCCTCGATCACTCGATCGTGAAAGCGTGGGCTCTACAGACCCCCAAGAGACCCTCTAAGAGAACCCCGAGACACCCCACGCAAGGCTCTAAGATGAGACTTTGTCGTCGTCGTCGCCGCCGCCGCCACCGCGACGTCGTCGTCGTCGTCGCGCTGTCCTCGATCACTCGATCGTGAAAGCGTGGGCTCTACAGACCCCCCAGGAGACCCTCCCAGAGAACCCCAAGACACCGCTCCACGCAAGGCTCTAAGATGAGACTTTGTCGTCGTCGTCGCCGCCGCCGCCACCGCGCGTGGGCTCTACAGACCCCCAAGAGACCCTCCAAGAGACCCCCCACGCAAGGCTCTAAGATGAGACTTTGTCGTCGTCGTCGCCGCCGCCGCCCTGTCCTCGATCCCTCGATCGTGTAAGCGTGGGCTCTACAGACCCTCAAGAGACCCTCCAAGAGAACCCCAAGAGACCCCCCCACGCAAGGCTCTAAGATGAGACTTTGTCGTCGTCATCGCCGCCGCCGCCGCCACCGCGACGTCGTCGTCGTCGTCGCGCTGTCCTCGAGCCCTCGATCGTGTAAGCGTGGGCTCTGCAGACCCCCAAGAGACCCTCCCAGAGAACCCCCGGAGACCCCCCCACGAGAGGCTCTAAGATGAGACTTTGTCGTCGTCGTCGCCGCCGCCGCCACCGCGACGTGGTCGTCATCGTCGCGCTGTCCTCGATCCCTCGATCGTGTAAGCGTGGGCTCTACAAACCGTCAAGAGACCCTCCAAGAGAACCCCAAGAGACCCCCCCACGCAAGGCTCTAAGATGAGACTTTGTCGTCGTCGTCGTCGCCGCCGCCGCCACCGCGACGTCGTCGTCGTCGTCGCGCTGTCCTCGATCCCTCGATCGTGTAAGCGTGGGCTCTACAGACCCTCCAGAGACCCTCCAAGAGAACCCCAAGAGACCCCCCCACGCAAGGCTCTAAGATGAGACTTTGTCGTCGTGGTGGACGCCGCCGCAACCGCGACGTCGTGGTCGTCGCGCTGTCCTCGACCCGTCGATCATGTAAGCGTGGACTCTACAAACCGTCCAAGAGAACCCCAAGAGACGTCGTCGTCGTCGTCGTCGTCGTCGTCGTCGTCGCCGCTCCCAGAGCCTTCGGGGCCTCTCCTTGGCCCTCCTACGGAAAATCCTGCAAAACCTAGCGAATTAGTCGAGACATCCTCGAAATTCCTGCGCGCTGGACGCGGCACGCGCGAGACATCCTCGGAATTCCTGCGCGCGAGTCTTCCTTTGCATCCAAGTCCTGACCGAACTGATCTGGATCTGAAGCTCGAGCTTCCTGAACACATAGTAGCTGCCCCAGAGCTAATTGACAGGGGGACATGCCAGGAGGACGCGCCGCGAAACGTCCCCAGGGACGCGCCAGGCGACGTGCCAAGGGACGTGCCATGGGGTCGCACCGTAGGCCGTGCCAAGGGGACGCGCTACGGGACATCCTCAAAATTCCTGCGCGCGGGACGTGGCACGCGCGAGACATCTTCCGAATTCCTGCGAGCGGGACGTGAAAACAAGCATTTCGCCTGAGACATCCTCTGAATTCTGGCCCCCCACGAGGCCCCCGCTCGAGACATCCCCAAGTTTGCAGAAACCAGCGTTTCGCTCGAGACATCCTCAACAAATTATGAAAAACAAGCGTTTCGCTCGAGACATCCGGTCAAAATTCTAAGAAATCCTGACAAAACAAACGAATTAGTCGAGACATCCTCGAAATTCCTGCGCGCGGGACGCGGCCCGCGCGAGACATCCTTGGAATTCCCGCGAGCGGGACACGAAAACAAGCATTTCGCCTGAGACATCCTCTGAATTCTGGCCCCCCGCTCGAGACATCTCCAAATTTTGCGAAAACCAGCGTTTCGCTCGAGACATCCTCCACAAACTATGTAAAATAAGCGTTTCGCTCGAGACATCCTGCCAAAGTTCTAAGAAATCCTGACAAAACAAGCGAATTAGTCGAGACATCCTCGAAATTCCTGCGCGCGGGACGCGGCACGCGCGAGACATCCTCGGAATTCCTGCGCGCGGGGCGCTTTTCCGAGTCGCGGTCGGGGCTCCAGACCCCGTTATTTTTCGAGGATTCTGCGAAAAAACGCTCCGCACCCTCTTTTTTACGAGGGAAAGCGGGGGTCTGCGGACCCCGTTATTTATCGAGGATCCGAGATGGGGGGCGAACTTTCCTCGAGCGGGCACGCACAAAACGCACTTTTTCTAAAAAAATCAGCACTTTACCTCGTTATTTATCGCAAATAATTTCGCCGGCGCTTGACCCGTCAGATCCGGGGGTAAACGGCTAAAAGAGAACCCTGGGCCCACGCCCTTTCCGGGAAAAACAAACGAATTAGTCGAGACATCCTCGAAATTCCTGCGCGCGGGACGCGGCACGCGCGAGACATCCTCGGAATTCCTGCGAGCGGGACGTGAAAACGAGCATTTCGCCTGAGACATCCTCTGAATTCTGGCCCTCCACGAGGCCCCTGCTCGAGACATCCCCCAACTCTGCAAAACCAGCGTTTCGCCCGAGACATCCTCAACAAATTCTGAAAAACAAGCGTTTCGCCTGAGACATCCTCAAAACAAATTCTGCCGGCCCTCTTCCCGCACGTAATTTATCGCAGAATAATTCCGCCGGCCCTCTGCCCGTCGATTCCGGGGGTAAACGGCTAAAAGAGAACCCTGGGCTTAAGCCCTTTCCGGGAAAAAATCCGACGCGCCCACGTTGGGCCTCCCCCCCCCCTGGGGGCCGTGGACACGTGAAAACACATGCCCCGCGCGCACGCGCCATGTTGCCCCCCCCTCCGCGCACGTAATTTTACGTGTGAAGACTCCGCTGCGCCCAAGTTGGGTCCCTCGCCTCCGGCCCCGCAGTGGCCAGAAACACGTAGAGCACACACATGCCGAACGCACGCGTGCCGAGACTCATGTTGTGGACCCCCCCTCCGCGCACGTATTTTGCACGTGTTCGAGTCCGACGCCTACTGCTCGACACCCTTCGGGTGGAAGGCCTTCGGCCCGCAGACTAGAAGAGAACCCTGGGCCTGAGCCACTACTAGGAAACATGATCGACCCACGAACCCGGAAAGGCATATAGAACTGTAACGCATGGCAACGTTTTCAAAGACACCTGATTGGGTGACGGGCAAGTGCAATGCTGATTGTATCAATCTTGATGTACCGTGCCGAGGGCTGTGCTGTGCTGCACCGTGCTGAATTGCGATGTGCCGTGCCGCGGTTGTGCTCCATGGCGTCGTGGATCGAGTCTTCCTTTGCATCCGAGTCCTGACCGAACTGATCTGGATCTTAGGCTCGAGCTGCCTGAACACATAGTAGCTGCCCCAGAGCTAATGGACAGGGGAACATGCCAGGAGGACGCGCCGCGAAACGTCCCAAGGGATGCGCCAGGCGACGTGCCAGGGGACGTGCCATGGGGTCGCACCGCGGGACGTGCCAAGGGGACGCGCTACGGAACGTGCCAATGGATGTGCCACGGGATGTGCCGGGGGACGCGCCACGCGACGTGCCAGGGGGACTCGCCAAAGGACGCCCCACGGAACGTGCCAAGGAACGTGCCAAGTTGCAATGCTGAGTGTATCGACCTTGATGTACCGTGCCGAAATCAGTGCTGTGCTGCGCCGTGCTGAATTGCGATGTGCCATGGCGCGATTGTGCTCTATAGCCTCGTGGATCGAGTCCTCCTTTGCATCCGAGTCCTGACCGAACTGATCTGGATCTTAAGCTCGAGCTGCCTGAACACATAGTAGCTGCCCCAGAGCTAATGGACAGGGGAACATGCCAGGAGGACGCGACGCAGAACGTCTCAAGGGACGCGCCAAGCGACGTGCCAGGGACGTGCCATGGGGACGCACCGCGGGACGTGCCAAGGGGACGCGCTACGGAACGTGCTGGGGACAAGCGTTTCGCTCGAGACATCCTGTCAAAATCATCTGAATTCCTACGCGCGGGACGCTGCACGCGCGAGACATCCTCGGAATTCCTGCGAGCGGGACGTGAAAACAAGCATTTCGCCTGAGACATCCTTTGAATTCTGGCCCCCCACGAGGCCACCGCTCGAGACATCCTCCAATTTTGCAAAACCAGCGTTTCGCTCGAGACATCCTCAACAAATGATGAAAAACAAGCGTTTCGCTCGAGACATCCTGTCAAAATCCCAAGAAATCCAAATACCCGCGCGCGGGACGCAGCACGCGCGAGACATCCTTGGAATTCCTGCACGAGGGGCGCTTTTCCGTGTCGCGGTCGGCTCTGCAAAACCAGCGTGTCGCTCGAGACATCCTCAACAAATTCTGAAACCAAGCATTTCGCTCGAGACATCCCCAACTCTGCAAAACCAGCGTTTCGCTCGAGACATCCTCAACAAATTCTGAACAAGAAGCGTTTCGCTCGAGACATCCTCAACATGATGGACCCACGAACCCGGAAAGGGATATAGACATGTGGAGCATGGACACGTTTTCACGATACCCAACTGGGCAACACCTCACGAAACATCCCACGAGACACTTCACGAAACATCCCACGAGACACCTCACGAAACATTCCACGAGACACCTCACGAAACATTCCACGAGACACCCCGCGAAACATTCCACGAGACACCCCACGAAACATTCCACGACGACAGGCAACCACTCAACCAAGGCGGTGTGGTCGTGCTGGGGAGTGGTCGTGCTGGGGTGTGGTCGTGCTGGGGGGTGGTCGTGCTGGGGGTGGTCGTGCTGGGGGGTGGTCGTGCTGGGGGGGTGGTCGTGCTGGGGCGTGGTCGTGCTGGGGCGTGGTCGTGCTGGGGCGTGGTCGTGCTGGGGCGTGGTCGTGCTGGGGTGTGGTCGTGCTGTGGTGAGGTCGTGCTGGGGTGTGGTCGTGCTGGGGTGTGGTCTTGCTGGGGTGGGGTCGTGCTGGGGTGGGGTCCTGCTGGGGTGTGGTCGTGCTGGGGTGTGGTCGTGCTGGGGTGGGGTCGTGCTTGGGTGGGGTCGTGCTGGGGTGTGGTCGTTCTGGGGTGTGGTCGTGCTGGGGTGTGGTCGTGCTAGGGTGGGGTCGTGCTGGGGTGGGGTCGTGCTGGGGTGTGGTCGTGCTGGGGTGTGGTCGTGCTGGGGTGTGGTCGTGCTGGGGCGTGGTCGTGCTGGGGCGTGGTCGTGCTGGGGTGTGGTCGTGCTGGGGTGGTCCGCACCCTGTGATTTATCGATCGGGTCGTGCTGGGGTGTGGTCGTGCTCGTGCTGGGGTGTGGTCGTGCTGGGGTGTGGTCGTGCTGGGGTGTGGTCGTGCTGGGGCGTGGTCGTGCTGGGCGTGGTCGTGCTGGGGTGTGGTCATGCTGGGGGTGTGGTCGTGCTGAGGTGTCCCGCACCCTGTGATTTATCGATCGGGATTTCAAAAACAAGCGTTTCGCCTGAGACATCCTCAAATTTTAATCCGCCGGCCTCCTTCGACCTCGATATTTATAAGGGAAAGAATCCGCCGGCCTCCTTCAAGTTGGGCACCGGGGACATGTTTACATACTAAAAGAGAACCCTGGGCCTATGCCCTTTCCGGGAAAAACAATTTCGCCGGCCCTCTTCGGGTGGAAGGCCTTCGGCCCGCAGACTAGAAGAGAACCCTGGGCCTGAGCCACTACTAGGAAAAAACAGCCCCCCACACATTCGTCCACGGGCAAGATTCCCCCCCCAACCCATCCGAGCTCCGCCCTCCTGGGCTCTGGGCACACACAGACGCGAGAAAAGGTCTTTCAACAAAGCCCCCGCCCACACTCCCGAGGGCAAGATCCCCCCTCCACCCCTCTACACGTCCGAGCTCCGCCTCCCTGAGCGCTGGGCACCCCCAAACGCTAAAAAGTCTGTCAAGCATCTCCCCCCACCCCCCCGAGGGCAACACCACCCCTCCACCCTGCCGGGCCCCGCCCTCCTGTGCTCCCGGGCCCCGATTGCGAGGCGAGCTGGGAGGTTGCGTCTGTGCATGCCCGGACGGCGGCGGCGGCGGCGGCGGCGACGACATTGTCGCCGTCACCGTCGCCGTCATCGTCGTCCTCCTCCCTCCTCCTCCTCCTCCTCCTCCCTCCTCCTCCTCCTCCTCCTCCTCCTTCCTCCTCCTCCTCGTCCTCCTCCTCCCTCCTCCTCCTTCCTCCTCCTCCCCGTCCTCCTCTTCCTCCTCCTCCTCCTCCTCCTCTTCTTCCTCCTGCTCCCCCTGCCCGCTCCTCAGGCTTCCTCCTCCACTCCTTTTCCTTAGAAATGAACCCTCCCTGCCGCGTCCCGAGACGTGTCGGTAGGGCGGGCTGGGCGTTTCGCCTGGGACTTCCTGACCATACAGGATGCCAGAGCTCAGAATTTGCTGCATTCTCACGGATGAAGGGCGGGCCGACCTCGAGCTGTGGCTTCTACCTCAGCGCCGCGCACATTCGTCTTAAAAACTTGCCGGAATGTATGGAAGGAGGGCAGGCAGTTTTCAAACTGTGGCTCTAGCCTTAGCGCCGCGCGCATCCGTCTTAAACTGTTGCAACAGCTTCACGGATGTAGGGCGGGTCGTTCTTAAATGCGGTTCTCGCCTCCGCGACGCGCACATTCGGTTTTTCAGTTCCCGTCAACTTCACGGATGGAGGACGGGTAGTTTTCAAAATGTGGCTCTCGCCCTAACGCCGCGCACGTTCGTCCAACAGGTTTGCAACCGCTCCAAGGATAGTGGGCACGTTTCCTCAACATGTGGCTCTCGCTTCAGCGCCGCGCACATTCGCTTTCAAAATTACAACAGCTTCACGGACGGAGGGCCGCCCATTCTCAGAATGTGACTCTCGCCTTCGCGCCGCGAGCATCCGTCTTAAGAGTTTACAGCAGTGTCCAGGACTCTTATGGCTAACGTTCCAGTAGTGGTGTTTCGGCAAGAGTTGGGACTGCCAGGGCGCAACAGTCACGTTGATTAGCGGCGTTGAAGTCCCAGGAACGGCGTTCTGGCACGATTCACGATCGTCAGGGCACAACAATCCCGTTGATCCGCGGCGTTGAAATCCCGGGAATGGTGTTTCGGCACGGTTCCAGATTCAAAGACGGTTGTCCCCCAACGGGGCACTTCCCGCAGTGGAACTAAACTGTTGCAGGAACCAATGAACAATGAAGTTGGAAGGAGGATTGATTGCAACATCGTTGATGGATGCATCTCGGTTTTACACTCCTCCTCCTCATCATCATCATCAGCATCAGCATCAGCATCAGCATCAGCATCAGCATCATCAGCATCATCAGCATCCTCAGCATCATCATCATCATCATCATCATCATCATCATCATCATCATCATCATCATCATCATCATCATCATCATCATCATCATCATCATCATCATCATCATCATCATCATCCCTCCTCCTCCTCCTCCTCCGTCCTCCTCCCTCCTTCCTCCTCCATCTTCCCTCATCCCTCCTCCCTCCGCTCTCCTCCCTCTTCCCTCCGCCCTCCTCCCTCCACCCTCCTCCCTCCTCCCTCCTCCCTCCTGCCTCCTGCCTCCTGCCTCATGCCTCCTCCCTCCTCCCTCCTCCCTCCACCCTCTGGCGCGCGCAGGTGCTGCGGCGGCTGGTCCTCCTCGGCGTCTGCCGCGGTGGGTTCGGCGTCTGCCGTGGCGGGCTCGCCAGGGTCGACCGGGACAGTCGCGCGCTTCTCCTCCACCTCGGAGAGGCTGTGGCGAGAGGAACAGGAAGAGGAGGAGGAGGAGAAGGAGGAGGAGGAGATGGAAGAGGAGGGAGAAGACCAGTGTAAACCCAAGACGCATCAACATTGTTGCAATAAACTCTCCCTCCAAGTTGCCTCTTCCTAGGTCCCTACAAGGCTGTATTTTGATTGCGGGACGTGACCCATGAAAACACAACCGCGCTATAATCCCTAATCCTGCCAACACACAACTCCTGGGCACCAGCGCCGCGGATCAACGAGACTGTTTCGTCCTGGCAATCCGAATCCGTGCCAAAACACGAATCCTGGGATTTCAACAATCACCGTGACTGCTGCGTCCTGCAAGTCCTCAATCGTACCAGAACAACGTTGCTGGAACTTCGGCCATACGAGCCCTTCAAGCTGCTGTAAACTTGTAGGGCGAAAGCTCGCAGCGACAAGGCGATAACTACATGTTGAAAATGAGCGTCCATCCACCCTTGAAATTGCTGCAACATTTTAGAGCTAATATGCGCGGCGCTGAAGCGAGCGCCACATTTTGAAAGCCACCTGTTCTCTATCCTTGAAACTGTTCCAAGCTTTGAAACGAATGTGCGCGACGCGAAAACGAGACTCACATGTTGAAAACGGCACACCGTCCACCCTTGAATGCGAACTTTGAAGCCGAATGCGTGCGACACTGAAGCGAGAACCGCATTTGAAAACGACCCGCCCTCCATCCGTAAAGTGGTTGAATATGTTTGAACTTCATTGAAAACTGCGAGCTTCCCAACTGATGGGACGATGACTCCACCAAGCAAGCCTAGAGAAGGTGGTTGGGACCCCTGCCCCGAGCAATGCAAAAAGGTGGCCAGGCCCACCCGTCCGTGTGACGACGAAGAGACCCAAACAGCAAGAAGGCAGAGAGACAGCAACTGTTTAGGGAACTTCACCATGGACTAGGAAGCGGCAGCGTATCAGAAACTTGCCCAACATATGATATCTGCTGCCACTGCGCGGGCAGCTCTGCCTGAGGCTCTCTCGCGCAAGGAGTTGGACTGCAGATATCCGCGTCCATGCCACCAAAACCTCAGAACAGGTATGGCGATCCTGCGCCACTCGATGGCACCTCAAAGGGAGGAGGGGGAGGCAGGGATACGCCATATTTTTAAGCTTCATGATCCTAAGCTGGGGTGCGGCAGAGATGAGCTATTCTTAAGGAAGACGGATCGGGAAGGAGGAGGGGGAGGGGGAGGAGGAGATGGAGGGGGAGGAGGAGGAGAGCAAGAGAGGGTGGGTGGGGGGTGGGCGGTGGCGTAGACTGTGGCGTGGAGAGGGGGAAGGAGAGTAAGATGGGGCGGGTGGACGGGCGGGCGGGTGAGGTGAGCGAGGGGGGCGACGAGAGAGAGAGAGAGAGAGAGAGAGAGCGAACATGATGGACCCACGAACCCGGAAAGGGATATAGACATGTGGAGCATGGACACGTTTTCATGATACCCAACTGGGCAACACCTCACGAAACATCCCACGAGACACCTCACGAAACAGCCCACGAGACACCTCACGAAACATTCCACGAGACACCTCACGAAACATTTCACGAGACACCCCGCGAAACATTCCACGAGACACCCCACGAAACATTCCACGAGACACCCCCGAAACATTCCACGACGACAGGCAACCACTCAACCAAGGCGGTGTGGTCGTGCTGGGGAGTGGTCGTGCTGGGGTGTGGTCGTGCTGGGGGGTGGTCGTGCTGGGGGGTGGTCGTGCTGGGGGGGTGGTCGTGCTGGGGGGTGGTCGTGCTGGGGCGTGGTCGTGCTGGGGCGTGGTCGTGCTGGGGCGTGGTCGTGCTGGGGCGTGGTCGTGCTGGGGTGTGGTCGTGCTGGGGTGAAGGTCGTGCTGGGGTGTGGTCGTGCTGGGGTGTGGTCTTGCTGGGGTGGGTCGTGCTGGGGTGGGTCGTGCTGGGGTGTGGTCGTGCTGGGGTGTGGTCGTGCTAGGGTGGGGTCGTGCTGGGGTGGGGTCGTGCTGGGGAGTGGTCGTGCTGGGGTGTGGTCGTGCTGGGGTGTGGTCATGCTGGGGCGTGGTCGTGCTGGGGTGGGGTCGTGCTGGGGTGGGTCGTGCTGGGGTGCTCCGCACCCTGTGATTTATCGATCGGGTCGTGCTGGGGTGTGGTCGTGCTGGGGTGTGGTCGTGCTGGGGTGTGGTGCTGTGCGTGCTGGGGTGTGGTCGTGCTGGGGGGGTGGTCGTGCTGGGGGGTGGTCGTGCTGGGGGGTGGTCGTGTTGGGGCGTGGTCGTGTGCTGGGGGGGTGGTCGTGCTGGGGGGTGGTCGTGCTGGGGCGTGGTCGTGCTGGGGCGTGGTCGTGCTGGCGTGGTCGTGCTGGGGTGGTGTGTCGTGCTGTGGTGAGGTCGTGCTGGGGTGTGGTCGTGCTGGGGTGTGGTCTTGCTGGGGTAGGGTCGTGCTGGGGTCGGGTCGTGCTGGGGTGTGGTCGTGCTGGGGTATGGTCGTGCTGGGGTGGGGTCGTGCTGGGGTGGGGTCGTGCTGGGGTCTGGTCGGGCTGGGGTGTGGTCGTGCTGGGGTATGGTCGTGCTAGGGTGGGGTCGTGCATTTCGCTCGAGACATCCTGCCAAAATTCCAGGAAATCGTACAAAAACAAAGGAATTAGTCGAGACATCATCGAAATTCCTTCGCGCGGGGCGCTTTTCCGCGTCGCGGTCGGCTCTGCAAAACAAGCGTTTCGCTCGAGACATCCTCGGCAAACTCTGCGGAGCAAGCGTTTCGCTCGAGACATCCTCAACACACGAAAAAGTGGCCCGCACCCTGTGATTTATCGATCGGGATTTCAAAAACAAGCGTTTCGCTCGAGACATCCTCAAATTTTAATTCGCCGGCCTCCTTCGACCTCGTTATTTATCAGGGAAAAAATTCGCCGGCCTCCTTCAAGTTGGCACCGGGGGACAGGTTTACCCACTAAAAGAGAACCCTGGGCCCAGGCCCTTTCCGGGAAAAAGAGAGAGAGAGAGAGAGAGCGCGACGCAGGGAGGCAGGGAGGAAGGGAGTGAGCCAGTGAGCTAGAGAGGGACGGGCGTAGGAATAAGAATGACGAGGTGTGAGTTCCTATTCGCCACCGTAAGTACCCCCTGACATGCTGAGGCGTGGTAGAATCCCAGGGGCTCCCTGGCACGGTTTCTGGAATCTTCTCGTCGCGCCTAGCCGAACGCACCCCCCACCTTCCACAGTAAAAAGCGGCTCGCCTGCGCTCCGGAAGCCACGACCCGCGGACAAACAACTGCGGGCCCACGCCCTCGAGACCAGGGCTGAACCTAAGCGGTGTTTTTCGTTCTCGTTTTGTGTTCGTTATCCCTCGTTCTGTCTTCAGCCCGCCTTCACCGCAATACGAGATCGAAGCGAAAACGGCCCATGAAGTCGCCAAAACATCACTCAGGCCCAGCCCTGCTCGAGGCCAACCTCCCTGGTACACAACTGTTGGCCCGCACGCTCGAGGCCACGCCCCCGCGGCAACGACTGCGGGCCCGCGCCCCCGCGGCAAGGACTGCGGGCCCGCGCTCCCGAGCTTCCAGGGCGGCCAAGGCAGGCAACCAAGGCCGCCAAGGCAGCCCAGATCGGCCAGCGTTGACTCCAAAGAGACAGGAGGACAGGAGGAGGACGAGAGGAGGACAGGAGGACAGGAGGAGGACGAGAGGAGGACAGGAGGAGGACGAGAGGATGATGGGAGCAGGACGAAAGGAGGACGGGCGCAGGACGGGAGGAGAACGGGAGGAGCAAAGGCAAGCAAGCGCAAGCAAGTAAGCTCAAAATGTATCCAAGACGGCCCAAGAAGGCCACAAATAAGACCCTCGGCAGGGTCCGAAGGAACCAACCTTACAGATCTCCCGTCAGTGTTTTAAACATATGATGGCGTCTCCACCTTTTCGGGCTTCCTACAGCTCGCTTCACCAAAATGGCACCAAGACGGCCCAAGAAAGCACACACACGGAACAATAATCATCCAAGACAGCCTCGAGACAGCCCAAAAGGGCGCCTGGAGGTATTCCACAGGAGCCCAAGAAAGAACGGACGAAAAGGAGAACAACGACAACATGATGGACCCACGAACCCGGAAAGGGATATAGACATGTGGAGCATGGGCACGTTTTCACGATACCCAACGGGGCAACACCTCACGAAACATCCCACGAGACACCTCACGAAACATCCCACGAGACACCTCACGAAACATCCCACGAGACACCTCACGAAACATTCCGCGAGACACCTCACGAAACATTCCAGGAGACACCCCGCGAAACATTCCACGAGACACCCCACGAAACATTCCACG
This sequence comes from Prorocentrum cordatum, assembly GCA_963575745.1. Taxonomy (NCBI): domain Eukaryota; class Dinophyceae; order Prorocentrales; family Prorocentraceae; genus Prorocentrum; species Prorocentrum cordatum. The sequence continues at coordinate 223,377 of CAUYUJ010016024.1, read as the reverse complement.
ACGACAGGCAACCACTCAACCAAGGCGGTGTGGTCGTGCTGGGGAGTGGTCGTGCTGGGGTGTGGTCGTGCTGGGGGGTGGTCGTGCTGGGGTGTGGTCGTGCTGGGGGGGTGGTCGTGCTGGGGGGTGGTTGTGCTGGGGCGTGGTCGTGCTGGGGCGTGGTCGTGCTGGGGCGTGGTCGTGCTGGGGTGTGGTCGTGCTGTGGTGAGGTCGTGCTGGGGTGTGGTCGTGCTGGGGTGTGGTCTTGCTGGGGTAGGGTCGTGCTGGGGTGGGTCGTGCTGGGGTGTGGTCGTGCTGGGGTGTGGTCGTGGGGTGTGGTCGTGCTGGGGTGGGGTCGTGCTGGGGTGTGGTCGTGCTGGGGTGTGGTCGTGCTGGGGTGTGGTCGTGCTGGGGGTGGTCGTGCTGGGGGGTCGTGCTGGGGTCGTGCTGGGGGTGGTCGTGCTGGGGTGGTTGTCGTGGGTCGTGCTGGGGCGTGGTCGTGCTGGGGTGTGGTCGTGCTGTGGTGAGGTCGTGCTGGGGTGTGGTCGTGCTGGGGTGTGGTCTTGCTGGGGTGGGGTCGTGCTGGGGTGGGTCGTGCTGGGGTGTGGTCGTGCTGGGTGGTCGTGCTGGGTGGGGTCGTGCTGGGGTGGGGTCGTGCTGGGGTCTGGTCGTGCTGGGGTGTGGTCGTGCTGGGGTGTGGTCGTGCTAGGGTGGGGTCGTGCTGGGGTGGGGTCGTGCTGGGGTGTGGTCGTGCTGGGGTGTGGTCGTGCTGGGGTGTGGTCGTGCTGGGGTGTGGTCGTGCTGGGGTGTGGTCGTGCTGGGGTGTGGTCGTGCTGGGGGGGTGGTCGTGCTGGGGCGTGGTCGTGCTGGGGCGTGGTCGTGCTGGGCGTGGTCGTGCTGGGGTGGGGTCGTGCTGGGGTGAGGTCGTGCTGGGGTGTGGTCGTGCTGGGGTGTGGTCTTGCTGGGGTAGGGTCGTGCTGGGGTCGGGTCGTGCTGGGGTGTGGTCGTGCTGGGGTATGGTCGTGCTGGGGTGGGGTCGTGCTGGGGTGGGGTCGTGCTGGGGTCTGGTCGTGCTGGGGTGTGGTCGTGCTGGGGTATGGTCGTGCTAGGGTGGGGTCGTGCATTTCGCTCGAGACATCCTGCCAAAATTCCAGGAAATCGTACAAAAACAAAGAATTAGTCGAGACATCATCGAAATTCCTTCGCGCGGGGCGCTTTTCCGCGTCGCGGTCGGCTCTGCAAAACAAGCGTTTCGCTCGAGACATCCTCGGCAAACTCTGCGGAGCAAGCGTTTCGCTCGAGACATCCTCAACACACGAAAAAGTGGCCCGCACCCTGTGATTTATCGATCGGGATTTCAAAAACAAGCGTTTCGCTCGAGACATCCTCAAATTTTAATTCGCCGGCCTCCTTCGACCTCGTTATTTATCAGGGAAAAAATTCGCCGGCCTCCCTCAAGCAGGCACCGGGGGATTAGGTTTACCAACTAAAAGAGAACCCTGGGCTCTTGCCCTTTCCGGGAAAAACGAGAAGAAAACACCTGACACGACGCGGAAGAGAGTGTCACATGATACGGCTCACCTCGATACCCTTCTAAGTCAGAGTGAGGGGGCCGAACGGTCATTCATTGTCCCTGGGTGCGTGGCTGAAGTGGGACTCCGCGATGTGGATTGTTGTTGTCGTTAGTGTTGTTGATGCTGTTGCTGTTGTTGTTGTTGGTGGTGTTGTTTTTGTTTGTTTGTTTGTTTGTTTGTTTGTTTGTTTGTTTGTATTGTGTAGTTGTTTGTTTGTTTGTTGTTGTTGGTGTTGCTGATGTTGTTTGGCGTCGTCCCCCCCGCGACCCACCCCGCGACCCACTCGCGACTCACCCCGCGACCCGCACGCAACCCACCCGGGACCCACCCGCGACCCACCACGCGACCCACCCGCAACTCACCCGCGACCCACCCGCGACCCGGCCCGGGACCCACCCGCGACCCACCCGCGATCCACCCGCGACCCACCCGCGACCCACCCGCGACACATCCCGCGACCCACCCACATTGCTTTAACGAAAAATCGGCGCCTGCGGCGGGCTTGTTGTATAGTTTCTGCGGCGGACATCTTCATAGCCTCGCAGACTGCAGACGTCCCCGCCGCCCCCTCACTCTTATCCATGACTGCGGGGTACAATTTAATGTTATTTGTCAGTTTCAGCACACGGCTTGCATCTTACACCAGCACCGCTTTGAGGCGATTTGGTCCGATGTATGGGAGCTGTCGCCAATCATGATGCCAGTCGATGCTAGCCGGCACTGCGTTGTTGAACATCACATGGCATGAACATCTGCAACACCGTTCTAAAAACAGAATTGCGTGACACGTTTGCATTGCTGTTGCGTGCCCAAGTTCGCGTATCATCTTGATGATTGTTTCCGTTTCGGGGCTCGGGACACGAGGTGTCGCACGTTACGGCCTCCTGTTCCCCCCGGCCGAGCAGTCGCCACCCAAGGAGCTGGGCTTGCACGGAAGCGGGACTTGCCGCAGGCAGCTGGAAAGTCTGGCACACGCGGCGAAACCGCGGAGAGATTGTCCCTCTCCCTCGAACAACCGCTCTTCTTGACACTCCTCCTCCTTCTCCTCCTTCTCCTCCTCCTCCTCCTCCTCCTCCTCCTCCTCCTCCTCCTCTCCGCATCCTCCTCATCATCACCACCACCCAACAGAATCATCATCATCAGCATCATCATCAGCATCATCATCAGCAGCAGCCTTAGCATCTTTATCAACATCATCATCTTCGTCATGACCATCAGCAATGCCATCATCCTCATGAGCATGAGCAACATCATCATCAGCATCACCATCATTATCACCACCACCACCATCAATAAGCATCGTCACCACCAGCATCCTCATCGTCATCAGCATCAGCATCATCATCGACATCACCATCATTATTACCTACATAATCAGCATCGCCATCACCATCAAAAGCACCATCATCATCATGATCAGCATCGTCAACATCATCAGCAACACCAGCATCCTCGTCATGACTGTCATCACAATCATCAATTGCCATCGCCATCGCATTTATCATCATCACCGGCATCAGCATCAGCATCATCCTCCTCATCATCATCGTTGTCATCATCATCATAATCATCATCATCAACATCTTTATTATGAGCAACATCCTCATCATCATCGTCGACGTCACCATCATCACAATCACTATCACCATCACCGTCACCATCGTCATCGCCATCACCACCACCATCATGATCATCAGCATCATCATCACCATCAGCATGATCATCACCATCGTAATCAGAATCGCCATTGTCGTCGTCATCCTCCTCCTCCTCCGACTCCTCCTCCGCCTCCTCACCCCCGCTCCACCCCTCCACGTCCTCTCTTCCGCTGATCCGCCCCATCCTCCTCATCATCATCAGCATCATCATCACATCTTCAAGGGATCAAAGGACGACGACTATGATGTTGATGCTGCTGATGATGATGACAGTGATGGTGATGCACTTTGCGCTTTGCACCGTGCCCTCAAGGTCTCCCCTGCGCCTGAGGCGGCACGTCAAGCCGCTGAAAGAAACGCCATGCAAAAGCGCCTCGCGGGAGGCACCAGAAGATTGAGGTTGAGGTCAGTGCAGCTGGCATGCGAGCGGGCGAACGCGAGCGAGCCATTCTACCTTGCTGCACTGGCCTGCATCCGCGAACCAATCGGAACCGAGCAGTCGGGCGAGGTCCATCTCCCATCGCCAGGAATCGAACTTGCGGCCATGCGTCTGGGATCCGTGCTCGCGTTTCACTCTCTGGAGCCAGGCCATGCTGCGCCTCTGTAGCAGATGGACAGGCACAAGCTGGGCGGGTGTGGCGTTTGGCAGGATGGCCTGGCGGGCTAGGTGCCCAGCCCAGGTCAGCCTGCGAAGATTCACATCCAAGCCCCATGTCGCGTGGGACTGGAGGGCGGCAGAGACGCGGCGCCATCGGCGGCGACAGTCTGGCGCCTCCTCCTTCCATCTCTGCGTGCAAATCAGCTGAGAGAACATTCTGCGGTGCGTGACTCGAATTAGATTGAAATCCTTGACCGCGGGGCACCGCAATCCTGACCCGTAGAGCAAGAAAGGTTCGATTGCTTGTTCGAGCAGCTTCGCGGCCTGCTGCCAGCGGCAGGCGCGCCCAGGTAGAGACATCTCGAGAGCGTAAAAGGCCCCCCCAGGCGCGAGCTACCCAACGCTGCGCGCCCTTCCAAGACCCCCCATCGAAGGTGAACATAGAGCCAAGGCAAGGGCCCCCCCCCGGCGCGAGGCGCGCGCGTCAGGACGCCGCCCTCGTCGCCGAACTCGCGGTCCAGCGCCGCCGTGCCCCAGGTCAAACCCGAGGGAGGCGCGCGCCAGCCGCGAGCTCGCAGGACGCGCCGCCAGGCCATCGTCATCTGGCGCAGCGACTCGGCCGCGCCCGCAAACAGCCATAAGTTGTCGGCGTAGAGAAGTCCCGCCTCGCACAGCGCCGCCTCGCCTGGGAACTCGTAGCCCCGGCCGCGCGTCCAACATTCGCCCGGGAACTCCTCCCAGGCACCCTCCAGCACGAGATTGAAGAGGATCGTGCTGGCTGGATCTCCATGTCGAATGCCGCGAGTCCGAGGTGCTGGTCGCGTCTGGATCGAGCCCATCTTGATCACCGCTGGGGCCTTCAATTCCCCCATGATGCCTAGGATCACGGGCCTTGGCACAGCCCTTCCTCTCAACGTCTTCTCGACCGAGCGGTGCGAGGCGCGGTCGAATGCCGCCTAGATGTCGCCGCCCATGATGAAGATGGGTCGGTTCCACTGGCGGGCCTTCTCCGCCAGCGTGCGCATGCTGAAGCTCACGCCCACCGCCCGGTGGAATTTCCGATCGGCGCGCTGCGGGCTCCGCAGAGCCAACTTGTTGGCACACTTCTCGATCAGGCCAACCGAGTAGAGCTTCTCGAAGGTAGTCAGGAGCGTTATCAGCCTGTACCCCTTGAGCGTGTGCTTGTCTCCCTTCTTCTTCATGAGCTGGATGCTGTGCTTCGACCAGGCTTGGTCCCTGGCGTACTCGGGCATCCCGCGGCAGCGGTTCTCGAAGACGGCCGCGAGCGAGGCGAGGAAGCCCGAGCCGAGGTCCTGCAGGACCTCGGCGACCACCCCGCCCACGCCAGGCGCCTCCACGGCCTTCATGTCGCACAGAGCCTCGCGGAGCATCTCGGGCGAGAAGAGCGGGATATCGAGTGCATCCTCCGTCGCGAAGTGGGCGCGGTAGACAGAGACCCCGACAGGGGCCCTCCCCGCCGCTGACCCTGAAGTTGTTACCATACTCGCGCCCCAGGAGCTCCTTGATCCGCAGCGGGTCGTCCTCGACCCCCCCCCCCCTCCGCGTTCACCGGCCGGTTGTGGATCGGGCCAGGCTGAGCTCGGCGAGGCGCTCGCACTCGGGGATTGCCAGCCTCGTGGAGGAGGCAGCGCTGCAGGGCCCTGCTCGCGGTCTAGATCTCCTTGCGGATCCTGGCGAAATCCTTGCTGTAGATCGCGCGCTGAACGCGGTCGCGGGTGACCCGCCGACGCGCTTCTAGCATCCCCGGCGTCTGCATGAGCTCGCGGCCCTCGGGGAGCTCAGGAACCTTCCTCGCAGGCGGGCCCCTGCCACAGGCAGCGGCAGCCAGGTACACTGGGTCCGTCATGGAAGTAATCGGCGCTGGGTTGCGGTCGGCGTAGCAGGCGCTGTGGCTCCAGCGCTGGAAGCGGTAGTCGAGGCAGGTCCAGCCCTTCATAATCGCACGACCGCCGTTCCTGGTGCCAAGGGTGAACTCCAGTTTGATGGCCGAGTGGTCGGATGCGCGCTGTCGGCGATCTCCTCGAGCGTGGTACTGACCTTCCAGGTGTCGCGAGCGGGCGTCGAGACATAGTCGATCTGGGCTGGCGGGTGCTTGAAATCGCAGTGGCAGGCGGGTCCGCTGGCCGCCGCTGCGAACGTGTTCGCCGCCGCCAGGTCGTGCTACACGAGAAGTCTCTTCAAAATCTCGGCGCGACGCGTGCGCCGACCGACTGGGAAGTCCCCAATCCAGCGACCCTCGTCCGCCTGCAGGAGGGGGGGGGGGGGGGGCAAGGCCGTCTGCGCGTCCGCGCCCGCGATCGGGCACGCCCCAGGCGGCGCCGTCGCGATCAAGTCGGAGAGCTCCTCCATGAAGCCATCGTGCTGAGGGGGCGCCCTGGACAAAAGGTGACTGCATACGATCCAGTAGTCCTTCTCGCGGATGCGAAATAGGCGCGCCGCCGAGCGCCCCCATGGCAGCAAATCTCTTCGCGAAAAAAGTCGAGTCCGAGAGCGCGCCAGCAGCCCCATCTGCTTTTCCCCGTCGGACCGCGGTGTGACCAGGTAGAGGTCGCCCTCGCCGACCTTCAGCCTCGTGGTCTTGCGCCAGTAGCCGACCTCCTGGAGGATGACCACGTCGTCGTCGTGCTGCTCGCGCAGCGTCGCTGTAACGCACTCGGCGCTGTGCTTCGCAATGCCCTGAGCGTTCCAGCTGATGAGCTTGAAGCACATCTGCTCCTCGGACTCCTCCAGGATCCTCTCCTCGTCCAGCCATTGGCCCGCATTGACCTTGGCCTGGAACTCGACCAGGCTGAGGTGCGCACCGGTGTGGGCGCTGATGTCGGCCGCGACGTTCTCCTTGAAGCGCATGAGGCCCGCGGTCCTCACCATCTCGCCGAACCTGTGCTGATTCCACCAGATGATGCCTCGGACGTAGTCCAGTTCGAAGTCCGCCGCCTGCGCGCCCAGGTTGTCGGCCATCTCCTTCTTCGCGCGCGAGACCGTCATTGACAGCCGAATCCCACCAGCCCTCTGGGCGCAGGTGGTCTAGGGCGTTTCCCTTTCCAACCTCCTGCCTTTCCCTGCTCGAGAGGTCTACCCCCCCCCTCCCTGCGTTCGGACGGGGGGAGGGGGGAGGGGGGGGGGCGGGCCCACAGCAGTGTCCAAGATGGCCCAAGATGGCTCCAAGGGCCTCCGAGAGCGCAAGATGGCCTCCAAGATGGCCCAAGATAGCGGTAGACGGGTCAAGATAACCTCCGGCACGCGTCCAAGAGGCCTCAAGACGGCCCCAAGACGGTCCCCAGTGCCCTCCGAGGCCTCCAAGGACCCACCCCAAGAGGCCCATATCCTTCAAGCACATAAGGAAAATGAATGTGTTTTGCCTTCTCGCTTTTTCGCCTCCGAAGGGCTCTTGAGGCCTCAAGATGGCCCCAAGATGGCCCAAGACAGCCCCAAGAGGGGCCCAAGAGAGCCCCAAGACGGCCCCAAGAGCGCCCAATAGCGCTCCAAGAGCGGGCCAAAAGGGCCCCAAAACGGCATGTTTGAGCCTCGGAGGGGGGGGGGGGGGGGGCAAGAATTGAGGGCCCTCCCTTCTTTGGCCATAAGGACCACGATGGCCCCGAGAAGCCCCCCAGGCACCCCAAAAGAACCCCAAGAAGGCCCCCAGACCCCCCCAAAGGGCCCCAAGAGGGCCCCAAGACGCCCCAAAAGAGCCCCAAGGAGCCCCAATAAGGCCCTAAGAGAACCTCAGGGGAGCCCCAAGAAAGAGCCCCAGGAGGCCCCAAGAGGGGCCCAAGAGAATCCCAAGAGAGCCCAAAGATGCCGTCAAGTGTCGGAACGCACGCGAGCTTAAGACACAAATCAGTGCAACAACCTCATCGAAACACCCCTCACCCCTCATCGAATCACCATCGTAGCTTGCACCGATTCCTATCTTAAACTTCAATGCGGGAAGCTGTTTGTGATCCTTGTTTTCTCGAAGACGGCTGCGAGACTGCATGCGTCCTGCCGCCCCTGATTCTCCAACTCCCCTGCTGATCGTTTCTGGATGGGCTGGTGGGGATACTTGTTCGGTCGCGGCCGCCAGCGAAGAGGCAGGCGGCGAGCAGGGTGTCCGGGCCAACGGGCAACTGTGAGGGATTTTTTCGGTCGCGGCCGCGAGACCACGGTCAGGCGGCAAGAGCAGAGTCCGGGGCGCGAGCTCGGCGAATTAGCTAAGACAGGCGCATGCCGGCCGGCCCACTCAGACAGCAGCCGCGAAGCTGAGGGGGGTGGAGCTGACGGCGGACGGCGCCCTGCGAGCTCGAGCACGTGCACGGGACAAAGTGTCTCGGAATTCAATGCTTGCCATGGCGCAACCCACACAGTAGAGACGGGGACCACGATGGTCAAGTCCGTCATGCTGGGTGATGGCAAGTAAGAGCCCATTGGAGTGAGTCGCCAGTGGGGCGCCAGGCTCCGAACGCCCTGACGACCTGAGCTAGCCAGAAAGGCTGAGCAGTCGTGAGCCGTGGTGCAACGCAACTGAGATAGCTGAAGGTGGGCCCGTAGGGCTATACCTGCTGCGGAAGGCTGTACCACTCTGCACCAAAGCCAGCCCCTGTCAGACCACCCCAGCGCAAGGGGGCAACCGAGCGACTGTGAGCCACGCAGCGCGTGCCGGCGAGGCGGGGCCACTGAGTGGGGGGGAGACCCGCTGGCGTGGTCAGCATCGCCAGCGAGGAAGAGTAGGGAGAGCTGCACTGGTGGTGGTGGTGCCGTGACGGCGAAACAGGACCAGAGCAGGTGGGTCCCCAAGAGACGCGAAGCGTCAAGAATTCTTCCAAGGACTTCTCCATTGAGAACCAAAAGCGACGACCCAGGTGATGTGGCTGCGGCATAGTGATACGCTTCCCTTTCATCGAGCGTACCCAGGCCCACATGCGCCCCAAACTCGTGAAACGGGCCTTCAGGAAACTGGCACGCTTGAGCGGGACGAACACCCCATCCTCTGCTTTGTCGGGAATGGCGTCGGTGAGCGCACGAGCTTCGTTCAGGATGGTGTCGCGGGGTGTGCCCTGATCCCAGCCGCCAATAATCACACATATCTTGTCGCAAGCCCTCTTCGGCCCTGACGCGACCGGCTGTGCCGGCGCGCCCTCGACCCCCGAGAAGCGTAGCGGATGCCCGACCGAGGAAGCCGCCGTGGATGAGGGAGCCGCCGAATGTGCCTCTCGTAGGTCCTTGATATCCTGCTCCATGTTGTTGAGGCGCCCCTCGTGTCTCTCGACGTCCCTGCGTACATTGTCGATGGACGTCTTCACGTCCGCGAAATCTTTCGCCATCGGCTCCTTGATCTCGGAGCGCAGAATTTACCTGAAGTGCATCATCATCGTGGGTCCGTCCATGTCTGCTGGCACTGGTACTGGCTCGCGCGAGCGGCTGCGCGAGCCCATCGACAGCTAGCACTAGAAGGCAGAGTCGTGAAACAGATGGCAGCTGCGAGCCCCAGCACATGCCGCCGCTTGAGCCAAAATGGCAAAAAGTGATGGTGATGATGCTGATGATGATAATGAGCAGCAGTAGCAGCATGATCATGATCATCATCATGACCACCACCACCACCACCATCACCATCGTCATCACCACCATCATCATCACCACTAGCATCATCTTCATCATCGTCATTCATATCCCCATCCCCATCCTCATCCTCATCCTCATCCTCATCCGCATCATCATTATCCTTATCCTCCTCATCATCATCATCCTCATCATCATCATTATCACCATCGTCCTTATCTGAATACTCATCCCCATGATCGTCCTCATCATCATCATCATCATCAGCAGCAGCATCCTCATCCTCATCCTCATCATCATGATCATCATCATGATCATGACCATGAGCATGGTCATAAGCATCATCATCACCATCACCAACGACAGCAACCTCATGAACATCATAATCATCTCCATCACAATCACTACCACCATAATCGACACTATCACCATCACCATCACCATCAGCATGATCATTATCGTCAGCATGATCGTCAGCATCATCATGAGCATCATCACCATCACCATCAATATCAATATCACCACCATCATCAGCATCATCATCATCACCATCATCAGCACCATCGTCATTATCGTCATCATCATCATCAGCAACAGCAACACCAGCAGCAGCACCATCATCAGCATCATCTTCGTAATTCGCCTGCTTCATCCCCATCCTCCTCCCCCTCGACCTCGGGTTCCTCCTCCTCCTCCTCTTCCTCCTCATCCCTCCTCACCCTCGTCCTGCTCGTCCTCCCCCGCCCTCCTCCCGCTCCACCTCCTCTTCCTCCTCCTCCCTCCTCCTCCCCCGTCCGTCCCCCTCCCCCTCCCCCTCCCCCTCCTCCTCCTCTTCCTCCTCCTCCACCTCCTCCTCCTCCTCCTCCTCCTCCCCCTCCTCCTCCTCCTCCCCTCCTCCTCCACCTCCTCCTCCTCTTCTTCCTCCTCCTCCTCCTCCTCCTCTCCCTCCTCCTCCTCCTCCTCCCCCCCTCCCTCCCCCCTCCTTCCTCCTCCTCCTCCTCCTCCCTCCTCCTCCTCCTCCTCTTCTTCCTCCTCCCTCCTCCTCCTCCTCCTCCTCCTCCTCCTCCTCCTCCTCCTCCTCCTCTCCCTCCTCCTCCTCCTCCTCCCCCCCTCTTCCTCCCCCTCCTTCCCCTCCTCCTCCTCCTCCTCCTCCTCCCCCTCCTCCTCCTCCTCCTCCTCCTCCTCCTCCACCTCCTCCTCCTCCCCTCTTCCTCCTCCTCCTCCTCCTCCTCTCCCTCCTCCTCCTCCTCCTCCCCCCCTCTTCCTCCCCCTCCTTCCCCTCCTCCTCCTCCTCCTCCTCCTTCTCCTCCAATCCTTTCCTAATAAACCACTTCTCTCAGCCGCACCCCGCAACCAGTCGGAAGGGCGGGTCAGGCGTTTCGCCTGAGACTTCCTCACCATGTACGACCCCGCAGCTTTCAAAGCGACAGCAGTTTCACACATGCAGGGCGGGCCGCTTCCAAAATGTGATTCTCGCCTTGGCGCCACGCGCATTCGTTTAACAGCGCTGCAAAAGTTTAACGGATTGAGGGCGGGTTGTTTTCAAGATGTGGCTCTCGCCTTAGCGCCGCGCACATTCATGTTCAACATGTCCAACAATTTCACGGATTGAGGGCGGTCCATGGTCAAAGTGTTGCTCTCGCCTTAGCGCCGCGCGCACTCGTCTTAAACAGTTGCAAGCGTTTCACGGGTTTCCATAGTTAACGTGCCAGAAGCGGCGTTTCGGAACGATTCGGGATTATCAGGGCGCAACCATTGCGTTGATTCGCAATGTTGGAATATGATGAATCGTGTTCTGGCACGATTCAGGATCGCCCAGACGCAACAGTCAGGTTGATTCGTGGCGTTGTATGTCCGAAAACCGTGTTTGGCCCGGTTCAGGATCTTCAAATGGTTATCTCCCCACGAGGCACTTCCCTCAGTGGAGATGAACCCTTGCACGGGGCCTATTAAGAGAGAGCTTGGGGAGAGGGTTTATTCCAACATCGTTGATGGGTCTTGGGTTTGCACTGGTCCTCCTTCTCCTCCCCCTCTTCCTCCTCCAACCCCCTCCTCCTAGTCCTCCTCCTCCTCCTCCTCCTCCAACTCCTCCTCCTCCTCCTCCTCCTCCTCCTCCTCCTCCTCCTCCTCCTCCTCCTCCTCCTCCTCATCCTCCCCCTCGTCGCCATCATCCTCCTCCCCCCACTCCCCCTCCCCGTCAAGAGAGAAGACGAGAGAAGGGCATCCGAGGGAGCGTGGCGACGGGAACGCAGACACCCCGAGCAACCAGCCGCCTGCTTGCGCGCCAGCGTCCCGCGCCGCATGGCCTGGATCTTCGCGGCCGCGGCGTGTTCCTCGTCCGTGCCCTGCGGGAGCTCATCCTCGGCCCGAAGGGCGGGGGCCGTGAGGGGCTGGCGGAGGGCGGCGGGGAGGAGGAGAGGATGGGCACGGGGGATGCGGTGGGTATGGGGGAGGGGCCGGGGGAGGTGGGACTTTGAGCCCAGGGCTACGAAAATGTCTTATGCAAAACGAGCCGGACCACCTCGCGCGCGTCATCTCGGAGCCCACAGATGCGAGGACGTCTCAAGCGACACGGTCCAGACCACCCCAATCCTGGCCGGCCAATTGATAAAGCAGCACAGCTGTTTGGGGAAAACAGAATAGGATGAGAAGGATGAGGAAGACTGTGATGGAGGGCGGGGAAGGAGGAGGAGGAGGAGGGGGACCGAAAAGGCGGGGAAAGAGAAAAGGAATATCACGAGGAGGAGAGGAGGAAGAGGAGGCGGAGGGAGAAATGCAAGGAGGAGGGAGGTGAGGACGAGGACGGGGACGACGGTACGGAGATGGATATGAAGATAGGAAAAGAAATGGGGGGAGTGTCCTAGGAGGAGGAGGAGGAGGAGGAGGAGGAGGAGGAGGAGTTGCAGAGTTGCAGATAGCGACGCCGCGTCGAGATGCCGCGGCGCCGCGGCTAAAGCATGCGGCGGACGGCCGCACTGGAGTCAGATGGCCCCAAGGAGGAGGTAGATCTTCGGCAGGGGCAGGCCGAAGCCGTCCACCAGGCCATCGCAGAATCTATATTCTAGGACCCGTACGAGTTACCAGCAACAGCGTGTGTTCCAGGACCCGTACGAGCTACCAGTAACGGTGCCACCTTCATATGACGGGCGAGCCTCCACCAATGCAGAGGAGTGGCGATACTGGATCAGCCATCGCAGAATGCGTATTCCAGGACCCGTACGAGTTACCAGTAACGGCGTGTGTTCCAGGACCCGTACGAGCTACCAGTAACTGTCCACCTTCATCTGACAGGCGAGCCTCCACCAATGCAGAGGAGTGGCGGTACAGGATCAGCCATCTCTGGTCACCCACCATCTTCAGCTTCGGCAGGAGCACCTTGCTATCGTGGTGCTAGGCCTCGTCGTACCCGACTTATCGCTGTGCGCTGGTTGCGTAACGTCTATGGGTTGGACGATGGACCGAGGCACGGCCGTCTCAGCTTCCCCGCATCAGCAGTGCGCAACACGTCGCACGTGCCAGCGCAACGTTCACAACAATAAACGTTGTTGACCTCGAAGGCGATGTGGCCCAGTTTTTCCAGCGCAGTCTTTAGACCATCTGCTTCGGCGTCGATGATCTGATCATCGATCGCCGCCACGGCCTCGTCAGACGGTTGACCCTCCTCCTCGGCAACACCCCGAGGACCACCAAGATCGGCAGCGGCGGGCAGCTCATCAACGTGTCCAGCCGCCACGTCCTCATGGTGCGCCTCGCGATGGGGGTCGCGTCCAGGCTGCTCGCCGTCCTGCGTCTCCAGACGAGCACCAGCGAGTCCACCAAGTGCCAGTGCCACTCGCTCATCTCCCACAGGCCTCCATGTGCGGAGCGTCTGTTTGAAGAACGCGTCCGCCATGGCTGAGGCAACGCTGGTCGGTCGGCATTGTCTCGCCGATCCTGACCGCAGCGTGGCAAGTGACGACCGTGTAATGACAGTCGCGCTGCACCGCCTGCACCTGAAGTGCCCGTCCTCGACGCAGCGCCAAAAAACGTGGTCGTCGGCCCGCTCGAAGACGACGGGCGCGCGGGGCGGGGAGAAGGGCTTCGGCATCTCCTGGTCCTTGCCAGACCTCTTGAGCGCCACAACCCGAAGGCACGCCTGGGCTAAGTACTGCAAGACCAGCCTGTGTTGTTTCAGGGCCGCCTTCACAGACTCAGGGGTGGCGCGAGCAACCGCATGTGACGCCGCACGCAGGCGGGCGAAGTAGTCTGCCCAAGCATTGCCGATCCAGTCCTGCACCTCCGCGGCATCCAGACCAAGCGGATCGCTAGCAGCACGATGGGCTGAAGTCCAGCGCAGCACAGGAGCGTCTACTAGAGATCGCTTCCTCGCCGCACTAAATATGTCCCGCCAGACGCGTGCATGCTTCGCCCTCGCGCTCATGAGATCGGAGCTCCAGGTCATGGCCTCATCCACTAAGCCTCGAGGATCAGTGACGATCTCAAGATGGTCGGGACGGAGCTCCAGGGCGAGCTTCACCGCATAACGTTCCGCCCTTCCATCCGTCTGTACGAGGTAGGGGAGCGGCCCATAGACGGCCCGTATGGGCAACCACGTCAGTGGGTCAAGCTGGACCACCGCATGACCACAGCGACGTACCTCAGGCAAAGTGGAGTCGAAGCCCGAGCCGCCAGTATATGAGACAGGTCCCCAACGCCCTTTGGTGTCGCCTCAGTGGAAGAGCTCCTTGCCGATGGAATTCGCTTGAGGTAATCCCACAGGGGCCTCGGGCGCGCCGAAAACGAGGTAGATCTGGTCAAAGTTGGGGGTGCCAGTGCCCACTCCGCCTGCTCGGAGCTGGTCACGGACCTCAAGTAGGTGCGTCGGAATATCGAGGAAGTCCGAGCGCTTGCGAGTTGCGTCAGTGGACTGGCCATTGATCGCCTCCGAGGTCTCCTCCTCCCGCTGCCCAGGAATGGGGCTACGTGTCGACGAGGGTGGCACCATGTCATCAGGGAGATCCTCCTGGACGTCGCAGTCGTCAGCGTCGCCAACTACAAGAAAGAAATCGACGTCGTCTGCTGCCGGCTTGGCGTCCATTGCCGTGCGGTTCGCGGTATCCTCAGCAGCCTGACCATGTTCATGCTCATGGGGAGGAGTACCACACACGGTATCAGCAACTTCTGCGTCATCCCGCTGGGGTCTGATCGCAAGCTGTGATTCAACACCGCGGTCGACAACGTAAGTCGACATGGCCGATGGATCCGCAGGGCCGTTCTCGAGCAGCGCGGGACAGTCCCACAGGACGTGTCCCCAGCAAGTGCGCTGGTCCAAGACGCGGCCGCAAGCATGGCACGGGCGCATGGGCTGCGAGAGTGTCATGTCTCGTCCAGTAGGGGTGGGGATGTTATAGGCCCAGTGCACCTCCCCTCCGTGGGGGCGCCTTCTGGCCGGGC